>VXBO01001332.1:239537-282566 GCA_013400135.1 Rhinoptilus africanus | reverse complement strand
TATAACATTTTAAGACCAAAACAAGGTATCTGAGAGTATTATTGGAAGGAAAATGTAGCAGATGTCTCCATAACCTTGGTTAATGAAGGCTGTCAGAGAAAACCAGAAGATAAAAGTTTGCTCCTACCTGCTAGTCTTGTGATAATTTATAGATTTTACTGTTTCTTAATTTTAAAAGGCACAAAAGTTATTTTTTGTTATATAGGAAATATCTAAAAAGGCTTAGTTTGACAATGGTAGCAGATAGGAGTGAGAAGGAAAAGGAAACTGATAAGTGCCTCGTAACTGATTCTATTTGGTAGCAGATTCAGTAAAAGTAAGCATTAAGGCAATTATCAAATCTTTACTTGGCATGATATTTCTCAGACACGAGGCAATAGGGCAGCTGTGACTGGGGAATCACTGGCAGTTATTTTGAAGGATTTATGATCATTATATGGGTTTTGGCAAACCTTATTCATAAGGAGAGAAAAGGAGCATTGAGGATTACTGATCAATGGTTTTCATTTTACTATGTGGTAAAATATTGGAAAAACTAAGTTTCTAAATTCTACATTAAGAAGAAAAATGACAGAAGAGGTACAGTAAGCAGTAACAGAATATATAGAAGAAAAGTTTAATATACTTTAAAGACAGAAGTCATTATGATAATCCAGTGTTACTTATACCACAGAAACAATGATTTCACTGACCCCATTGTCAACCTCCTGTGTTTCCAATGCATTAATAAAGAGATCCTATTACAATGTAAGTGTTTTCAGTAATTAAGTGTCTCTCCTTTACATGAAGGCTAAGGTATATGATTGACCTCTGTTATATCATAGTATTTTCAGTCAATCCAACATCAAGTACTTGAGTTCCTGTATAATCACTGGGGAGAGATAGGTACCTACCCTAAAACTCCCAAACTTCAGGTGGTCTGGATCTCTCCGTGGAGACCTTCAAAGCTAGTTGCTCTTCCCTGTCAGTTATGTCAGGAACTTAAACACTTACTCTAAGAAGATATGCTCATTATCCATTAAGTTATTGCAGGGTGGGAGCCTTAATGGAAATACAGTAGTTGTACTACACTGCATTTTGATTCTAGGAAAAGTGTAAGTTTAAAAAATGTTTTTAAAGGGGAGGCATGAACTTGGGATCTTGTTAAAGAAAAAGTCTTACCAGGTTTTTGCCTGTTGGAATTGTAGTTTAGCACAACTATTTAATTGCATATTGTTTGTGTTCATTTAAAGGGTATCATTGCACAGTCAGCAAAATCTAATGACTGTATCCAACCTTGGTGTTATCTTTGGACCAACTCTGATGAGAGCCCAAGAAGAAACCGTGGCTGCTATGATGAACATTAAGTTTCAGAATATCGTCGTTGAAATTCTGATAGAGCATTATGAAAAGGTAGAAAGACATTATCTGACTGTTTTGTGATAAAGTAGAACTAAGATCTTGTTTTCATTACCATCCTTAAGTGTTGAAGAATAAGAAAACTAGCATTTGTAGGTCATTTATAGAAAGAATACCTTCTTCACATCCCATGCTGTGGCTCTGTATTCCTAGCAAGTCTTTTGTGGCTGTGCAAGGTACGGATCCAAGGCATAATCTCATATGTTTTGAAGGAATTGCTCTGAATTTTCCGTTGCTTTCTGAAGATTCCTGTGTCCTTCTTGTATCTGGAAACAGAATGCGAAGGTCGCAACTTTGCTCCCAGCTCCTCCATCTCTCTCATGCTAGCAGTTTATGAAGGTTTGCTCTGGGTGAACGTATGGATTCTCCTGAGTGTGTCAGTCAGAGTCTTTCTGACCATGGCTGTCCTTAGGGGATGTGCCAGCTGCACAGTGGAGATGTAGTCTCACCTAATGTCACAAAACACCAACCATCCTTCAGTTCCTCTTTTTATGAGCAACATCAATGTGGAACCCCAGCACAATCCCTCATTTCTGTGCACTGTGTCATTTTTCATGTGTGTAGTTACTAGATCAAAAGTAAAAAAGAAAAAAGAAAAAATATTATATCTTAGATTCATGTTTTATTCCTAGTTACAGGTTTTAAGCCCATCATGTCTTTGTGATTTAAAAGTTCTTGAATACTCTGGAACACACAGACTTCTCTAGGTCTTTGAAGAAAGGCATGTGTGTGACTGCCTGGTTTATGTTGTTTTCCCCAAAGAGATCAGTGACAGCAAAGGTTCACTTCAAATTCTTTCCTGGAAGATTGAGTAAGACCTGTTTCAGGGCTTGAGAAGGAAAGTTCATTAAATCTTAAACACTTAACTTTCAGTCACTACCGTTGCAGGTATCAGCTTCACTGAAAAGCCTCCTCAGATTTTAGTTTATTTTAAACTAATTGATTTCAGAACTCATCGTAACAGTCAAGACCTCCTTTACTTGGTCATCGAAAGAGATTTTATTTTGAGGGTCTTTTGTTGATAGATATGACTTTCTCTGATGACTAGGAAAACAAAGTGAAAAAAGTTTGGGTTTCTTCTATTTCACGTTACTCAGCTAAGGAGCAGTTCCTAGTCAATAAAAGGATCTCCTGCACTGGTTGGTTAGTAAGTACTGACAGTACTGCTTGGTATCATCAGTTATATTTCATAGAGACTCCTCAAACTTGGAATGATACTGCTAGCCTCCTTGCCTGTAACTCCAGAACATGTATATTACATGTTTTCAGCACTGAATTTCCCTTCCAGAAAATTACAAGCTCATTCAATACAAAGACCATGGCTGCACAACCAAAATCACCCTTGCTCTATTTCTCTGTCTACAGGCATAATTTTATATTGATGTGCTTACTCACTAATGCCTAATACAGTATTAATGTACTTCAAGACCATTTCAGCATGTCTATTAAAGTATTTGCTACCATAAAAGTATATTTGCTTCCTTCCCCTTCTCTGAGTGGCATGGAAGTATTTTTTCATTACTTGCTTCATCCTCTTCTGGGAGTGCCTATTGCTAGGGTATCCAGAAATCCTTGCAGAGATGTATTTTGGCATTGCATGGTATTTAACCTACGACACTTGGCCCTCTCTACACTATGGAGATTACACTTCTGATTCCTTCATTAGCTTAACTGAATAGGCAATCTTTGTTTGTAAAACCTCTTCTCCATTCTGCAGAACTAATTCCACTTACTTCCACAGAATGCCATAAGAGATACTCAGTAGGGTTTACAGTCTACACTAGGAGGAATAGGTGAGAAAGGACATCTGGAAGAAAACCCTGCAAATCTTTTGGTTATATTTCTTGCTTTGCTCATCCTCGAAGCCAATTATCATTTTTACTGGAAGTATCCAAAAGGTTTTTTAAGGTCTTTCAGGACCTGTACTGCTTGTGTCTTGGATATTGCAGAACAGATGATACACATGAAAGTCAACCAAATTACTGGACTTTCTGTATTGTCCTTGCTGGCAAGCTTGTCATGCTTATTTATCAGCAAAGAGTTCTTTAAAACCTCATGTGTACCTGTGTCAGATCGCAGTAGTCAGATGCCCCCAAAATTTTAGGTTTTTCTGCAGTAATGAAGTGCAAAATTGACCAGTGGTAGCAGTGGTGTGTAAAAGATAAAAATCAGGAGATGCTCTGAATATAAAGATGTTCTTCGTCAAACTTGACGTATTTGGCAAAATGAAGCGGTTTTTCGAAGTACAAAGTGGTTTGTAATAAGTTACGACTATAACAAATTTCTGTGACATACAAAATCATACAAATACAGAAAAAATGCAATCTTTTCATAATATTTTTTAAAAAGTATTACTTTTTGGCCAGGAGTTAGTTGCAAGCCTGTGTTGTATGTTTCACTATGTAGACTGTTAAATGCTTCATAACAAGCACTTAGAAAAAACAATTTTTATGGAAAAAATATTTTAATATAATTAGTCTAGATTTTAAGTACAGGTCAGTATTGTGGTTCTTGGATTGTAAAATGTGATCAGAGCAAAGCTTATATTTTGTGAATTTACTCTTTTGTAATGTGTAAGACAGCATTACAGCATTAGTTTCAGGTGCAGTGGTGAGGAAAACAAATGGATTCGTACTGGAAGTGCAAGAGTACCTCAGTTGTTTACATCATTTATTTTCCTTTCTTTTTCTTTTTTTTTAATCATGCAGATATTTCACACTGCGCCAGACCCCAATATTCCTCTTCCCCAACCTCAGTCCCGATCAGGTTCGAGAAGAACAAGAGCAATTTGTCTCTCCACAGGTTCACGTAAACCCAAAGGAAGATATACACCATGTCTAGCAGATCCTGACAGTAAGTTTGCCCTTGTTGACTCATTAGCTTCCTTCTTATGTCTTGTCTTTTAACTTTCCTGGATAATATCCATTAAATATTGTATTCCAATCATTGCAAGCATAACAGCTGGGGGCTGGCCAGCTTTTTAACCTCTGTGAGTCACAGCTGCACTGTTGAATGACTGCATTCCATGCTCCTCTCCTATGAGGAAGGATGTTTGGTTTTAGGCAAGTCTTGTATTGTATATAGTGTTCAAAAATCATTTAGAGTAGACTCTTTACTCTTATCTAAATGTAGTTTACTTTGAAACTCAACAGTTCATTATATGAAGTTCATCTCGTTTGATCTTAAGATGGTTGTTAAGGTTGTGAAACAGTAAATAGTATTTTTCCTCTCCTCCTTTAATAAATGTAATTCAGTCAAGGTCAGGAGATCAAAACCATTACTCGGCTTTTTTCACATGCATGAAACTGTGGTCATCGGTTCAAAGTCAGCCACTGCCTAGGTTGCCAAAACCACTGAAACTTTGTTAGTTTTTCTGGAATAGAAACAAACTCTAATATTTTGTGGAGAGACAGAGTATTTATCATATGGCTTACTGTTTAACAGCAGAGAGTTATGTTTATAATTAAGTGCTGCTTAGAATGCTTATTCACTTTCATGTAGATGTGACTATTATAAAGTCTCACTTCATTCGTTTTCATCTAGTGGGCTGTCACTTTTTTAGTTACTGGATATACCAGTAAGAAGTATTGAAACTTCGGCAAAGATTAAGTTGTTGACAGCTCCACTACTGCAACAGACTTCCAAAAGAATTTCTGTGTCCCTTGGTTCCTCAAGGAGATTTACATGAAACTGGTACAATAAGTTAATCCACAGTTAAGGTACATCTGTACTTGAGGATCTATAGTAATTGTGAAATCTGTAATGTTAGGAAATGTATCCCCAGTATACTCTTGCACAGGTGCTGCATTGTCTGTGTGTTTGCGTTACATGATTCCAGCCAGTGAGAGTTTAAATACGAAATTAGAGCAATAGCTGCCTACACATCGATTGTCAGTGTGAATGGCAGGGGAGCCCAGGTAAGAAGTTACAGAGGAACCGTCAGTTACATTCACAAGGGCAAACTGGGCAAGTTTCGACTGGTTTTCACCATGTAATGCAATGAATGAATGCCAGCATGAAACAGAGGCATTTCTGCCGAAGTGTTTTGCAGAATGTATGCAAGCTCACGCTTCTTCCTTCGGACACATGTTTGTGCTGGCAGCTTGATTGGAACCAGGTCTGACCCAAGGGCTCTCCACTTGTGCTTTCATTGCTACCTCAAGCTCAGCACTTGCTTACTCAAGTTCCAGTTCAGATCTCGCTTGTGCCCGGTCGAACGAGGCAGAAGCAGAGTTATTCTCCTTGCCAGAGATCTCTAGGTGTGGCTGGAGACAGGCAAGAGAGGGCCTGGGCATCTGGCAGTAGCAATTTCTGAAGTACTAGATGGTTTTAAGTCATCATTGAAATGAAGCACAAACACTTAACTATATTGCAAGAAATTAAGGAATTCTGTATGGCATGAGAAAATGAGATACCGGTTTCAACTGGTAGGGAATGGTAGAAAATTATAGAAAATGCATCTGACAAATTTAGGCTTCAGACAGTCTTGCAATTTTCAAGGGACTAATGGTCTGTAAAGGGGCAAGATGGGGGACAATTTAATCTGAAATACCAGAATTCTGGCCAGAAGTGGACAAAATATTTCACACTACTGTACCAGTGGCACTACTGTTGTCAGACTCACTCACCGTGGAAGGCGCTGGTATTTGTGACCTTACCTGTAGTATTGTGGGTGGTTATGGTCACTTGTTGCCAAGGATACTGAAACATTTGGAGAAAAGGCAGCTGTGTCATTTTGATATCTTATAACTACTGTATGGTTGAAGAATATACATTCTCTGCTTCTTGTGAAATTTGTGGATTATATCTCCTACCTTTTGGGTAAAAATCCTACTGGAAACCAGTGTATGACTCACTAGACTGAATCCAGTCTTCAGAATAATTCAGTCCTCACTGTCTTATAGGCCAGTCCTTCCTCAGTTCTGATGAATATTCCTACCTTTATATCATCAGCAAATTTCTTTAGGATATTCCTGCTTTTTGTTCCAAAAGTTTACTAGAAACAAAATCAGTGCAAAGATTTTTGGATGGGTAGGTAAATTTCTCTAATATCAATCTAGTTAAAGAAATTCATCAAATGTTCATCACTCAGGTTATAAATAAAGGAACGAGTTGTTTTCCTTCTGCAAGATAGATATTTCATGAAAGGTATGATGACTCAGAAAACAGAGTATCTATAGACAGACTTATGGACTAGTGTTACAGAGACCGCAGAGATCCTCAGCAGCTTGATAACCGAAGTAAAATTTAATTCTTACGCCTGCTGGCAATAAAGCCACACATTTAAGAATGTAAGTGTGCCAAGCACAACAACACTTGCCTTATCATGGAAATCCAGCAAGATAATCATCATAGAGATATTTTAACATCATAACTGTTGAATTTTCATAGATTATTTGTGTTGCAGGCAGGTATTTTAAAATGCAGACTTCTGTGTAAAATAGCTTAGCCTGTAGCTCATTATGTTTATCAGCTCTAAAGAAATAACCATGAAAGGCAGCAGTTCCAGGTTAAAGATAGAAATGTGTGTGAAACTTAGAGTAACTAAATAGATATTTTGTCTTCATTGCCTCTGAAGCCATATATTAATGAATTTGATGACAAGTAAGGTACAAGCAGCTGAAGGTGGTATGAGAGAAATGCACATGATGATAAAAAAATAATAATTTTTTTCTCTCCTTCTCTCCTTTCCTCATTCCTTCCTAGGTGATTCGTACAGCAGTAGCCCAGACAGCACTCCCATGGGCAGCATTGAATCTCTCTCTTCTCACTCCTCTGAGCAGAACAGCACCACCAAATGCGCCCCCTCGCAGCCCAGGGAGAAGTCAGGAGGGATTCCATGGATTGCCTCTCCCCCTTCTTCTAATGGCCAAAAGAGTTCAGGTCTCTGGACTACAAGTCCAGAATCCTCATCAAAGGAGGATGCAACCAAAACAGATGTTGAGTCAGACTGCCAAAGTGTAGCTTCTGTCACTGGACCAGAGAATGCCTCTCCACCAACAGACCTGACCAAAAAGAGTCCTTACAGTCTGTCTGGGCTGAAAAGGTCTTCAGCATCTTCCCTTAGATCAATTCCATCAGCTGAAGGTAATTTCCAAGGTTGTTTAAAGACACCAGTGTTTACTGTGACACATAGAAAACAAGAGCTGCATCTGAAAGCTAATGATATTCATTAATCTTTTATGTTTATTTTTTTAATTTTTGTGGTATGTTCTTTCAAACTGCTTCTGACCTAATCCCATAGTTTGTTACCTGCACAGTTCACACAGCTTAAAAGATAGAAGTATTTCTCAGAATTTAGAGTACTCTCTATCCTACTCTGCCTCATCTAGACTATTGACTTTTAAGAAGATTGCTGGTTTATAACAAGAGCTGGTAGCTATGATTTATCACTGTGTCAAAGGAATGAATCCTTGAAACATGACTGATATTGATCAAAGCTAGCATTTAAATTAAAACAGCACTAGGCCTAACATATTTAGTAAATAGCAGTTTTGTCACTCCTTGTCGGTTATGTATAGTTATGTTTTTTATCATCAATGCCTTTAGTTGAGATAGGACTGGACAGATGGGATAAAAAAGTAATCCCTGGCATGAAATGTATGTCCGATACCCTGCTGGTGGAATGGCTGCTTCATTCTGCCCTACTTGCATGGTTTGTTATCCAGCACTGCAAGTAGATTAGCTTGAACACAAGATTATGGCTGAATGGTCCTGTGCAGGGGCATGATGTGCAAGAACAACCACAAGTTTGCAAACCCAACTTTAGAAATCTAAATCTAGACAAGGCTCCTTAAAAGACAGAGAAGCTTCTCAATTTAGACAGTTCTGCTAAATGCTAAGTTATCTGAAATGCCTGTGAACCCCTGCTGTATCTCTGTGATGACATGAGGTGATATTGCACTATATTGACAGCTATATGGAAATGACTTCAGAAGAAACACCTTCTGAGCTGTCAATAGTATAAGTAATACAAGTACATGTAGGGTAAGTATGTGTCATGTGCAAAGTCCTGAAAGTTTAAGAAAATTCTCTTCCCTTTGCCCCCCATTGAGTGTGCAAGCTTTTTCCTAAGACTTACAGATATGAAGTAGTGTTATATTAAAAGTATTAATAATTTAGAATAATAATAATTAACAATATTTTATAATATAGAATAATATCGTAGAACTAACATATTAATAATATAGGTATTGATTTTCTATTTTGGGATCTCTTTCTATTATGACAGCTTTTAAAGCTTTATTAAACATTTGTTGTTCTTGTGAATAAAGAAACACAGAAGTAGATGCAGTTACTGTCTTGCAGAATATATATGTAAACAAGGCAGCAGTCCATAGATTAAATCAGTTTAAAGGATACACGTGGTCATGCCTTGTGTTCATTAAGAGAACTTTTTTTGTGTGCAATACAGTCTGTACAGCTATAGATTTGTTTTATCAAGTTACATTAGCAATTGTTTTAGGCCACAGGTGCCATTAATTCCTAAGTAATTTTTTATAAACTTCACGCACTGGATACTGAAATGTTAATTCTTACAAATTAACATGATCTGATTTCATAGTGGATGCTGCTTTGAGCAGGAATTTGGACTAGATGACTTCCTGAGATCCCTTCCAACATGAATTTTTTCTACAATTCAATGCAGTGTCTACTTCATAAATGTTTTTATTGTCACTTTTTAGTGAATGTACTGTCTAGCCATGTCAGTACAATGTAATTTTTTAGCCTTCACAATTTTAATGTCATTTTTTCATTCTTGCTGTTGGTCCTTTTCTCCTGGCTTTCTGCCTCAAAGGCTGTTTCTTCTCTGTCTCAGTAAGTACTTTCTCTACCTATTTTTCTTCTTTTTTTCTGAAAAAACCCAACCAACCAAAAAAAAAACCAACAACAAAAACTTTGCATGTTACACATGTTGTGAAACAACTTCAAATCAGTTTCAATATTACCTATAATTTGGTTGTTTTCTTTAGGTAACAAAAGCTGCAGTGGATCTATACAGAGCTTATCCTCAGCAGATACCAAAGATACACCAAAGGCTCCACCAAACCCTGATTTGCCTCCCAAAATGTGCAGGAGACTAAGATTAGATACTGGATCAAGTAATGGCTATCAAAGACCAGGATCTGTGTAAGTCATCAAGGCCCTTTGGAGATTTGTGTTATGATATTGTCTACTATAAAGTCATCCCAGAGAGCTACATAAGTAGTTGAAAAAGCATCCATGAATACTTGATTTGAATATTTCTGTATTTGTGAATTACTTTTCTAGCTTCATTAAAATTGTAAACAAAGGAGACATGGCACAAAGTCTGTTGAAGTTAGATGAAAGACTCCCATTGACTTCATTAGATTACAGATAAGGTCTATAATGAAGAAATGTATCTTTGGAAAGTGATTAGTATTATTATCTCTGCTTCTTCTGGAATTTAATGTTTCAAGGAACATAAATGCTACTTACTGTCCATGCTGTTATGTCAGGAAGATCATCAGACCTTATTGTGTAAGACCAAAATTGGAGAAAGGAAAAAAACCCAGAAACTTGTACTCTGAAATATCTTTAGTTGCTGCCTGTTAAATAGTTGATATCTTTGGTTTTTCCTAACAGTTGATTGATGGGGGTTTTTTTCAGTGGTGGAAGGTAGAAAGGATAGTTCTAAGCAGCAGAGGTTATAATTTAGCTCATTGATATTTAGGTTAGCAGTGTTTCTCAGTGCTTTTAGCACAAATTTAAGAGTCAGAAGATCAATGCTGTGATCCTGACTTTGACTCAGGATATCTCAGTTCCTATGAACAAGTGATTTCCAGATCTGCAGAGCACCAAGAAGTTCTCCAGATACTGCAGGACTCCATCCAGCCTCTCCACTTTTTGAACTGGAAGGGATCACTGTAATCGTTTCACAGACTGCTGTGTCTTAGAGAATCCTGCACAGCTTAGAGTTCCAGCATGATAGTGACAGGCTGGCAGTAAAAGCGTTTGCAATATATCTATCGGCCATCCATGAAGAGAATTTTAAGTATAGGGGTTGAGATTTCCCTTCCTGACTCAGCAAGGCACTACAGCATGTGGAAGTCAGGCCCCAGTTAGGTTATGTTATTTAGAATTCTGCTGAATAGGGTTTTAAATTCAGCTTTTGAATTCTTTCTAAGTGAATAAAGCAATTTTTTAAAACATGTCTATATCTTTAGATGATGAAAAGTGAAGTTAGTCTGTGTTTTATTAGTGAGCAGAGCATAATGCAAGGTGCTGCTTTATTTTCAGAGTGGCCGCAAGAGCCCAGTTGTTTGAAAGTGCTGGTTCACTTAAACAAATTTCTTCAGGACGGTAAGTGCTTCGTAGTATTTAACAATTTCTAAAATCCTTTCTGTTTTGCTGGCTTCAAAGATTGAAATAGAAGTGTTGGAGTTTTGTTCTGTGTCTTTTGGACAGCATCATGTAGCATGCAAAATTTTCACAGGGTTGATTAAACTCATCCTTGCTCCAAAAGTGAACTAAATCTAACAGAGTACCAGCCTATCTGGCTATTCTGTCACGTGAGGGAATTGCAGTGAGAGATGCTCAGGTTAGGGATCTGCTTAAGGGCACAGCTACAAGAGTAAATTAACAGGATTTAAATTAGGATGCGGGTGCTGTACTTATTCCATAGAGCTGTTTGTATACACATGCTTTCAGCAGAGTAGCAAACATGCTAGTTTATGGTAATGTTCTCATGCAGGCAAGTCCTGAATAGCAGCTGCTTTAGAAAGTTCAGGATTAACGTGATCAGGTTTCCTGTCTTTCCCATCACACCTTCCATGCCTCATTATCTGTCTGGAGAAACTGTTCCCCCTTTCTTCTTGGTAGTGTGCAGCAGGATTTATTTACGTTTTCTTTACAATTGCCTGCATTTATGTAGTGGATTTGATTCCTTCTTATATTAAGTTGCAATATTCTGATAAATGTTTGTCTAGGAAGCAGTATCTTCCATATGTTACTAACCAGCCTACATTTAATAGACTAAGGCAAATAGTCAAATAAATGGATGTGGGAAAAAGTCTGTCTCTGTTTTCACTGTCCCTACGTTTCATGTTCTTTGAGACAGAATGTATCTTTTTGTCCATCACTTCACCCACTGATACCAAGAACCATCAATCAAGCTTCCAAGAATTGTCAAGCTTACTGCAACTGACAAGCAGTAGGAATAAAAACCCCACACATTAATCCATGAAGCCAAAAACTAGTAATCTAAAGTAGCACAGCTGTAAAAGAAGATGCCAGCGTGGTGAGATGTGCAGCAGTGGACTATGGCTGTCTTCTCTAGCAGGGGCTAGAAGGAGAAAGCTGACCTGCAAAAAGGCCCGCTGGTTTTGTTCGAGAGAAGCATCTTACATGAATCAAGGCTGTTCTTGTTTTGTGTAGTACATGAACTGTAAGGTGACCAAAAAAGAGGTTGGCAGGAGGGAAAGGGAGATGAAGACAGCAGGGCATTAATTTAAAGAAGAAAAGTATAAATGGAGACTGGAATGTTCTTAAGGCAGTGCCCTAAGCTGAGAGTGATGACTGCTTCACCAGTCCTGCATCATTTCACCTCCACCACTGCTCCTTCTCTTATTTTGTATTGCTCCCTTCTTGTAAACTCTCCCCTGTTATTCCCTGGGAGCCTGTGCCACATGTATCTGTATATAAAAAGCAGGTAAGACGCAAAAACCTGACAAAGGAAAAAGATAGCAGTTTGATAATGGATATGGAGAGCAGATTACAAAGCCGAGAACGCTGAAAGGCTTAATAGCTACTCTACTTCAGCCTTCCTAAGAAAGCAGAAGAGCAACAGTAACAAGGGGAATGGAAAATGAGAAGAGAGCAGGCAAGATGAGGAAGAAATAAGAAGTAGCTTCGCTGTTGTTATAGTGCTGCTTAAGTCGGAGTAAGATTTTGAATTCAGCACCAGCTTTTTACCTCTCATGCATGTTATGAACATGAAGGCTGATTTAAAACTTTAGGATAATCTTTTTTTGCTCTGAAGTATCTGGAAATCGTGGCAATTACATCTTGATCCACCCAGTAGAAAGGCCTTCTGAGTTCATAACTCTACTATCTTAAGAATATATGCAGGACAGAGTGTAAGAGAGAGAAACTATTTTTAAGCTCTCTGGTTTGGTACCAAAAATACTCAAGTCAAGATAGTGTTGAACTCTGTGCAGGGGTAATTTACCCTGTGAAAAATAACTAGTTTTGAAATTTTAAGCTACTGCTTACCTATGTGTTATATTATCTAAGTAGCGTCATTCTTACCAGAAGCATCTGTTGCCTGTTGTGGTCATTTGTAGAGCAGACAGATCAAAAGTACGTATATGGCTTTGCAGTATCACATTGTCATCTGTATTCCAGCAGATAATTTTTATTTGATGCTTTACCACCAGAGTGGTCCGGTCTTACTTAATTCCTTCTTCCAAGTAATCTTTGCAACTCTGCTTTCTGACCTTGTATAAAGCAATATCTCTAATACAAGTGTGTGTGACCCCTTTTTTTTAATGCTGGAACATTATTTCACCTGGCTGTTTTCTCTCCTTGTATACATGAGTACATAACCCCATAGCACTACCAATTTGGACAGATTTCTTCTAGTCCGTAAGAGAACAAGAGGCCACAGTACATGTTTTAGGATTGGACAGGGAAGACCAAAATATTGTGCCCTGTGCAACCTGTAGTCTCTTTTTCCAATTCCAGAATTACTTTGACTTCTCAGTCTTCCCATTCCTTCCCTCCTGACTTCAAGTTTATTAATCATCCATCTCTCAGTAGTATGTAGTATTAATCTACTGGCTACACTGAGACCAATCCCTATTGCTAATCTAGTCTGCACTTGAAAGAGGCAAAGGAGTTTTCTTACTGCTTTCACAAAATTTGCAGTTATCCAACAATCTTAGTAAGGCCTGCAGTCTCTTAATTGTAGCTTCTGTACAAAAATGCACCAACACATGATCCCTGACTCTGTTTTCTTGACTTTGATTTAGAGGTACAGAGATAGTCAATCAGTTTCTCACATAAAGTGAGAAACTGCATCGCAAAAAGAAGGATATTCATTAGAAAAGAATACTTAGAAAAATGAGAAGGAGGAGCTGGTGACGGCAAACAGCTCTGGCTTGGCAGCAGGATCTCTGGGTGCTGGGCTGGGACTTTAATAGGAGTAGGCTGACATTGTGAAGCCCTGTAGACCCATGCTCCCCTCCCTACCATATGATTAAATATCCTTTCCCAGTCATTCTTATTTTTTTATTTCCATGCTATATTTTGCATTTCCTTGAACGTCTGGAATGCCTTGCCCAGACCAGACCAGTGTTTTCTACTCAGTTGAGCTTGGCTGTGAGTCTGCCATCTCTGGGAGTCTATAAACCTTTCTTCTTCCTGTAGGATAATATTAACTGATGAGTCACCTGAGGGAGGTTCATGCGTTTTCCCTCATTCATTCCTCTTCTGGCTTCTGCTTTGTAGTGCTAGGCTGAAAACTCATTAGGGCAAGACCAGAATTTTAAGCTTCTTTGTAACTTTAAAAATAATAATAATAGGTAATAATAATTACTGTTATTGTTGTAGTTATCATCATCGTCATTAATAAAAAAGCTTGAAGTGTTGCTGACTGCGTGTAGTCAGGCAAAAGTTTAAGATCTGAGGAGTACTGACCCTTTGACTGCCAGCATAAGTTTACCGTCATGGGCTCAAAACAAATGTAATAAAAAGTAGGGAAAGGGAAAATGCATTTTTTCTCATCTGGAGTCTATCCAGTAAAGTCATGGAAAGAAGGAACTTCTAGGAAATGTGGGTAACATTTTCTGAAATTGTTTTTCTTGCATTAAATAACATGAATCACGCTCTTCTCAGATTATTAACATCACCTTAAGAGAACCATAATAGATGATGGTGATTTTTCACATGCTTTTTAAAAAACAGCCTTGTTTTGGGGAGCAGAGCATTAACACTGTAAGTAAGAATGTCCATTTTCGTAATCGCACACAAAAAAATTACCCAAGAAACTGAAAGCTTTTTTTTTTTCTTTCAGACAAGCAAAAGCCATGTATTCCTGTAAGGCTGAGCACAGTCATGAACTGTCTTTCCCACAGGGGGCAATATTTTCCAATGGTGAGATATGTTTTACATTCTCTTTTTACACAAAAAAATATAAAAAACTGAATTATATCCACAAGATAACAGTGTAATTCCATTTTCAACTCTGAATTTTTGTCCTGATTTTTCAATTGCTCTTGAATAAATACTGTCTAAATAAATACACAAACCATATATAGGATCTTTTAACAGCGTTAATTTTTTTTTGCAGTGTATCCATCAGTGGAACCAGGCTGGTTAAAAGCAACTTATGAAGGCAAAACAGGACTCGTTCCCGAGAATTATGTTGTCTTCCTCTAGCAATCTTTAGTGGACAGCAATATCTTCATGGTATCCATGGTAACAAATAATAAGCACTATGATTTTTATCTGACACAGATATGGGATCAGCCCGTTAGCTGAGTGGTAGATTTCCTTCAGATACTGCAGCTGCAGGTTACACAGCTCCCTGTCAACGGAACAGAATGTAATGAAACAGTTAACAGTTTCTGTACTGAAGACGGTACTCTGTTTAAATAACTTCTATTGTTTGCAAAAGGTTGTCCTGTTCTTCTTTTATGGGTAAGGAACACTAGAGCAATAAAATCAAAAAAAAGTTGCCATTTAGCTGCAGACCTTCAGGTCCTAGGAAGTGTGAAATTCAGAGGCAATGCACTCTATGACGTTTCTTGCAATCTATAGTTTTTAATATGAAAAATTGGGGTTTTTTTCATAATGTAAGTAATGCTTCTATTGTGATCTGAATTCTCCCTTAGAAAACTTGATTATAAAATTAGTCCTAATCATTTCAACTAAGAAATGAGTTTTCAGTAAATCAGAAGTTTGAACTTCTGTTAGTCATTGAGATTACAATATGTTATAGAATTTATACAACTGATAATGAAATCGGTTTATACACTGCCTGAGCAGTAAGTGTTCGTTCAAAATGTGATATGTCTAATGAATATTCTGTTCAAATACTTCTTAGATTTATTTCCTCCTTTCTATATCATTATAGATAATATTAACAACTTTCATTTTTATGATACCTGTCATCAGGACAATATTCTCAGTGTATGTCAGAACAACATCTGTAGAAAACAGGGAGATGCTGAATCTGGAGTGATGAGTAGTAATGTGAAGTGAGCAGTGAGAAACAGCAGTATGTTTTGAAACCTGAGATAAATGGTAACCAAGTCCTTTTCAAATTTTTCCATTGCAAATAAGACAAATGGCCTGTGAAGTAGCTAATTTTATAAGCTATGAATGCTGAAAGCTCCATGTAGCAATAAAAGTATTTAGTATTATTTCTCATGACTTCTGCTAAACTGTTGCATAAAGATTCTCCACAGAATAAAAAAGCCTTCCTTTTCAGAAGTTTTGTAAAGACACATTGATTGCTCCTGGTAGGACTGAAAAAAACCAAAAACCAAAACCAAAACAAAACCCGAAACCATAAGCAGCTTTCTAAATCTGAGCATCTTTCTTGCACATCTTAAGGGAAAATATGCACTGCTTGCTTGGCTAGTTACCATGCCCGACTGAAAAACAAGATATTTAAGCTCTATATTAGTAATTCATCAGCATTAGTGCTACAGAAGGAATTCACCATTTCATAGACCTATCAAGGCTTAGTTTCATAGACCTGTTAAGGCTTAGTTCTTTCTTCAGTAACAAAGATCAATATAGGTGTCTTTGCTTTCTAAGTTGTACACTACTTCTAGAAAGTTTAAGAAAGGACTTTTGTTAGGACTAAAAACATCAGTAATCTTTTAATTGCTTCTTTTTTCTTTCCATAGCCTTTTTCTTGTTTAAATTAGAAAATAAGATTTATTGCGAACATGAAGAAGCACATCAGAACCTTCTTTACTTGTACGCTTGCTTTCTGCAGAGCAGTTCTGTGTTGGAATTCAGGCTGATGGGCAAAAAGCCTGCAGGATCCTTCTTGCTAATTAAAGTATCAAAAGGTGATCCGGGAAGGAGACAGGAAAGGGGGAGTATGGATAAGACTGACTGCAGGCAGTTGAGGACAGACCTGTTGAATTAGTGACTGAGTGATCTGGGTTCTTTCTTCACTCTATAGTTTCATTTAAGTCCCAAATCATGTTTCACTTCACCTCAAGACCAGACTGTGTTCAGCGCATTGTGATGAAGGGTTGTTCCAGACATTGTAACGGGCAGTGGATGCAGACACATATGTGCTCATCTAATTTACCCAGAACAGACGGGAAAGGAAGTGAAGGTCTTTTCTCATCAGATTGAGCCTTTCTTATTTTTAAGGCAAAACAAGATTTCTTAGTGTAAGCTATGCCTGAAACTGCCATTGCCCTGAGAAGATCAACATGGTTTTGGTTGTGGTTCTGTTGTATTTCACAATCCAAAAATTGCAGAAAGGCATAGAATCATAGAATCATGGAATCAGCGAGGTTGGAAGGGACCTTTAAGATCATCAAGTCCAACCATTAACCTGCCCTGACAAAAACCCCTTCTAAACCATGTCCCTAAGTACCTCATCTACCCTTTTCTTAAACACTTCCAGGGATGGGGAATCCACCACCTCCCTGGGCAGCCTATTCCAATGTTTGATAAACCTTCCAGTGAAAAAATGTTTCCTGATATCCAATGTAAACCTGCCCTGACATAACTTGAACCTGTTTTCTCTTGTCCTATCCATTGTCACCAGGGAGAAGAGGTCAGCCCCCATCTCTCTAAAACCTCCTTTCAGGGAGTTGTAGAGGGTGATGAGGTCTCCCCTCAGCCTCCTCTTCTCCAGGCTAAACAACCCCAGTTCCCTCAGTCATTCCTCGTAAGGTTTGTCCTCCAGACCCCTCACCAGCTTCGCAGCCCTAAAAGCTTACCTCTGGTAGTCAAAAAGCTTACCTCTGGTGACCTTCCCAGGAGTGCTGCTGCAGGCAAAAAGGAGCAGAAAGGGAGGCAGAGCTTTGAGCAGAGGCTGGAAGCCCAGCACACGTCTCACCCAGGCAGAGAAATGCAGTGAGCTGGGGGAAAAAAACACTTCTTCCATCTATTGCACGGGGGTCAGTGGCAAATGAACCTTTGCTAAACATCCTTTAATGACCTCTTATACCTCTCACAGAATCACAGAATGTGGGTGTTGGAGGTCATCTAGTCCAACCCCCTGCCAGAGCAGGGCCACCTTAGAGCAGGTTACACAGGAACGCGTCCCGGCGGGTTTTGAATGTCTCCAGAGACGGAGACTCCACCACCTCCCTGGGCAGCCTGTGCCAGGGCTCTGCCACCCTCAAGGGAAAGAAGTTCCTCCTCACGTTGAGATGGAAGTTCCTGTGCTCAAGTTTGTGCCCGTTCCCTCTTGTCCTGTCCCTGGGCACCACTGAAAAGAGCCTGGCCCCATCCTCCTGACACCTAGCCTTTAAGTATTTATAAGCATTGATAAGATCCCCCTCAGCCGTCTTTTTTCCAGATGGAAAAGACCCAAGACCCTCAGACTTTCCTCATAAGAGACATGTTCCAGTCCCCTAATCATTCCTCTCAGGAGGAACGTAATTGTGAAATCCTTGAGAAACAGTGAAATAGAAAATGCTTGCTCTTACTTGCTTTGCTTGATTCAAAAAGAAGCGGGGAAAAGCCAACCTTAGGTAATATTACAGCCTGTGTATATGTCTGGGTGTTCTCCAGTGTTACCTTTTGAAACCAACTGATCTTAGTGCAAGCTAGAGGACTCAAAGGTGCTAAGTTCATTAATAATTTTGTAAAAATGCAAAGTTCAGTTGCAGATTAAGTAAGTGAAGTCTGTTAGTGCTGAGGGAAAGGCTCTAGAAGGACCTGGAGGAATCCCTGTGGAGGAGAGGTGTTCTGTCTATTCCCGTGCATTCGTCTCGCATTAGACACAAAAATGAGTTGCAGAAGACAACTGCATAAGAAACTGGATCCCATTCTTTCTGCTGCTCACAAAACAAATTGGTATTTTCCTCTGTAGGACCCTGCACTTCCTCAGACCCTTCTTCTGAACCAGCCATGAGGATCACAGAAATAATTTTAAAGTAGCTTAGCTTTAAAATGGCATTTCCATCTGAAAAAGGTTTTGCCCATTCTTAATTACAGTTAACCACTCGCTCTCAGTGGGATGAGTAGGGTTTTTCGTTTTTTGAAATATTTTATGTTTTTTCTGTTTTTCTCCTCTGCGGTACATAACAAGCACTTTCTGTACTATCTCACTGCTGGGTGGTGGGTGCCCCAGCTCTTCCCTGACTTTGCAGGAGGGAGTTTATCTCTACGAGAAGCTGCACAATGGACTGGAAGGTTAAGTACGTGGTGTTCAAAGACACGGCAAACAGGGAAGAGAGCAGCACCAAAGCTTGTCCAATGATGATACTCTCAGGCCTGAACGAAAATTCCTTATGATAATTGGAAAGGATCAGAAATCCATATAATATTTAAATGAAGATCTTGATGGTGCCTTACCAGAAAATTAGGCAAGCTGAACTAAATTAGTTCATACTATTGATATACCATTGTTTATGAAAGTCAGATTCACACTACAAGCAAAGGTTACACATTTTTTTTAATTATATTATCCTTCCTAAAAGGATGCAGGAGGTTTTTTCCAAATATTGCTGTAGAACTCAAGGTAGATGACGCATTGTGATTGCTGTTTGTCTTGTGGAAATATTGTCTGTACCCACAATTCATATAATTACCCATGTTTTTTCTTTGTTAAACTTTTTGATACATGTTGCAGCACAACATGAATCAAATTAATAGTGTGAAGGACTGATATATTGTATGATAAATATGTAAAGTATATTAATATTTTATATTCACACTTTTTATTAATGATGATAAAGATGAAAAGATATTTTTGGTGTAATTCCTATGATTTCAGTATTAAAATGTCCTTGCCATTTTTTGGCATTTAGAGTTCTATGTAACAATACTCTTAAATTAAACCATAGCTATCACTTATGTCCCTAACTAATCTATAAAGTTCACTGTTCGATTATTTCTGTAAAAAAATGATGCACAGATTTGCTGACCAGCGCTATTCTATGATAGTAATAGTAACTTATTTTCCTTTTATATGTTTTCTGGTGCTAATCTCTATTCTTTGCCTGTAATTGGATCAAATTGTAATGTGCCTTTAGGAAAGACATGTTAGGGGCGGAAAAGTTGCAAAATTCAGCAGTTCAGAACAATAATTACAACAGAAAAAAAAAGCATAGTGTGGCAGTAGCTGGAATTTTTTTTTGTTACGTTTCTCCACTGGTCTATTTTCTACTTAATAAGATTGCATCAGATGAAATAATGAAACTAAAAAGCATATTGTTCTTCAAAGTTCTTTTCCTAAGGCAGCAATTTTTGCAACGTTGGGTTGAGCAGCAAGAAGAGAAATCCCAGTAGGGGAGCACATCCTCCGGACTGGGGTGGATCTTCTCCACTGACAGAAACTCGCAAAGCTCTAGCGAAGTCAAAGACAGACCTTTGGCAGTTTATACTGAGGGTTTGCTGGCCAGAAGCCCCCAGAAAGTAAACATAATATTCTGTTGGTGGGGCAACATATGATATGGGAGGGCATTATGCTTTCTTTCAGCAGAGTGCCCTATATGAATCGTTCAACTACCGGAGATCAAGCTGTACGCGAAGTTCAGTCTCGTTCTTTGTGGTCACAGAGCCCTGACAGCCACTGATGCCGCGGCCCTTCCAGTTACTGCTCCTGCAAAAGTCGGGCTGCTGATGGGGCTCTTTCAGCACAAGTTGGGAGGTCTCTTGTCTTGGAGGAGATTTTGCATGGGCTTTGGGAGTTTGCTTTGTTTTGTTTTAATAAGGTGCTTGGTATCCAAACAGCTACTAATCCGATGTCGTCATTCAGTCACTGAAGATCATAGCATTGTTTTCCTTGTCCTGTATGTGGCAGTATTTAATAAGGCATTGGATTATCCTTGTGTTTTTTAAGTATAGGGAATGGTGCTTCAGCCCTTGGATGTCTCAGCTGAAAGCTATTCTGCGTCTGAACTTTTTGCAAATGTTTTACTGGGAATCATCGTTAAAGTTCTGGCACTAATGATCGCACCATGATCTCAGCACTACAAGTTTCTGTTATAGCAAAGGGCAAAGCAGCTGAACGGGGCACATGGATAGTTTCAGTTTTCAATCATATTTATGACAATTTTGGAGGTTATTAGAGTTTATAGGGGTTGCTTTAGATACTATATGGTATTTTAATAGGAAAATATATACAATCAATAACTATATATATTTAATAAAGTCCTACTAAATTATCTTATTGAACTCTCTGTTTATTTTGTAGTGTGGTTTCAATAATTATCTGCACTCTGTATATATCTACATGTAAATAACTGGCATGACATGCATAAGCTGACTTGCAGACATAATTCTATGTTGTACTTTACACTGTATTTCAAAAAATTGAAAAAAGCATTTTTCAAAATAAAAAGCCTTTCTGCACAAAATGTTTTCTTTATTATTTTTAAATTTGGGCTCTGGTTCTGCCTTTTCTTTTGCCCAAGTAATAACACTTTTGCGCTACTTCCATCCACACTTGCATTTTTCAATGAAGTTTCCCCGTGAGGATGCTTTGCGCAGAGGACATTGCTCCTAACGTTGGGCAATGGGCATGTGTATGAACACTTGACAGTAGTGTGTCACCCGCTGGCCTGGTCACGTGGAAGTCAGCAGAGCTGTGGCATTTGAAGAAGAGAAAATGACAATTTTGCACATTAGGTAACAAGGAGCAGAACCCTGCTGTATCAAAACATCACTGATGAGGTCTTTGCCTCTGAAATGAGCAGGTCGGCAGCTCACGGGAGGGGGGTTGGGGGCCCAGTTCCAACAACGCTGCCTGTGAGGGCGGTAAGTGTGCGCGGGGTGGTTTCTGCAGGTTTCCTTGCGTCCCTTTCCTGGCATTTCTCCAAGGCTTTTCGCCTCGGGGACCTGCAGCTTTTCTAGCCCTCGGGTGGGGGAGTTACTTCCATTGCCGGGGGGTGTGAGGTGGCCTGCCTGAAACCCACAAACCCAGGAGGCTTTTATACCCCTGAAACAGTCATCAGGCTTTATTTGTGGTATTATCCAAAAATAGCTATGATTTTTAAACAAGGAAGATGAAACCAGGCAGCTGATAAAATTTCCCTGCTTGCTGTGTGGTGGGGCTCGGATAGCGCAGGAAACTGCTGCATCGGACCCAGAGAAGATGGGTCCTGCTGCTTGCCCTGGGCTCCTGCTGGCCACCTCTCCTGCCAGCGAGCCCTGGGCTTGCATGAGCCTCCCGGGCTGCCTGCCTCACCCCCGGCACGTCTGCCTCTCGCCCGGCCACTGCATCTGCCACTGCAGGTCTGAAACAGAAAACAAAATATCGGTACCCTGCCCAGAAATAAAAAAATGAGTCTGGCGGAGAAGGAGAACAACAGGGAGCAGGTGGAGAAACCGTCTTTCCCTTGGCATTGCTTTCAGACAAGTACTCCTAAGTGAAACTTGCACTTCACAGCTCTCCCCGCTTGGAGATTTTAGGGAGATGGAGTCTGCTTCCAGGGATCAAAAAGTCACCGGCAGCCTGTGGTCACCAAAGACGACCTGCGCCTTGCAGATCCCAGCATCCCGCGCTGTAGGGACCAGGGAGAAGGAAAGGCTCCCCTTGCAGGGACCGAGGGACGCAGTTGGGCTGGGAAAGTCGCTTTGGGCTGCATTAGCTCTGCCGCAGAAGCCTGAGGGGCTGGAGCGAGGGGGCTCAGAGCTGAGCTGTAACTCACTGCCCTTACTTAAATCTTTCTGAACGGCACCCAAGGGCGGGTGTAAGAGCTGTGATCTGAGCTGTCACCCAGAGGAAACATCTGGGACCGACCCTGTCGCCACTCATTCCCCGGCTCGCTCCCCACCACCACGGGGACTTCGGGAAGAAGGTAAATCTGAGGGCAGCAGCGCAACTGAGACCAGGAGATGCCTGACCTGCCCCACCGCTCTCTTGTGCCCGGCAGGTTGGGAGCAGACCTCTCAGCCCGCCCCCGATCCCGTGTTGACCAGCTCTTGCGGCTGGCTTCGCCTCTGCTCGGGCTGAGGACCACGAAAGCACAGTTTGGAAGGGCGGCCATGGGTGCTCAGCTCTGTGTATTGAGTTGGCGTAGGGGGAAATGAAGAATATTCTCATTTTGATAGTTCACCAAAAATGATAGCTCATCACAGGTTTTACGTTAAAAATCTGAAATAAAAGGGTTGGTTTTTCTATTAGGGCTTTCTGCCCTTTCCCCTGGGGGTGCAGGCTCCTTGGCTTTCAGATCCTCTAGTCCGCAGGAGTGAGCACAGACTAGCTGAGGGTCTAGACTAAGCCTTAAAATAGATCTCATCACCCATTTTTCCAGTGTCTATAGGGCCATTTTACTTGGCACTGTGGAGTAACTGAAGCCTTTCTCTATTTCTGTGAAACAAATGTTCTGGCCCGCTATATTTTGACATTTCAGTGAGCATTTAAATGTAAGAAGACATAAATTCCTGTTAATCCTGTATTGTCGTTGAAATGAGAGCTCCCAGGGGATGAGACACTACCTGTGCTTCTCACCAGAAAGGGTGAAGAGGGGCTTTGTTATTTGGTTGCATTAAGGCAGTTTACAGTGCATGATTCTCGTCTGTTGGGAAACGTGGACCCCCTGAGCATAGAATCACAGAATGTGTTGGCTTGGAAGGGACCTTTAAAGGTCATCTAGTCCTTTAAAGGTGTGAAGGTTTTATTGCTATAACATGGCCATAGAGCCGTTGCCTTGTGGAACAGTTACGGTATAAAACAGATGCCGGGGTGCTGGGAGCCCTTGCAGCGCTCAGCCCAGGGGAAGCAGGACGTGATCCGGGGTCTGTGGCCGCGCTGGCCATGTCCCCCCTGAGCCATGGCCCCCTGTGTTCGTAAAGAGGCGACATTTCAGTGACTCACGGAAATGGCATAGACCGAGCAGGCGGCAAAGTCAGTTCCCGTCCCTCCTGGATAGGTTTTCCATGAACTGGGCATGATTTCTTCCTTCAAAGCCTACCTGCCTTCTAACACCAACGCTGTGCTTAATACATATGGCAAATAAGGCATTTGCACTTTTGTCTTTTAAACCTTTATTTCACATTTATAAAGCTTTTCCTGTGTGACTCGGATTAATTGCTGATACGGAAAGGAACTATTGTAAGATATTCTTGGCTTCTTTTGCAACGGTTGGCTGCTTTTCTATTGTATTTATGGCAACAGGCTCAAAAGCTGGACTAGCCGAGAGCAAGGGCCTTTGCCAAAGATCATGGTGTGCCTTTTTAATGTAAACACGCAGGGATTCTTGGGAACATTGAGTGACCTCCACAGCCGGTACAGAAAGGAGTCTTAATTCACTTGAAAGTACTTTGGTAATTGGAATACATCTTTCTGCCAGTATAATTGAGGAGACGATTAGTTAGACTTAGCACGGGTGTATTTCATTTAAAATTACTGTTAATGGCTCTCGGGTGCCCTTAGAAGGGATTGGAGCCCTGTCTGAATGAAAAACATCAGCGATTTATTGTTGTTGATGGTCGTTGCTTTTGTCTTCTGAGAAAAAAAAAAAACCAACCCCACATTCAAAGGGAAACATGCGGCTTACCTGGCTTGTGGGTGTCTTCAAACCGAGCTTTGCAATGCCGTGCTGCGCCCCGTCCCCGGCAGCGCCCGGCGGGTGAGGAGGGGTGGCGGGCTCGGGGGGCTGGATGGTGGGGGTGCAGCGTGTCCCAGCACAGCATGGCTGGGAGCAGGAGCCACGGGCTCCGACCAAGCACATCTGGGGCTCCGCAGTCCAGACGTGTCCACAAGCTCGTGGCATTGCCAGGGAGACGTCCGCATACTCCATGAAGAGGAGAGGCGATAGCTGGGCGGCGGGAAGCCCCATGAGAAACCTTTCAGAGGACAATTCACAAACCCGGGCGGAAGAAAGATAAGAAACCTGAGCTCGATCAATCTCTACAGTGTTCCTCCAAATAAATTAGGTGGCGTACAGGATACAACTGGATCCTAGAATGAAACAAATGCTGTTTGCAGGGACCTCACAAGAAGATAACGAAGATTAGGGTTTCAGTGAGCCTGAGCATGAAGCGCTGGAAACGAAGGCTGTGAAAGCAGTGACGATTGTGATTCCTGAATTGCCACAAAACGAGCAGGATGTCCATCGGCAGGGGAAAATCCACCAAAAAAAAAAATCCTGCATCTGAGGGCTCTGGCGGCACCTTCCATGGACACCTGAAGGGAGCAGGCAGACAGCACGAGACCTCAGAGGGATGTAGGTGCGAACAAATTGTGCTGGGCAATGAGGATGCAAATACATCCTTACATAAAACCACAGCTTAAACAGCCATTTTACATTTGTTATTTCCGACAGCTGTTGCTGCTGGTTGAGGCATCCTTATGTTTGGTCCTGAAAAATATTGTTTCTTTTCTGTGACGGTGGCAAATTGTGCCTGCCTTGGAGGGGGGAAATGGTCATTCTGCAGTGTCCTGCCTGCTCCGTTACCGGCTCAGCATCAGGTATCGTCTCCCCAGACCTTCCCTTAAGAAATTTGCAGTGAATGTCATAGAAGGGTCTCACCTACCTTCCAGCTGTGACTTCCAACACCATTTCATTTTGGAATAGGTCCTTCCCTTGGCCCTCCCTGTCCCCCTTGTAGCTCAGATGACACAAAACAAACGAGCACAATTAATTTCACCTTCAGAGCAACACAGAACCAAGTTGCACAAAGAGGTTCAGGTTCTGCCACTGACGAAGCCTTTCCTTAATTTTTTTTCCTCATGTTTGTTTAAATGATCCCTTGAAACATTTCCTGACTAAATGAACTTGGAAGCCACATGTCCAGGTCTCTGTAAGTGCATCAGTATGAGAAACTCAGGTGCCACAGAATCACAGAATGTGTTGGGTTGGAAGGGACCTTTAAGGGTCACCTAGTCCAACCCCCTGCAGTGAGCAGGGACATCTTCAACTAGATCAGGTTGCTCAGAGCCCCGTCCAACCTGGCCTTGAATGTTTCCAGGGATGGGGCCTCCACCACCTCTTTGGGCAACCTGTGCCAGTGTCTCACCACCCTCATTGGAAAGAACTTCTTCCTAATGTCTAATCTAAACCTACCCTGCTCTAGTTTAAAGCCATTGCCCCTCGTCCCGTCACTACATGCCCTTGCAAACAGCCCCTCCCCAGCTTTCCTGTAGCCCCCTTCAGGCACTGGAAGGCCGCTATAAGGTCTCCCTGGAGCCTTCTCTTCTCCAGGATAAACAACCCCAACTCTCTCAGCCTGTCTTCATAGGAGAGGTGCTCCAGCCCTTGCATCATCTTTGTGGCCTCTGCTGGACTTGCTCCAACAGGACCATATACTTCTTGTGCTGAGGGTTCTTGTGCCGAGTTGAAGGCTGTTGTGTGTATTTTAGCTAATGCAATTAGCTTTGCTGGATAGTTTTTAATCCAGAGGGAAAATCAAGAAAGGGTGGTGTTCCTTGACCACAATGTTATTTGCGTGCGTCTCAGAAGCGGCTCATCTCCTCAGTGCAGCAGGAACAAACACAGCTCTTCGCTCTTCACAATTTCCAAGGCCCTTACTCGGGTCAGCCGTCCCCCATCGGCTGCATCCCATTTGAGCACAGCAGCGGTGACCAGTGCCCGTCGCAGAAGAGGGGGTGATTTAGGAGAGTGGAGCTCCTCATAGCGCTGCCGCAGCCTTGGCTCGGCTCGGTGCCTCCTCCAGCGCCGCGGCAGCTTCATTACTGACACAGACGAAAGGAAATGATGGTTTCATCTGAACTACTGTGTGGCAGGATCTCTGACCCCGCTTATTTCTTTCACCTAAATAACGCAAAATAGCAGGGCGGTCTTCCCTGTGAGAGCGGATGATTATTGCATGAACTCATCAGCATGTTTAAGGGGAAGTTCACCTGTGCTGTGCAGAGATGCGTCAGTCTCTGTAGCATCTGCATCATTACACAGTCTGAGATACTACAGTGAAAAACCTTCTCATTTAGGCAGGCTGTTACTAGCTAAAGGTTAAAGCAAAGGCTTCTGCTCCAAAGGCCTCAAACTTCACATTTCAAATAACGAGTAACATTATTTTATTCTTTATACCCTTCCATTACCATGTCTATTAAAAAAAAAAAACACAAACCATTTTTGAGCAAGAGAGATATGCATTCAGACTGAATTTGGATGTAGTGTGTATATATATATATATGTATATATGAAGTCATTCCACTCAATCCAGAGCAACATCATTGCATAAAATAAATAACTGTGGACAAAATAAAGGTACCTGTGCAGGTGCCCTCATCTGAATGGATATTTAAGCAGGAGCAGAGTCTTAAACTTTGACACCTTGTAGTTCTTCGGTGTCCCAAAAGCTGTTTATTTTCTTCTGTGTGCTAGCTGGTAATAGGACTTCCACTTTAAAGAAATCTGTGTGTGTTTTTGGATAGATCAGATGCTTTCTGCTATTGTTTAATATTGCTTGTAAAGTTTTAAAACAAAATTTATTTGGAAAAAATCATCTATGCAGAAAATCCCAGCCCTGTCAGACTGTTTGTGATGGGCGCGTGGAGCACTGATAATGGCTAAGATCAATTCCCAGGAACAAGGACACTCAGACATGAAACTGAAACACCACTTTCAGCATGTACTGTGTCCTGTGGAAATAACGTGGAAAAGTCTCGCCGTTGCTGGCGTGGTTAATGCTTCCCTGAGAGCACATTACCCATGACTAACGTTACAGGGCATCCTCAGCAAGGGGTGACACCCACACTGTCGGCTTGGCCCCGGATTACCAGTGCTCCCTTAGAGCGAGAGGGGAGAGCGCTGGTGTCGGGTGGAAGGGGACCAGAGGTGATGTTCCCTCGGGGGCACCGAGGAAAGGTTGCGCTAGGCCAAGCCAACGGCCCCTCTGGGCACCTCTCCCCCGTGACTGGGATGGCAGCATCCTGAGCATCCTGCCGCTCACACCTCCGAGCCAGATCCGGCAGCGTCTGCTTTTGGCAGCGGAGAACTCCAGTTCTCGGTACGGACACTGCAGTGAGCCCACAGACAGCCTCCGGACAGCCTCTCAAAACCTGGCTATGTAAATATATATAAATAACTCACCACCCAGAGTGGGGGTTGCTGTGCTAGTTGTATCTATACTCGGATGTATTCTTTCCGACAGAGGCTGCAGATGCCGCAGCCTCCGCTCCCACAGCAGCACCTGCGACCAGTGCCCCATGGCAGCCTCCTACCACAGTGAGGGTCATACTTTTAAATAAATTCTTCCTTTCTGTGTATTTATGCCGGAAGATAAGGAACGTAACTTATTTTTCTGGTTTTGTACACTAGTGTTTTGACAGAACCTTCCACATAAGTTAAAAAAATAAAGATAGCTGTCTGCCAATCTTTGAGCCTTGCGGAGAGCTTGAATTGCAAACAAAACGGAAAATATTGCGCCTCTCCCTGTATAGGTTTCAATTCAGTAAATAAGCCGTCTGTCTGTGTCCGGGAGCTGCCAAAGTAATCAAACCGAGATTCTCCCCCCGGCTGCTGCTCCGCAGGGCTGACTGCCAGCACGAGGGGCTCCACCAGCCCCACGCTGGTGGCTGCGGATCCAGCTCCAGTTACAGCCCAGTGCCGTTGTGCAGCTTTACCTTCCATCTAGTGGTAACCGAGGACTTAAACACTCCTCATGCTAATACAAAGTAAGCACATCTCCAATTTATTGGACATGACACAATGTAGCTCGACAACAGCTTTACAAAAATACTTGAAAGCTCTTATTTCAGATCTACAAATATATAGATGCAAGTTCCTCTTCACTGGAAAATACAGAAATCTTATACAAGTCTCTTTTTTAAAAAAAATAAAAACAATAGTAACAAACCATAAATTATGTCCATTGTGATCTTGAACGTTAAATACAGAGGAATACTAACATCAGCCCAAATACATCTCAAACTTAAGGATTCTTTGGCTTTCAACAGAATTTTCCATTGGGGATTACAAAGCCTCTACAAAGTGCTCATGTGTTACACATCCAAGTTACCCTTGGGAAAAGAAAGTGTGTTGAGGGCAGGGGAGGCAGGGGAGAATAAACATTTTACAAATATGGGAACCGGGATGTAAATTTTCTGTGAAATTCAGAAACTGCAAGAGATTATGTACTGCAAGAGTCTCCTGGATGGTTTTTAACCCTTAGGCTGTGCTTTTCTCTAGCATAGTTTTTCTTAAAATTGATGATGTCTGTCTTCAAAGAATCATAGAACTGTCTGGGTTGGAAGGGACCCTTCAGATCATCGAGTCGAACTATCAACCTAATTCTGACAAAAACCATCACTAAACCATATCACTAAGCACTACGTCTACTGGTCTTTTAAATACCTCCAGGGATGGTGATTCCACCACTTCCCAAGCAGCCTGTTCCAATACTTGGTAACTTTCGGTCAAGAGTTTTTTCTAATATCCCCCTGGCATAAGGATACTTTAGATGAAAAGTAGTATTTTAATAAATTCAAAGGTTTGTTGGTTCTTTTTAATGTCAGATGTGTATAACCTTGCTTTGTGAGCAGGTAAATAGACACATGACCTATGTTATGAAGCTTGAGAAAGGACAGCAGTTTCTGTCTCCCAGTGAAATGTGCTGTAGCCATCACTACAAACTGCACGTAACAGCAAACCCAATGCCAATGCTTTCGTGTAAAATTCTTGTGAGTTGGCCAGTGCACAATTTGACTATACTGCAAGCTGAGCTTCGCGATACGAAACCTCCAATTACATTTTTAAGTGAAAAGCCTTGTCATCCTTGGCTGGCGAACCCTTCATGTGCAGTGGTGACAGTCCCAAAAGGTGATATCCTCATCCATTGTGCGTAATGCCATCATGACAGACCGAAACGCACTGCCACCGCACCCTGACTCCTGTCGCATTTCCAGCTGTCTGAAACTTCATCAGGTTCTGCTGTCACATTTCTTCCATTTAGCAGTGTTTCATTTCTAGCAAGAGTATTGTACTTTGTCTACAGAAAAATATGCTTACGTGGAACAGCAAAATACACATTTTACTGTTAAAAATGTTGCCAGGATCTGGGAAAATGGTTGGGAACATAGTCATTGCTCTACTGAAGTCTTTGTCATTATTTTGAAAGTATTGTTATTTTGAAAGGGTAATGCCACATTTCAGATACAGCATCTCCAAATATTTCTGACAGAAGGAAAGTTCCTCCTTGTACCAGACTGACACCCACCAGTCTGACGTTTCAGTTCCTTTGTGGAACATTTAAGTTCTTCTGAGCTACTGGTGAAAACTCATTCTACTCAAAGCGCTTTTGATTCATGATGATGCATAAAGTGAATTACGATGATAGTTTTAGAAATGCGTTTATACGAAGGACATATGCTAAGCTGTCCTCCTACACACGCGAGGGCCCGCACTGGAGGCGGGGGTGCTGCTGTAACAGCAGCTGCGCGTGTTTCCCCACGTGCGCTGCGTGTGTGTCATCTTAAACGAAGTATCCCAGCTCCGCGTGCGCGTTCCTTAGCTGTCGGAAAAAGTATTGTGTGAAACACTGCTATTGTAGTGACGGCTTGAACTTCACATTTAGATACGTTTGGTAATAGCTGCAATCAACTGCCTTTTAAATACATGTTTCCAGTTGGGGGAATTCCCAAAGTTTACAGATTTATGGTTTTCAAAGATTATATAAGACTACTTGGAGCTTCCCTTTTTTTTGGAAACAAATTAGAGATCCTGTTAAATTTTAGTATACAACCAGCCTTATTCAGGCAGTATACGATATAATCGTATACTCCTCTGAAACAAAATTTACTTTTAAAACTGCATAGTGATTGCAGATCGCTGGGTGTTTCAAGCTCTCTACGTGAACGCATTCGCATACCTTTCCGAACGCACACACTGCCATGCGCACGTCTGTTTGGTGCTCTCCTTATTCACGCTCCATATGGCCACAATGGACCTGACAGAAAAAAATCAGCTTTTTTAACAGTGCTATGATGAGAAGACTGTTCTCAACTGGAGGTTTTGCAGATCAGAGTCTGAGGCTGGACATAAACCAACAATACAGGGTATGAAGAGTAAAAGCATTACTCTAGTTTTACCTAATATATGAAAAATAGGCATATGGGAAAACTGTACATCCACGATGGAATGATCAATGTTCATAAAAGTCTCACCTGTGTAACACAAAGGTCTCTTTACTGCTCTGCCCAGTTAGTTCTGATGGCAAAGATTTATATTATGTCCAACAGAAGTTTTTCATCCAATAGAGCCCCTTGCCTGAAAGTACACAGTTGTGGAGTTCACTGATGCAGAGCTCTGTAAATTACATATTTATTTTTTCTCAAGAGAGCAAAAGAGATTTTAGCACTAAACTGGTCAGGCTGATATTTAAGTTGAGCTGTGGGAAAATGCAACAGAGTGAGACTACTTAAATGACAGTGTGAGAACTTCCTCACTGATATGCCTGAACACTAAATCGGTGGAACTATTGTACCTGCAGAGGTGAAAGGGTAATTTAGTTTTCATGGTCAGAAAAACATGATCTATGACTTCTGATGGTATTTTTCACAATGAGCACACCTCACACTGGTGAGAAACTGAAATGCTGCCAGTTTTAAATGATAAACTGGAATTAAATGAAAGTTCACCACTCCTTGATATCCTTTATATTCTGTAAATACATTTTACAGAGCACTCGGGACCCAACCCTGGAAAAAAATGCCTAAACGTGAGCAACAAAAATACTTCAAGGGAACAGCACTGCTCATGTACTTGAAGTTATGCAACTGCTGCGCTAGTTCCAACAGCACTGAAGGATGATTTTCGGAGCATTATTTTCTCTTTAAGGTAAACAGCCAGCTAACTCTTAACTTAGTTATTATTATCCATGCAGTCACCTTCTACTGCGTGTTTCTGTCCAAGCATCTGAAAGGCTACAGTGCCATTCCACATGCAAATAAGGTCAACCTAATAAATTAATAGCATTAATTGGAAAAAAAGACCACAACCAAAACTCATAAATTTTTAGATAAAACCCACCTAAAATATGACTTTTTTTTTCCTTTTCATCTTCCAAGGGGGAAAAGAGAACTAAATTAAAAACAAACCCTCTGTTCAAGTCAGGTCACCATGACACAGAGCAGCACAAACCAATAAATCCAGCAATGCTGTCAGTCTGGCCTGGCAGTGCGCACACAGGCTTTGGAGCCACGGAAAATTGGGAGGGCTTTGGATATTGGCTCCACGGCTGCAAGCTGACTTATCGGAAGGGAAGAAAGGTCAGCGTGCCACAAACGGCGCGGCAAGCAAGGAATGTGTACTTGGAATTGCTGCTGCATGCATGGAGCGCAGCCCCATCCGCTCCTGCTCTGGGGATGAACCAACCTTACCTTTGGGCAGGCAGGAGAGTACGGGAAGGGAGGGTCCCTAGAGATGCTGCTGCTCGTGCTACCACGTCACTGATGACAGAGATAAAGATTTGGTTTTAGCTAGGAACACAGGAAAGCAGCTGACCTTCCCAGTAAAGCCAATTGAGAAAAAGAGAAGAGGAAAAAGGATAAGAAAAAAAAAGAAGAAAAAGACAAAAAAAGAAAAAAGAAAAAAAAGAAAAAGAGAGAGAAAAAGAAAAAGGAAAAGAGAGAGAAAAAGAGAGAAAAAAGGAAAAGGAAAAGGAAAAGGAAAGGAAAAGGAAAAGGAAAAGGAAAAGGAAAAGGAAAGGAAAAGGAAAAGGAAAAGGAAAAGGAAAAGGAAAAGGAAAAAAGGAAACCTCCAAGGTATTAATGAAGTATTGACCACTCAGAAAACACAAACTGAAGCCTCAGCTTCTCTCCTGTAGACAGAAGACAAGCAAAGAGAACGGCAGTGCAGCTGAAGGAACAGCTGGCGTTCAAAACCACCCAACTTCGGTTTATTATGCACTCATACAGCTCGACCGTTCCACAGGGCCACAAAAGCGATTGAAAGTTTTTGTGGCTACATTTGCCTTCATCAGGGACTAGGTGTTAACGAACCCGCACTGCCCTGTCCCTAAAGGCTGGCCCAAACTGTTGATCCAGCTGAGACCTTTGAAGACACGAGCCAAGTGTAGTTTGTACTTCCCCGAGCCCCGCCGGTGCAAGGGAGAAGGGGGCGGCCGTGAGGGAGCAGAGCAGCCCCGTGGGGATGGAGGTCTCTGCTCCGCACCGCGGTGTCACAGCTCTCTGGGCACGGTGGGCTACCACCGCCTGGCACTTCACCCCTCAAACAGTCTTAAAAATGATAAATGCGATGCCTCTACGAAGCTGCATAACAGCAGCAGAGCCCAAAGGAACCAGCTGGCTTCACAGCTCTGTTGGTTTGCTTCACTGAAGTCCGCGCAGAAGGCAACGCTAAAGGCCTGACCTCAGAAATACCCAAACTGCACAGAGCGGGAGAGGCTGAGCTCCAGGCATAGCTGCGTTATTTAGTGTAAAACTTTTACTGATAGCTCAGACAAAAAGTTATGTCTGCAATCTGCAGTAGATGGCAAGCTTTCTAATTAGTACACCAGATCTCATTCCTTGAAAATGCAACCACCGTAAATGTCGGAAAAACAAAGAAGTCTATCTGCCGAAACCCCTTATTTCTAGCATGCAAAATGCAACATAAGAAGATCCATCACTGTTATGCTTTGTTCAGTACACTAAAAAGCACTACAAGGTGTTTTATTTAGACCTATTTCTAAAGCTCAGGTCAAAAAATACCTTAAACAAATACTAATGCAGCGAAATACAGACAACTAAAAAGCCTCGTGGCTCTAAAAAACTCTAAGAAAAAACTAGTTTGCTGGTGGCTCTCTGGATACTGCCACAGTGCTGAAAATCACAGTACGTGAGATTTCGATAGGGAAGGAAACAATCTTGTGTTTTGGCCACTGTTCGTGGTGTCTGTGTAATCCGGAGCAAATGATGGCATCAAAATGGAGACTAAAGGCAATTTTATAAACTGGGCTCAAAGCTGGAAGTTCTCAGATTACAACAGTTTTTCCTTACTTCGGACAATCAAGTAATGGATACAGGAGCTGCCGATTCATACAGCAGTCAGGCTTAGCCAGACTTGTTCTGCCTAATGTCGTGCATTTACCATGACCATTTACAGAATCACAGAACGGTGGGGGTTGGAAGGGACCTCTGGAGAGCATCTAGTCCAACCCCCTGCCAGAGCAGGGTCACCCAGAGCAGGCTGCACAGGAACGCCATGAAGTTCTGGGATTTTTTTCTGTGAGTTAGAGATCTTTAAGAAATACAATTTGAAAAAAAAATTTAACCTTTGTTATCTATTCCCAAAAGACATTTATTCTTCTTTTTTGATGATGCCTTTGGGACAAAGACAGAGCATTTCAGCCTAATCTACCGTATTTATGGGACATGGTGACACGGCAGCCACTTGGAACAAACGTTAGGGATTGAGTGAAAGGCAGCTGTAGGCTGATCTGGGGCATTCCTGAAGCAAGCACACCGCCTGCTCCTCTTCCCAATTTCAGAATTAGGGTGTCAAGGAATAATGTTTAGCGTGGGAAGTTTCTGTTAACAGCTTAATCTAAACAGTAACACAGACAGTCTGTTTATTCAATGGTAAATCACGTGGCAATGCTTAAATTCCAAAAGAATGCATGAAAATATTGTCGTTACACAAAAGTGAAATGGTTGAAAGGGACTTTTTTACTAAGCTCCACGACTGCAAATACAAAGAAAAATAAAGAAAACAAAACTTCAATATGTAGAAATAAAGAATTTTGTGTTATTTATTAAAACATAATTGCTTTAAGGATCACAGTTAAAAGTCGGATTGTATTGAATATGAAAGAAATTGCTTGTGTCTGGGCAGTTAGAAATGACGAACCTAGACAACTAGCACAAAAGTCTGCTTATACCATTTTATATGGGGCCACATCTTTGCACCAACTCAAGGGTTTTGTACAACTATGTGGGAATCTCAAAAATGTTTTTATCCCCAATCATAAAGTAGCTTCTTTTTGATTGGCTTTAGGAAATTGTAAATGGTAAGGATACCTTTAGATCTACCTTTAGTTGTTAGCTATCCCCTTTTCAAGAATTGGGATGTAATTTTTATGAACAAGTAATGCCATTTAGAGTTTTAATGAGGGGCACCCTGATTTAATCAGGGATATTGAACTGATGTCCAATGAGCCTTTGTTCACCTGACAAGGAATCAGACCAAGTTACACACCATCCACCACTCCATGATGGATATATCCAGCATGTAACAGGGAAGAGCAAAAGCACATGGCCAGCAAGGACCCAAGTAAGATTCACCATTTTCTACATTGTTAGAGAATTTGATTGTCATTTCTAGTGACTGGCAAAATTTTTTGTATTTTAATAGACTCATCAATTCTTCTTGGGCTTTATCTGTTTCTCTGTTGTTTGAATGTATCAACAATTTACTGCCTTAAATGCATGAGTTGCTTCGTATCCAGATCAAAGGAACAAACACAACCACATTATAATTTTTCAAATATTTCATTTCAAAACATAACATTCTTCTTGACTGTATAAAGCTAATTTAGTCCAATTCCTCTTTTACAATTACCCCAATTATAATGGCATGCCTTTAAAATATAAAATATGTAGCTCCACTAAATAGTATTGAAATGAGTCTGCTGTGTATCAAAATGCTTGCAGTCACATTTTCCATTTATTTTTGCATTTGACTCGCTACAAGTTGATGTTAATGGCTGTTTGAGCATTCAGGATTGGAATTCGAAACATTAAGATTACGAAGAGTTGTAGTCAGTGAAAACATCTCTATTTAAAGCTTCTGAAATACAGAATTTTAAAGTGGATGAATTTACGATTACAGCTAAGTGATTTAGCTTTAGTAAGTGCTGAACTTTTAAGGAAAATAACACAAACCAAAGCTGAGTGGGTTTGCATACACGTTACTTCTGGTGTAATATACATTGAAATTTTCCAAAGATTTTCGGTTTTTGAAGGAGAGCTGCACCAAATGGTGCACTACAGTTCAGTATGCTGAACTCAGAGTTTCAATGCAGGATGAGCACAGACCAGAATATGAATGTGTATTTTGTGTCTAGCACTTCATCACAAAGGTACTGCAGTGATGTCTACTTAATCCTGGACAGCTGAATTTAAAAGGATCTTTCTGTGAGGCAGAGTAGTTAATAAAAAGTGAAATATCCATGAGAAAATGCGGGCAATATTTATTTCAATTCCTCCAAAATCTTGCGTTACGCACATGCCCACATGTACCCATACACACAAATGTACTAAAGTAAAAAGTTTACACCATGTCATACCAGAAATTTAAGAGCATGTAATATGTAAGAAAAGTGTATAAGATAACTGTTCTTAGAAATCCGAAAACTCTACTCATTGTCATTCTTATGCGTATCTAAAAAGCAATCTAGCCAAGTTTACAAAACATTTCTTACGACTGTTGTGATTTTTGCAGTTAAGGAATCAGGAACTCACAATATGTACATCAAGCTTAAATGGCTTGTGTATGTTACAAGTATAAAGCAGTAGGCAGAGCAAGTATGACAAATATACTGAAGTCCTGACATTGCAAAATCTTGACCAAAATAAACAAAACAAAACAAAATGACCCAGAAATCATCTCTATGATAAGAGAAAAGACATTTCACTTTTTGTGAAAGAGAAGAGGTTTCACCATCCCTGCCAGAATCTTGGGGAGCTGGGCAGCAATCACCTCTGACATCATCTCGGGGAATTCAACACTCAGTGCGCGGGACTGGAGGAATGTGTTCAGGCAGAAGAGATGGAGCTGTTTCACTAGCTGGATTTCATAAAATACAAACAGGATAAATCAGGCTAACAGTAATGCAGCCAGATAAACACACTGTCAATCATTTGTCTCATACATCCATCAGCTGCCATCATTATATACCTTCCTCTGTCATTCCTTGAACCAATAATGTGGGTCCTTGTAATTCCCTATTTAAATATCATCCCATGGCAGAGAGTCATAAACACAGCTAAATGGTATGTCATATAAAACCAGTGCCTCACTAATATTATAAAGGTTTATCATCCTCACTCATGGCATGCGGCATGACCAATGGCAATTACTAAACAAGTATTCAGTCTTTCATTTTATCCTCATGTTCAGCACATGTCTCCATGCCTTGTTTACTCCATGCTATTCAAACACTGCTCCAAGGGACAGCATTTACTATTTCCTTGTGAGCTTTTCCATGGTTCTGATTATGATCATATCTGGGTACACTACAAACATTAAACTCCACAGGTCTTAGTACCTTGAAAGCAACAGTTCAATATATTTGACTATTTCACCTCTTCTATCTTCTCTGGGAAGTTCCAATTCTACAGAAGTTTTTCTTTAAGACTTGTGACCTTTATGTTATCAAATATCATACTATTTCTGCTACTCTAGGTTTTAATAACACACAGTCTCCCCATTGTGATTGTCTTTTCCTTGTATGTCCCATCACTTTAACAGCCTGAGCTGAAACAGGGACTTGAACGAACACACTTTACAAACCAAATATTACCCTAACCATCACTTTGCTGGGTATTTTGCAGCAAGACCCACTCACTCACTTCCACTAAGGCTATTTTACTGTAAGTATTTGAAATTAAGAGATTGACTCTACAGCCCAGTACTCAAAAGAGTTTTCCTCTGGATGCTGTGACACTCAGACTGCAAATTACTGCGACAGGTAAGGCGGGAAGACCTTTCATCCCAAGCAAGACTGATCCAAACAGGTTCCTTGAGCACAGGGCTATGGGAGTAGTGTCCTCTGAACTCCAGGGAAGGGTTTAGCGCTGACAGTCACAAGTGACGACTGCACTTGAGTAAATACTTAAAGTTAAGCTCCACACCCTCCCTTCAGAATTGTCTACTGTCTGCCTTCACCTGTAAGGATGCTTTTCGTACTTGTCTCATTCTCCTTTTGCTGGTATCTGAGATAATGTAATAGCTAAACAGTGAATGTGAGTTCTGTGGATGGCAGAAGCCGATGGAGAGGTTTGTGCAGGGGACCAAAAGACTCCAGACCACCTGCTGAACCGCATAATTATCAATATTGTTACCTCTCTTAAGTCCCATAAATGGGATCCTCAAAGGGCTTTTTTCCCCCATCTGAAGGGGGAATTAGTGATAATGAAAGGTTTTAGATGAATAAATTAATTTATTCATGAACAATGAAGATTTGCTGAGTTCAGAAGAATACAAACACACAAAGACCCCTTCCCTCCCTGAAGTCCCTGCAAGTCCCTCACAACTAGCACCGAACTCAGAAGCACTCCTCCGAAACTACTTAAGTGCCACTTCCCCAGCACTTGCTAAAACCATCAGGTATGGCCCTCTGCCTCTGCTTTTTGCCTCTCTTGCAGAGATACACAAGCCATTGCAAAATAGTATTTGTGTGGGCAAAGTGTACACGAAATGTCATTCCTCAGTTTTAATGGATGTTAAGCCAGTAGGATACACGCTGGATTCTCAGAGATGTGGAAAGGATTCAGCTGCATCTTTTAAGACACTTATGAATCTCTATGATATCACCACTAAAGTTCTCAAAGATTACTCAGTCCTCAAATCTAGACAGATACTGAAAATATGGCATAGAGTATACACATAAAAGAGTTGAATTAAGGTTGCAAATCCAATCTTGGTTGTCTTTCTCTAATTCTTAGTAGCCTGACTTTGCATCTTGAATTGCTTATTTTTTGCATTATTTAAATATTTTCATCAACATGCATATACACACACACCCCACCTCCTACCAAAACCCATAACTGTACTAGTTATGTTACAGAAACAATGCAACAAAATGGTAGCATTCAAATGCATGTTTCTCAAATACTTGAATTTTGTATACCATATAATATATACACAATATATATTGATGCTGAATATACAGCTACCTATTCACACAAATATACACACTACAGGAAAAACATAAGGCTTTTTTCTTTCGTTGTTTAGAAATGTTGACTAGACACTTTCCATAAAATTTCTTTTAAGGAATACTAGTTCCTTCTAAGGTAAAAAGCAAAACACCTTAACAAGTCAACTTACATCATGCATGGAATCCATCAGTTTTGTAAGTTGATAGAAACGTTGCGAGTTGGCCACAACCCCTTTCTGGTGCAAACCAATTGCCTTCACCAGTTCTCTAATGTAACTCGTTCTCATCTCATCAAATTGGCTTTGACTTCTGAGACCTTCCAAGGGAACTAGAAAGAAGGGAACACTTGTGTTGCAATTTATTCTGAAGGCAATGAGAAATTGAAAGTACAGGAACAAATTATAGTATTTCACACTGTGCAGCGCAATTCATTATTATACACCAGGTATCTCTTCCCGTTCAACAGTCACTCCAGAAATAGTGATAAAATTAGTTAGAAGGACATACCAGCAACAATCAGTCAATTGTGCTAATTGTTGATGTCTAGAAATAGTCTTAAGCTCAGCTACACCTGTCTGCTGAAAAGAAGATGGTCAAAAGAACCACTCCTGCCCTTGAGGAAAGATGTTGTAGACTATCTCATGCTTACGCTGCCGCGGATCACAGCAGATTTGTGTCAGAGAGATCACTTCAAAATGGAGCCAAGGAATGAACTAACAACTCTTAAGTAGCGTAGACAGCATAGCATGCAGGGCACAGGCCTCCTGTTTGGACCTCTTTCACTTAACAGAATAGATGCACTACCAGAGTCTTAAATCTGAACAGCTTTTAGAGAAATCAGCATGGAGGAGCAAATGGTTGAACTCCCTCTTCTCTGAACGGTCAGCCATGAGGACCAAAATGAGGACACGGAGAGAAGATTGTGAAATGAACCTATTAGTGACTGCTAGTGATAAGACTGTATTTGATCACAATGATAAGTGTTGGTAGCATTGTAAGGAAACAGGCATAAGCTCTAGACTCTACTTTCCTTGATATGGCAGAGGGTAATACACATCTTACAATTCATGTTGTCAAAGGCAACTAAGAAATGAAAAACTTGAAGAAATGAAACTTGAAAAAATATTCCCATCTGGCAATCAAATCTAAATACTTCCTTGACTATAATAAACATACATTAAAGTATGGTCTTGTTTCAAACATACTGTTTTTGAAGGCGCTGTTAAATTTCTTCCCCTTCCCTTTCTCTCTTGCCAATGACATTTCACACTGCGACGTCACATTTAACATTTCATATTCTGACAACAAGCATGAGGGGAAGGATTCACCTCACCAACCTTTAGACATTTTACAGTATAGATATCTCCATCTGGGCTAGTTACCACAGCCTGTTGTAGTTTTAGTGGGAAAAATCAGACAAGTCTTGGGCACAAGACATGTTCACTACTCTAGAAGTAGCTTTAGCTACTTCTACTTTAGCTAAAGCTACTTCTAGAACAGTGGACATGCCTTGTGCCCAAGACTCGCCTGATTTTTCTCCACAGATTCTAGAAGAATGTCACGGGGACTATCTCACACAGTTAAATAAATCACATGCTAGTTATCCAGGTATCTAGTACATTTTCAGTCTGGTATCAGATCGTGACTAGTGTCAGGCCACAACAGATTTCATTTGCAACTCTTTAAAAAAAGAAAAGAAGCTGGGTTCATAATGACATTGACTTATTTAACACTGTAACACCTAACTTCCAGCTGATTTGTCACTTTCTGGAATTAAAACATAAATATAGGTGTGTGCTGACTCTCTGTACAACACACTGGTTAGATACCTAAGGATGGAATTCTTAAACCAGAAGCCACCTAAAAAGCAGACGGCTGCCCAGAGGTTGGAGCTAGACCAATTCCCTGAAAGAGAATTAGGCAGCAATCACTGCACTGAGAGAAGGACTGGATCCGTCTGGAAATCGTAAAGCCTCTTCTGAAGTCAGCTGCCTAAGTCATGTCTGGTTCCTCAGAAGAAGGTAAGGGGGAAGGAGACACTTGAGGCAAACAGATTAAAACTAGGTGTCCCTCACCTCCAGCTCAGAGAGTGGGAACAAAGCAGAAGTTCAAATCTCTACTCTACTTGAGTTAAGCAAAAGTCTCTTATTTTGTGTGAGACTGCCCAAGAGAGGAAATGATCCACTTTGCCAAGGATATTTCTTGCTCTGTGTCTCCTCAGACAAGCGAACGTCAGGGAAGGAGGGAGATACACAGACAGAAAGTAGCAAGTTTCCTTTTTTTTTTTAAATAGAAAAAGACAAGTGTCTAAGCACTGAGATGGCTATGGAAGTCAGGGTCTGACTCCTAAGTAAAACAGAATTTAAAAAAAATAAAATAGAAAAGATAAATTGTGACTGCTTCCACAGAATGTATGTTTATAACACCATATCTAATCATAGTCCAGCCTTTAGGGATGCCATGTTAGATTCCTTTTGGCAGGTGACAGAGATGAAATGCTGGATGAGGTGGACCTTTGGTTTGAGTTAGTACAGCCTCTCAAGTCAAGACAGACAGAGGTATCTGAAAATGCGCCTGTCACATCTGCATCGAGTGGCTGGATGGAAGGGAGGAGTTCTGTTTTGTGGAGAATGCAATGTGCTCAGGAGTTATACAGGCAGGAATATCCACGGTGGGGAAAAGCTGTCATGGAAAAAGAACATCTTAATTTTCAAAGCCTGGATGGTTCTGGGTACGTCTAACAGCAGAATTATGAAATCTTTTTCATGCAAAGTGACATTCTGACGGAATTTAGGGTTAGGTGGACACTTTGACTTGCATCTTTAGAACAGCAGTTTTCCCTTGTGAATTAAGTTAAAAGATCCCTTCCAGCAATGCATGGCCTGTTTCCCAGAATTCTGCAAAAGCAGTTGCATTCCTGTCTAATCACAAAAAATCCCACTAAGCTATTTATTTGAGTGAAGAACTACAATGTCTTACTTGCACAACTGCATTTTAAACACAGGTAGCTCAAATGCTCCTTCCCCCAAACACATGTAAAGAATGCGGATGCTTTTATTCAGTGGCAAGAACTCAGCCAAAATATTATGCAACAAGATTTTGCAATTCCTCTAAATCAAAAGCCTGAACTGTTAGAGATAGAACTGAATTTACTGGATGCTTTTCTCTCTTTTGGCATAGCTCTACTTTCTTAAATCATAGTCTTTCTGAACTATTCATTAGTTTCTAGATGTATGTGGCCTCTGCAAGAAGGAGCCCTACTGAGAACTCTTGGGGCACTACTACAACAGCACACATTACATATAGTAAATAAGGACCTATAAAATGGAAACAATTGCAGAAAATAAAAATGTTGGTCCATTTTTTGCAAAGACTAATTCTGCTTTCAAGACAGCTTTTAAACTGTCCCAAGTACAATACAAAGAAAACATCTAAGCCACAGCAAACTCAATGGAAAAACTGTAAAGTCAAAAATAATATTAAAACTTAACGCTGTGGTTTCCATTCAGAATTAGAAATGTATTGAGACTGACATTTGAGTTACGCTTAATATAAATTACTGTTTCTTCAAAATTGTATAAAAAGTAAAAAACAGTTCATCTAAATAATAAATCAAACAGAAGAAAGAATGAGAGACTACAAGTTCAGACTTGATTTACTGTTAGTTTATGAAAACTTGAAATGGCCATACTTTCACATTTGAAGAGGATTAAGATGAATACCATGACTAAAATAAAACTAGTCTTAAAAAACACTTTATATCAACAATGAAGTTATATGGTTTTTTGAAAATAGTTTTGTGAAATTATGTTTATACAGTACCAAACGTTTACTAAATGTCTCAGCAACAACCGTTAGGTGTGTTCCTTTTCCCAAAGATCTGACAAATTGTTTTTTCCTATAAGACAATAAGTGCAGGAGAGAATAAAAAGCAAAACTCATAAGCGCAGGTAGAATACCTTTAAAAAAAAAACAAAACAACACATGTTTCTTGCATATATATAAACATATCATCTTTAAAATTAGTTTCTGAGAGCAATATAGATGATAAAGAATGGTAGCTTGATGAGTACTGTTAAACTGATGCACTTGTAAATGAGAGGGACTGGACCGCTGCAACGTTTTTTTGAATTTGATTTGAACTTGGTGGGACACAAAAGGAGAGCTGGAATATCACAAATATATCTAAATTTCACTGACATTTGAAACTTCTCTCTAAGATTCAGACAGACAAGGCAAGGGAGTTATTCTGTGATGAAAATCAGAGTTGTACCGGAGAGGGACTTTCGTCCACATTATTTTTATTGCTTTAGCAGAATGTATGGTATTTAGCTATTATTTTACTAATTTTGATGTTCATATGAGCTAAATTTAATTTTTACTGCTTATGCTCTGCTGAGATCAATTTCCTTTTAAGCATGAGCTTATGCAAATATCAGCCAAGTACAGTTTAAAAGGGAATAAACTTTAGGTCTTTATCTTTTACTGAGACTTTGTACAACCAACCGGCAGGTTATGCAGGACTTGCACATCTCTCCTCCGACTCCGCAAGTGTGTAGAGAACCAAACTTCAACATACTTCCAATTACATTTCTTGAGGGTGCTTACCCTCATTTCTAATAGCACCTGTACCATTTTAAAACTTTCTATTTTGTGGATTTGTAACTAACA
>VXBO01001332.1:212005-228499 GCA_013400135.1 Rhinoptilus africanus | reverse complement strand
TAGATCACGTTGCTCAAACCTTACGAGACAACCTTACAAGTTGTCCCAAACTTTACAAGACAGGTATTATATCTGCAACTTCCTCCTTTCCCAAGGCTCCATTCTTACCACACATTTTCTGTAGCCCACTGGGGACCACTGCTCTCCTTAGCTTTCTCCCCTTCCAAACTTTGGGGACTTTTATGTCACCTGGTCAAACAATCCTTCAGGTTCAGGATGAAAAGTCTGCCTTTGTAGTAATATTGTTTTTCTAATGGACTCCTACCCCAGCTCTAAATCACTGCTTCTCTCTCAGAGGGATCCAAAGGACAAGTTCTCTTGCTTTCATCCCTCTTGCCCCAGTCCAGTGCCACCAACGTGCTTGTCAGCTCCATTCATTTTACTGAGAGGCAGTGCAGGAAGGAGGGAGAGACAGTAACAATTGGATTGATGGCTCTCATTGCTCTACCTCCAGTGCTGCGGGGCGAGAGGGATGCAGTTTGGAGAAGATGACTCACAGGAGAGGCAGCGCTGAAGGTCCAGGGAGGCTCAGTGGCACAACACAGAACACAGTCCATACCGCAGCATCGCCTCTCCCTCCTCTCATCCCACCAGCTGTTCCCTGGAACTGCAGCACTGTCACTTACGGAAGATGAAGTACCAAGAGCCAGCAAAGCTCCCCACTGGTTGGCAACTACTGATTTGTATCGGTATGAAACGTAAGAACAGCACAATGGCCGCGTGTGCAGAATACTCCACCATACAATATTACAGGAGCTGAAAGCCTAGAGCTGTGCAATCAAAATGTCAGTCTGAAAAGCACATCCACGTTTTAACTTATGAAAGAACGCCGAATGGCAAGATAATGAAATTACGCACAGTATATAATGCCAGTTCTTCCTAAAAATGCCAGTTCTTCCTGAAAAACAATCCATAAAATGCAGAGAGATAGACGTTTGATGCACAAAAATAAATTATTTTAGAAAGAAATCAGATTTTTGTCCTTCGTTTTTTTTTAAATTCCCTTTGAGAACACATTCTTTTTATCATCTTTACACAGCCATTTTCTTACAGCCTTAGCCATGCATACTTCCAAGATTTGTGCTGATACAAAACTTTACATATCTAAAGTTCTCACAAAAAATATGAAAAAAATACAGGAAAAATATGCATCACTCCTGCATGTTAGCAAGGCAAAACTTGCTATATCTCTACCTGATCCTACACCATTTTCTCCCCACAGGTCTTCAAAGGCATAGTGCCCCATTTTGATTAATCTTACATAAAAAATGCAAATCTGTTACTGAACTAATATAAAGATGGAAATTTCCAGCCTCTAGAATGCGAAGTCTGTAGTGTTGGTGCAACGACTGCCAGGCCCTCTTCGATGGAACAGAAGGATATAATTTTGTTGACGTGTATTCAAAGCAATGATGGAGAGCACATCACAAAACAGAAGGGGATAGTACTGATTCCTGATTTTAGTGTCAATCTCAATTTGCTTCTTCATTTTTTAACTAAATCAAACTTTCTGATCCAAAATTATTAATAAAGACACACAAAAGACACAATTCCTGCCCTTGCAAGAAAATGAGTATATGGGTACACAGTAGCAGAGAGAGATTACTACCTGAAGGTATTTTTGTTTCAGGATTTACAGACTCAATACAGAAAAATTATCAGCAATTTTAAAACTTCAGGTAATTCTTCAAAAAATAACATTTTAATGTGGTTCTTTCCTTTATAGTGTCAAAGTAATGCTGTTTGAACTTGACAGATTTAAAGTAGTGTCCTTGCCTGACTATTTTTCTGACTCAGACTTGAAAAGTAGCTCACCTCCCAGGACCATACCGGCTTGACAGCACTTCCTCAAGCGACACGCAGGACAGTTCTTCCGACGAATTTTATCAACTATGCAGTCATTTCTTCCAGCACATAAATAGTTGTGCTGCCCTGTAGGCAAGAGAAAAACAGGATTAATGCTATGTTTTTTAACATAACAAAAATTATTTGTGTATAAATTTCAAAAATAACAGAGGATTGAAAAAGGTATACTTGAACTGTTAAGACTCCTTCATTTTATGCTAATTTTCAAATAACCATGTGTTACTATTTAAATATAGTAAATTTTTTGGCCTGTTTAAGACTGAAACTCCCCATCGACAAAATTCCTAAATAATTAGCAGACAGTATAAACTGCTTAAATTATTGTACTATCAATCACATCATCCTCTATTCATTTCTGTATGCAGTTTCTTACCAGCACCTAGCATGAAAGCATGAAGACAACAAAAAAGTATTTATTCTGAGAGCAGCTAAATGGATCAAAAAAACATGGACAAACTGCAGAATAATCAATATCATCGGTACTTCCTTCAGGGAATACTGTGGATGTGGAACTCCAAATGTAGCAGACATCAACACCAAACCTTTTAAATTTTCACCAATTTCTAGATCAGTGTCACTCTGAGGTAGCCACCTGATACAGCAAACAAATCTGAGATGATTATTCTACTCAGATGCTGTATTCAGCTTTCTTTACAATCCTATTCTGTCGTTTCTCTGCACGTCGTAAAATGAGCAACTGTTCACCAATAACGTTTCTCCATAGAAGAAAGAAAAACTGAAAACGAATCCTCAGATGAAAAGGCAGGAGAAAGAAGGATATTCTATTCCAACTAAAGAAAAGAACTAGTGCTAAACCATGTGAAACTATGTATTTGTTTCTCTGCTAAACATTTTCTTAGATAATTAATTTACTTCTTACCCATACTATTAAGAACAACTTGTTTGGTTTTAGTGAGAGAAACCTGATTGCCTGAAATTCATTTTCATCACAGTTTCTCTTTTTTAGAGAACAACAAATAAATAAAAACAGTTGCCTCACACATTGCCTGGCACCTAAAAAGAATTTAGTAAGGCAGTAAATCAGAAGAAATTCTCATTTACTTTCTGTCATTAATTCTAATCCTGGATTCCTTCTTACAAGGAACATTACCAAAAGTAACCAAATGAATAAAAACCTGTCTCGCTTTTGGCAGTAGACCAGGAAGCAAAACACTTATTTTGAACACATCTTCCTTGGAATTATTTGCAGTCTCTCCTTGTCTTGCTTTGCTTTTATTAGCTACAAAAGCATTCAGTCTTTGGATAAGCAAGAACAGTTTTAAGACCCTGTTAGTTTACTAAAATCTATGAAGCATCAGATTATCTCTGCACTGTGGCGGTCTGATGCTTTAACGTAGTCGATTGACAAAGGAACGCTTAAGCACAGGTTAGGTTTTGGTTGTGGGTGTCTTTGTTTGGGGAGTTTTCTTTGGTACCTGAAAGGTACCTCTTTTGGACCTGTTTTCTAGGGAATCCTATGAGCCTACACAACATGGTCTGATCCCATATAACCCCTGTCCATTGCAAGACCAAAAAATGGAACATGCATTTCCAGTATGGCAGTAGATAATCAAAGGAGCTGACAAAACTATAGGCATTCAAGCTGTCCTTTTCTCCCTGTAATGACACAGAAAAATGTTGATCTACCAAGGCCAATGCCATATCACAAAATATTACTCTTCAAGCACTCAGAGAACACCATTTATATGTTCTAGAATTATGTCAGTGTTTAGAATTTGCTCTTGATATCAGTATGTGATTTGTGTACTCAACACCCAAATACATGCTAAAGGAGGCTAAAGAATTGGGGTAGAAGCAGTAATGGCAACACTGTTCCTGCTGGAATAGGAAATGATCTGGAAAAACAGAAGTTAATATCTTGATTTATACTGATGCACATTTAAATAGCCCATATAAATTGTATAGTAGTATTTCAAAATTATGCATCTAAGATTAGGCATTGCAAATCAAGGGTGCAATACATTGTAAAATTTTAAATTTACAGTTACACATTTAAGTTTAGATACAGCTCTTAAAAACCTCTTCATAATTTATGGGTTATCAGTAGATCCAACTCACACTTCAATTGAAAATGAATGAATTACTTCATCATCATATAACAACTCACAAAGTGCTTATTATAAATCCAAGATTGAACAAAATTTTTCACACTGCAAAACAAATTGTAAATAAATCACTACTATGAAAACTACTTTTCTATGCTCCTATGTTCTCGAGTTTAAGATTAGACAGGATTAAATAATCTCTCTGTCCAGCACATACCATGGAAGAAATGAAGTCTGTTATTGGAATTCAGGCATATTAAGAATTTGCTTTGATCTTCAAAAAAGTGATTACTATTTAATTTCTATTTATTTCATAAATTGTATTTAAAAATCTAATAATGACCAATGACCAGTCTTTATTATGTCTTCACCTAGTTTATTTCTTCCATAAAGCCCCCATGACACTAGCATTAAAAAAAAGAAGCAAGAAAGAGTCAAAACCCTGACAACCCCACCCTCCCATGAGATTATGGTGATAAAATCTCAGGCACTTCTTGTCTCTTACTGTCAACTGCTTCCTTGTTCTCAAAACCGTAAAAAATACACAAGTCATATCCTGAGCTTGAATTACACCTTCATGTGAGATTTCCACTCCACTCTCCTCCATTCAGTCTCTCCCCAACACTTTCTGTCCCAAAGTGTATTACGCTTATTCTGATTCAGCTACAACTTATCTGGAAAACACATAAGGTTCAACTATATAGAATTTTTCATAGTCTCATCTGTCAAGGATTTTTTTATTTTCTCAGTCATCTGATTGGATCTCCCATCTATAGGTAAATGTGAGTCCATGTTCATCTGAAACCGTTTCTATCATTGTGCAGAGCTGGGTTCTGAGAAACTACTACCTGCATGACATTAATATTTAAGTGGCGGCAACCATCAGATTGTGCAAGAAATTTAAAACATGCCAGATATTTGGATAATTTCAAAATTATGGGCCACTACTTAGATAAAGCTGTTTGGAATGTTTTCATGGAATGCTAAAACATTTATTTGAGAATACATTTGCTGTACCTCAGTCTTTAGGATCACCTATAATTTAACTAATTAGCTTCACTATGTGAGCATTGCAGTTATATTAAATGCACATACTAATGAAGTATCCAAAGATACTTGTCAAGATAAAACTCCTATTCAATTGGAACCTTTTAATTCAGTATCTTTTATATGACTACTGTCATTATAACCAGGGAAAAACCCACAGAAAATACAGTAGTCTAATGACTGGAGCACAAGTCAGAAAGTAAGGTTGGCATTTGTGTTTCTTACAAAAATATGAGTCTGGCAACTTTCTGGCAACTGCCACTTTCCCTGAAGTCTTCACCCATGTTACATCTCCTATACATGTTCACTTTTCAGGTGGGTTTGAAAGAGCACATAGTAGCTCCCTCTCAATATATCAATGTATCAGCCAATTGGATAGATTTGATTGAGATTGAGAATATGGAGAAAATCCAGATGAGCCACTGTCATCTGTTACTCATGTGTTCCAGCACAGCACTTTTCTTCACCTCCACCAAAGTCCATTTGTGTTAGCAAAGGTGGAATTCCTAATGCAAACAGGCAAATGCAGTTTTAAGTACTGTAATGACTATTGCTATACTGGCAGGTTTATATCAGAAAGTGGTTAAAATGCCAAGGGTCCACACACACAAATACGATCATAGGTTTTGCTATCAGTAAGTCTGCACAGATAGTATGCCAGCACTAAGAAATTTTAATCTGAATACTTCTGGAAGTAGCACGCACAGTCTCTTTAAAACCCATACTCTTAACTTAGCTCACTGACATGCTGCAAATCGCTTAAAATCACTTGAGTAAACTAAAGAGTTGCAGAGATTTTGCAGATGTGCATAATATGGAAAACATAAGGCTTTATTTGCACCAGGGGTATCAGACGCAAGCACTCAGTTATTTGTGTAAGTGCATCTGTGCTGAACTGCTGCCACCCTGCAGAAAAGCAAAGCACTTGTTTGCAAACTCTCAGTTCCTCCTGTCTGCAAATAAAAATACTTTTTCAAATCTTTTTTCTTCTCTCCCATATGTGATTCTGCCTCCCTGTATCACTCTTGACTGTCACAGCTTTCTTATAAAATGATCCTATCCCTACCACTGGAGGACTGTTCTTTGCAAAACATACCACAGTGTTTTATTTAGTCTAGTTTTCGATTTCTATATAAAACTGCAGATATCTATTGCATCTTTTTGTAAATTATTTTATTAGCAATGTCTCCCAATGTTGACTTTTTGCTTCCTGAGAGCTAGCATCCACATTTTGCTCAATAATTTGCTAACGATACATTTTACCTCTTATAATATTTTCCAAAAGTACCAATTAAATCAATAGGTTTAAAAACCCAAAGGAATTACTCTTTTTAACATAACTAAATTTGGAACTCCTTGTCAGGGTTTCCTGTGGAAGCTGATAAGAAACATAGTGTCCAAATAAAGAAAATGGAAAACCGGTTCACCTGTATGCCTCTACTAAACATAATGATGCAGATGCAGCTTTTGAGTAAAACTTTGCCTTCTAGAAGATAAGACAATATACTAGGGTAAGGGTTACTCTGTACTTGCTCTCATAGTCAAGTTTTCCATACGTAGGCAAACGGTCTAGCCTAGTTCATCATCAGAAATGGGAAACACGGCTAATGTGACCTTTGCTCTGATCTAAATGAACTACTCTTCTATTTACACTGTTTAACCCACAGCAAACGTGGACTGAATTTGCCTCTCGCTCTGTGGGTTTATGAGCTTCAATCTTGAAGAGCTAAGAATCTATATTACATAGTTTGTAATACTGAAAATACACCCTTTGTGTCCTGGTATGCCATTACAGCCCATTACAATCTCTAGGATACCACACACTTCAAATAATTTTTAAAACTTATTTCATAGAAATTTAGTTTCTGTGCTAACATTTTCTCTAAAAATGAACCTACCATGCATAAAATGCATAAAAAGCCCAGTAGGTAGTGGGGGACTCGCTTTCAATTTCTCTCTTTGCCCACTGAAATAAAATTCTCATTTCCCAACTCCTAAGCAGGTGTCCTTACTACTACCCTGTAGTCTATACTGGTATACAGACCTACTGCTGATGCAAATCTGCTTCACAGCAAAGAATTTCAGATTCAATGGACCAAAGAGGGCGAAGAATGGATAGCAGAGTAACTTGTGAATGTGCTCCATCCTGGAATCTTCTTCTAGCTGAAATAACGTGGAATTCCTTTCTTCATAATAATACAGCTCAAAGTGAAAAAAATAAAGAATGACTGCATCCCAAGTCATCTAACAGCATGGCGATCAGGGCTGCAAGGAGGGAAGGGTGTGTTTGACTCCCCTCAGGCACTGGAGATTGTGAACACAGCTCTCATATCCTGGGGGATTGCCTTACCTTGTCTACGGACTCGGTCATGGAGTATGTGATTATAACAGGTACTAGTAATTCCTTCATCTTTGTAAAGCTAGTCTTTAATTCCTTTGCTTTAACTATTGCGATGAAAAAAAGGGTTAAGTAAAAACATTTTATTCAAATAGAATGTAAAACCATAAAACATTAATTCCTAAGTCAGACCTAGGGTTTTTTTATAGTGTATTTTGCGCTGGTGAACAGATTTACAAGTAATTTTTGAAGTAATTCTACTTACAACAAACTTTTGGCATTGTTCCACTCCATTCTTTGTTGGTTTTAAGCATGTAATCTTATAGTTCTCTATCAAGTTACCAAAAATTGGTTTCTCTAGAAGGGAAGCAGCATTTTCAAGCCTCTATATATCTTGCACTGCTTTTCTTCCCTTCAACAAACCACTTCCAGTGTTTGCAACATCCTTGACTGACTCTTCCCTTCTCTTATGTCCTGATCTCAAAATCTTCCTGCCTTTTTCTGTGAATCCTGCAACATCATTGTCTTTTTCCTTCCAAAATCACTTCTCCAGACAGCAAACTGAACACATTGTTTTTATGGTATGTACAAAACAGAACAATTAAATGTATCTATCTTGTTTTCATTCATTTCTGGACAGAGATAAAAGCTACAGTCCTGTTCTTTAATCTTTAATTTCCCTGCCTGTTCCATCATTTCCAACAAGAAAAAGAAAAAAAAAACAGCAGAAAAACAAAATGAAGCAAAATTAAGTCCTATTTCACAGAAGCTATCATGAACCGCAAAATCAATTTCATATTGATTTTCAGTTGGTTTGCTTAGATTGTTTACCATAGCAACATCTTGAAAGGCATAAAGTCTTTGAGTTTAAATACGGGAACTGACAACAGTAAAAACTTTCCATAGCTAATACGTTTTAGAAGGAGATGCTGGCTTCTACAAGCCAGTGTTCCCAGTTGACACTGTGTCACAAGTGCTCCTTGGTCACCATTTTTAAGTAAGTCACTACATCAGTGGTACAAATACATGAAATGATGTAACTGTCACCCTTTTTGTCAATAAGGGGTCTATTTCTTATAAATACAGGAAACGGGATTTGAACACCAAATCTACTTAAAAAGCACTCCAACTTTCAGAGGTATACACCATTGAAGAACCATTTGTTCTTCCTATCCCTGGGTGTTGTATTCTTCTACCAACATAAGCAGCATTATGTTTGTATTTCAGTCATACCATCACTCTGATTTTAGTGAAAGCATTACAGCACACTGCCATGGTAAGTATTTTCATGTATATTTTCCTCTTATTCTTTGACCTGTTCTACTACTGAGCTAGTGGCACAGGGTCACTCACTCACTCCAAGAGTAATAAAAGCAGAAAAACCAGAAACATTCGTGTCAGGAAAAGGTAATGTGCGAAAAAACGTATACTGCTGCCTGTTGAGTGAAACATCCAATGGACAACAAACTGCTAAAAAACCATAAAGAGGGTATTCATTTCACTAACTAGATTCTAAAGTGTGAACATCCATCAAAACAAGTAATGTACACTCCCTTTTTGGGCACGAGAGAAAAACAGGTACTTTAGGGTGCAGATTATCTTGAGTAGGTGTCTAAATTTTGGTTCTTTAATAGCCTACTGCACATTTAAAGTAATTGGCCAAAACATGGATGCCCACATTGTAAATGCCTACAGCTTGGTGCTACAAATCCCACACAAAATATTGTCTTTGAGGCTAAGGGAAGATGGTATCATAACAATTGGACAAGAATAGGGTAATATTCTCCTGGATCTCAATCCCTGCATGTAACTGTCTATGTTTTAACTACAAAAAATTACAGCTTGTTGAAACATGCACAGACGTTAATTGATATTAAGCAACAGCCACTTGTGAAAACGCAGGAGCTGTGACTAGGTATAACCAGGAAACCTCCAAAATGCAGCCATATATCACTAAACTTAATGGCAGAGTGCGACACACAAATGACCATTTGTTGTGTCTTTCCACTTGGGAGCTTCTAAAGAGCCGCCTCTTACTAGAACACCATCAGTTCTGTGGAACAGATACACAGCTTAAGGAGACTGACACCATCAAACCTAAATCTGTTTTTAGCAGATAACAGTTTGACTACAAATACTTACATTTTAGATACTCATGTCATGTAATTTATAAGTATTTTAATACTTTAAAAAGGTATTATTTATCTGTAATATTACACATTAATTTTATATATAATAATGTATATAGTACTTTAAAATAAATCATATCCAGTAAGTATTTTATATACTTATTATATTTCTTTTCTATACTACCGAAATGTATTGGCTACCTTGGTGATATGGGTAGGATTCATATCAGCACAGGCAGTGTACATCCTCACCTGACGCTCCTTTATAAGCAGTGCTGAGAAACAGTTCCTGCTAGAGTACGGTTATTTTCACCCCAAGATGACAGCTAAAACAAGACAGTGAGTTACTTCCCAGAATTTCCTGTTTCACTCCATTCACTAAAAGTAAGGGAACTTCAGGCGAGCAGCTCAGGCTCCTCCCGTTGGGCATATCTCAAGTTAGAACAGAGGAGCCCCCACCCAGTGGCACTGAGCGGTCAGTCACTGCTGCTCTTCAAAGCCTGTGGTTTTACACCACCGGAAAGAGTTTCTGTTCCACCTGAAAAGATGTTTAATGTAGTATGCTATACTGTTTCTAAAATGCTACATAAAGTTAAGCCAAAAATTTTAGTAATTCGCATTTCTGCAGCTGATTATGTTCTAAGCCACGTTTATCAGGGAACCAATAAGTCACCATGAGAGCAGAAGGAAGCCCAGCATTAGCACAATAGCCAAAGTATCAGCACAAAGGCAACCAGCTCCCTCAGCTGTTGTGTCTAATGTGAATCAATTCATCAAATTAATGTTTATCAAATGGCTGAACAACAAATACCTTTGAAGTCAGAAGTATGATGTAGATATACAATTATGTATCAGTACAGATTTTCTTTTTTCCCATCTCATGATGCAAATTCTTTGCTCTCACAAAAGTTGACATTTCCTACTTGAATTTTAGGGCCCTCGATGAAGTAACTTTGTACATTTGAATCTGGAAATACATTTTGCTTACTGTGCATTAACACGTTTTGGTCATGTTCAAGATAAAAGAGATTTAATAATATTAAATGCTATATTAAGTGAAAAGCATTTTCATCTCTCAACTCTGCATATCTATGCTTTGTGTGTTTGTGTGTTTTCTACTTTATAAAACTTTCATTTCTATTGAGTTTACAGTACACGCTGATCCAAATGCTGATCCCAGATTTCCAGACTGGAAAGTTGGATGAAAAATTGGGTATCCCTGCAGAATTAGGAGAAAAAGGAACTTTTTAAATCTCCTTCATCAATTTCACAGCCAAAAGGGTCGCTATAGTACTGCATTTCGGTCTGTTTTCAAAAAGGATTTTCTACTAGTGGTTGGCATTTTTATAAATATTTGGCATGCTGTGCTATCTTACATTCTTACGCTATGGAAAGGCACGACTGTTTATTACAGCCATTTTCCTTATACGTAGTATTCCACTACTTATACAGTGAATCACACTGTCACCACAAAACTGCCGATACATAACATGAGTCAGGTAAACTTTATCAGAAAGTTTGGCTGAGGTCATGGTCTCCCTTCTTACTGTGTAGGTGTAGCTTGTCTCTAACTCCTCCACAAGTAACTCTCCGCATACAGATAGTGAAAACTCTTACGGAAACCCTACCTCTGTCAGGTCAAGTTTGCCAAAACTCAGGTCTCAGAGATAAGAAAAGTTCACACTTTGTCAGTTGAGTGACAATACTACTACAGTACAGATGAGCTTGTGCCCTGATGCTATTATTTGCACAGCACTGTTACTCTGAGCTTAAAGCACATATTAAAACTAGACAGAACCTGCTATGTAATCATTGGATCAATTTTGTAACGGGGTCCCAGGTATTTAAACAAACCAAAAGTTGGTTTCTGACCCATACGCTGTAATATCACGTACTTATGTTGGCGTCAAACTCTTCAGGTTTGGGTAACTACTTTTCATAGGATGTCAAAAATACAAACAAAGGGTAAAGGAAGGCAAATGCTTTATATAAATATAGAATGCAAATTAGACATGGAAAATTTATATAGGAAACATGGCACTTGACTTTTTTTTCAGGATTTAGGTAATTTTAAATTTTCATTAGTAAAATGACTGCAAAGGAGATGCTTGCAAGAAAAAGGCAAGAATGCAGGGCACTGAGAACCCACGTGTTAGCAAGAATGTAAATCCAGAAGTCCCAAACTCTACACACTGGGTTCCTGTTCACGACAAAAATTTTACCATGGTGTTGCACAAGCATTTTGATCGTGGTTGCCCTGCATATTTGTAAATGAATGCATCTTTATAAGACATCATAAATGACCATTTGGCAATTTAGTGCTAAAAAAGTAAGAGTTAATTTCTTAATCTTCATTCCCTCTAAAGCCCCATTAGAAATATTATACCTAATTTTTGTCACCATGAACTAATATTAGCACTTAAAAAATGCTGATCATCAACAGCAAATTACTTTGCAAATATAGTGATTCTACATACTAGAAAGCATTTAAAATATTATTTCTGAAATTGTTTTGATTGGTAACTCCAAACTCTCAGCTGGCTGACGGGAGCGGCACTACCCCATCAGCATAGTGAATCCAATTTTGCCTTTTCCAATGTCTTAACTGAATATAAATCACAGTAACTTTTGTTATTTTCATTGTGCCCAAAGGCAATCTTTAAGGCATTTTTAAAAAGCCTTGTAATTTGTTTGCACAATAAGTGAATCAAAGGAGCGGTAAATCAGTTCTTTGTAAGGGACGAACAGAAAACATACAATCTCTAAATGCAAATAAATGTTGCTTAAAAAAAATCAGTATTTTCATCCCTAAGCTACATTTTCTCCTCCCCACTTCCAGCACTAACTTTTTTCATATCTGCTATAATAGACTTCCCCCAAAAAAAGCCTTGCATTTTTTGTTTACCTGCTTCAGGATTCTGCTTATAGCAAAATATGCTTATTGAATCAACAGCATCTTTTTCTTTATGTGTATAGACACATATGGGGAGCCAAGAACCCAGAAGACAGAAAATATCTACCAAATCATATATATTTAAGAATTCACTGCCAACAACCATTCTAAAATAATTTAATTTTAACTCTACACTTTCATGTTAGTGATCCTCACACAGTTCTGACCCTCTGTTAAGCTGTGCATGTATCTGCTATTTATATTCAAATGTACGATTAGATTACACTCAGTATAGAAACATTTCTAGGTTTGTTTTATTTCAGAAAGATTAGAGATGAAAAATTGAGTTTTCTGGATAACGTAACAGTCCACTTTATCTCAAAGGAAGCATTCAACTAATACAGTATTTTCCACACAATAGGGGAGAGTAAAATAAATGGTGCGTGTAGGAAAATTTTTGCCAAAAAAATGACATAGGCTATTAGATTTGAAACAGCAAACGGATCTGAGATTACAGAAATAATTAAAATAGAAAAACAGACATTTTCCAACAAATTTAATACTGCTATATTACATACTTTGTTATCTACACACTTGAAAACCTCGTAACACATGAGAAAGATCTCAAAATACAGAAAATTCAAGTAGGAAAACCCATCTATTCCCAATCTTGTTTTAATTTCTCCTAGTGATCAGTACTTTATGGATAGTATATGAAAAGAAGAGTTTTTATCGTGAATTTGCACTCACAAAGTTTAACATCTTACTTACGTGAAGTATTATTTAAAAAAAAAAACAACACGTCTGTAGTAGTACACAAAAATTTATAAGGTAAACAATGCATCCCACTCAAAGAAACGATGGGCGGGGGGCATTTTACATAAGAGAAATGTCTCAAATTTACATAATTGCTACTGTGAACTTTTAAACACTATTTTCTATTTCATTTACAATAAAAATATTCTGTTTCTTCTTACAGAAAAGTATTTGTCACCTTTATTTCTGATAAGTAACATACAAAAAAGTACTTTAAGTCTAAAGGAAATCAAGTATCTATCCACAAATGGGATTATTTCAATTCCAGTAATTATATCCTACGCTTCCATTAAAATAAGAAGTCCATCTCTTTAAGGAACTCTCTGTAAACTTGCACTTTCTACACAAAACCAGGTAACTGGACTTGTTCATCTTGCTCATGTCCACACTGCTGAGGCCTCTCATTCATCCCCATAAAACTCAATAATCTCAATTTTTTCTTATTACAGCCAGGTTGTCTGAGGTAGTTTTCCATTCTTTGAATATTCTTACTAAAAGACCCAAACACACTTCCTCACCATACTCTCAGTCTATGGAATTATTTACAAATGGCAAGTATGAAGTTGCTATGTAAAACATAAGCTTTTGTTTGTGTAATTGTGTTGACCTCTTATTTCTCTGTATATCTGTATTCTTAACCTGGTAAGATTCTGCAAATACAGACTTTGTAACCACTGAAAACAACCTTAAGATATTTCTACTTCTAATTTACACACCTTCTTAACACTTATCACAAAATATTTATGCTGAACTGCAATAAGATATGTTTTTGAGAAGGTTCACCTACTGCACAAATATAACTGGATATTAGTTCAGGAAAGAGATGAAATTCATAAGTGATGGAATCAAAATTTTAAAATTACAATATTACCGTATAGATGAAAAGTTAATAACACTTATTTTAAAATATGGCATTCATCAGTTATACTACACTCACTCTCAAAAACTTCAGCTCCCTCTCTTTTTTTAAAAGTATATGGCTGATTTACAAAAATAACGAAAGCAAAAATACGAAGCCAAAGCAAGAGACTAGTTAACACCAGTCAGTGAAACTTAAATGTATTCCTCCAAGTGACTTAAGAGACAAGTGTTTTCCTTGCAACATAACACGTATGCTTCTAATGGCTTTCTCATGAATTCCATCAAACGTATTAGAGAAAATAAGGCACGAGCTCAAAAGTTCATCTAGCCCATCTGGTCTAGTGTTACCACTTTGCAAGTACCTAGCACGTTAAGGGAAGAACAAGAACATACATGTGAAGTAGAAAGTCATAGCACACTGAAACAAAAAAAATCTAACTAAATTATTTTGCTAAGCTTTTAATTTTCCAATATTTACCTTTTCATCTGAAGAGCTACAAACTCTATGAAGTTGAATGCACTATGTATCACAAGAAAATACACGATGCAAAATATGTAGCATTTAGGAATGCTACATATTTTAACAATCAATTTTTAAGCATATGGAGCAGAAATTTAAATGTCCTAGTTCTGACAGGATCAGATAAAAAACATAAAAGGAGAAAAAACATAAAATGTAGAAGGATTTGTTTCACCTCTTCATCAGTTGAACTATATAAAGCAATCTGCTCTTGCACTCATATTTAAAATCTCAATGGGTATTTATGGACAAGACATATATTATAATCCAAAAAGAAAAAATAAACATAGGCATTTTTACCGATTTGTTAAATCTGCAGCTTGACTTTGTAATTAAATGGCTATTTAGAACAACAGTCAAATCCATTTATTATTATTACGACTTTAAATAGTTCAGTGAAACTTGAAATACTTCCACAAATCTCAGGAAGACAAATTCTGCATCTTGCAAGCAAGACAAATTCCACGACTTCGAAAACAAAATGTAGCCAAAATAAATTCTTATCTGCCTATCATTAGTTCATGCCCACAAAATGTTCCTTTGAATAGCATTCACACCTTTAAAAACAAATTGTGTAATACGTAAGATCTTCAGGAAACTCTGCTTACTCAGAAAGACTAACTGATAAACAGTAAACAGCAGCAAAGTAAAACAAATAATACCAGCAAAATCAATTAAGAAAAAACTTAGTATTCACTGCAATATTTAAACAGTTGCTGAAACAAAAAACATTACCACAGTGATAATGTTTTTAAACATCGGCAATAAATAGAAGGTATGAAGATGTATTTCAGATAATTAGGAACAATGGCATTATATATTACCTTCCATTGCCCTTTTAAAGAAGACTTTACAACTTCCACAGGTAAGTACTCCATAGTGGCAACCAGAAGCCTCATCACCGCAGATGAGACAAATCTTCTGGGGTAGGGATTCAAAACCGTATTGAGAATTTTGGCTGGTTTCTGTATCTGGCCTTCAAAATAAAAAAAAATAATTAAGAGAAATGAAACATCCAGGTTTGCAACAATTAGCTACTTACCCGTATTAATCGAGTGTATGCTAAAAACTGTCTTTTAAAATTCATAATCGAGCTACAGAAGGGTAAGAAAAAAATAAAGTATGACTGCCTTTCTGCTTAAGGGTTTGTCTCTTCTAGGGTAAAAGGCACATTTCTAACTTCTGCCTAGTCATTAAACAGAAAAGTAGTGGGCAAAAAGCTTAGTAGTATTTTAATCCATTTTAACTAAAAAAGGTACAGTCTAGGAACTCCTTGTTAAAATGTTCATCTCCCTCCGACCAACGGCCCCTGTGAGTAGAGTCATACTGCCCGATACGCTATTTTTCCTGGACACAGAATGGCACAGAGACAGAATCAAATAGAAGTAAATTGAATTTCAAAAGCTTCTTTCACAGGGCAAATAACTAAGTTTCATCTCAGCCAGGAAAACCTTTCGTATTTGTCGCTTCCTATTCAGCTGCAACGCTCTCATCAATAACGAACTCTGACGGGCACACTGAGGGGAGTGGGAAGTACCTCCGGATTTCTCTCCACGAAAAGAAACAGACTAACCTACTTACAAAAATCAGGAATTTCCGTCGAATCTGTAGCACTGTATATACGTATCTGGCGTCACAGGAAACCATTTCATTCTAACAAATCAATATACGAGTGCTTTTCCTTTTGGGTGTGTGTGAAATTAAGTGGGTTTGGGGTTTTTTTTTCCGAATAGGAGACAGTGTTTTGGGGAACACCTGGGTATTTATGGATGAGCTCTGGCGGTGAGTGAGGACAGCCCGGAGAACGCTCCGCTCCCGCTCCCCGCAGCCGGTCCTTCGCTCCGACATCGGACGGCGCTGAACCACCGTCGCGATAATAGCCTGACTCCTGCCCGAGCGCTATCGCGACAGAGAGATCTGCGAGATGCCAGCCCCTGTGCTGGCCTCGCACACACCCG
>VXBO01001332.1:197959-208663 GCA_013400135.1 Rhinoptilus africanus | reverse complement strand
GCCTTCCCATCCCTTTCCCAGCAGCCCGGCGTTCCCCCTGCCTTCCCATCCCTTCCCCCCCGACTCGCCCGCTGTTCCCCCTGCCTTCCCATCCCACTCCCCGCGTCTCGCCCGCCGTTCCCCCTGCCTTCCCATCCCTTACCCTCCTTCTCTTGTGCAAATGTCCCGTCCTCGCGCCTCACCATCCCGGGATGTGCATCTCTGAGCAGGGCACAGGCAACAAGCAGGTTGGGTGGGTGGATGTTTGTGAGACCAGAGGGCAAGACAAGCTTTACTTATTTGCAGTGACAACAGTGTAGTCTCCCTTTTGTCTTTTCACCATCTCCTTCAGACATGCACAGCAATTTTTCAGGATTAAGCTCTGGCCCAATTCCTTTCCCAATGCAACATCTACTTTCCAGTAGCAAAGAAACCAAGGCATTGTAAAGTGTTTTAAATTACACTCCAGGTGTTCTCTATACCAGAGAAAGCACAATGTTTTTGCTACAAAATGTTTGGAAAATGGGGCATTCGTTGCTTTTAAGATTTTCCTTTAATTGCTTTGTCTGGATGAATGAGAGGACATTTAAAACGGACCTAGTTTGCAGGAGCTGGCTAATCAACCTGCATGTGGCAAGTTACAATCCAGCCCAAGTTAGTTCTGACCAAGAAGCTGTCACCAGCTAATTGATAATTGGCATTTTGTGCAAAATGCTGGCTTTGTGGCAGAACCCATTCAGCTCAATAGCACAATTGCTAATTGGAAAAAAACACAACCCCAACCCTTAATATAATTTGCATTATATAGCAGTCTCAGAAAAGAACCATGTGTTGAAAGATACAAGGAATAAACTAACACAGAGTAGTCCTCATGACTTTGAGTAGAATCAGTGTATTTTTGATTCATAGAGAAATATATGCTGTTACATGCTTGTTTATCCTCTGTAAGTATAACACACTTTTCAGAAAAGGCATCTTTTTTTCAAAAACTCCGATCACCACAGAATAGTTGCTTTTATTATTTTGCTTTCCAAATATTTTCAGACTGAAAAGGACAGCTTCTTGGGAAGAAAAAACATAACTTTTTGAAGTGTTTTCAGTATGCTGAAAGCTAACATCAGAAATCATACAGGGCAAGTTTATAGAAGCAGTGACTTCAAAAAAACCTTATTCAGTGAGGTGTGTACTTTCTGTGTTATTCTTGGCAAAATGCTACAGGCAGATAGACTGCCTTGGGAGTCTGCCTTTTATTCCTCTAAGAAGTAGGAGAAAATCTATAATTTTTCTTTATATTTATTTATTTTTTTAACTATGGTATTGTGATAATAGCTAACATTTTAAAACTCAGATGTCAGGTAGGCACCTCTGTATATATATTCAGGGGGTTCAACAGAATGATACGGATCAAAATATGGGGATATTTCTTGAACAGCAGTGTCTCACAGAGTTGATATTGCAGAGGAAGGATGTATTCATAAAACCTATCGGTGGACCTGATGTTAAAAGAATACTCTTAAAAGGCTATCCAGGACTGTTATGATGTGCCATTAAAACAAATGATTTGCAGTGCTTCTCTGGCTACTGAATTTACAGTTCTAATGCTTCAATATTTCTGCCTTCTCCCAAGCCTTCCTTTTCTCAGAAGAGACAGAAGTTCATCACAGTTTTCCCCGGATGTTGTCGTGCTTAGTCAGCTGGTTGTCATGCCTGTTTGTTGCCACTGTCATGTTTTCTCATTTCGACTTCCCCAAATGCACGCACCATTTATGTCCTCTCTCTTCACAGAAATGTGCTGCAAAGACTCGCTTCCTTACAGTGACTTGACTCGCTGCTGCTGCTGCAGGACTAGGAGAGGTGAAGAGCCACAGACGGCAGGATTAGGGGTTCCCGAAAGGAAAGCAGCATCGCGTGGTTTCTACAAGACCCACTCACTGCTAATGACTTTGCTAAAATTCTACACTAACAAGGCCATGTGACTGTAAACACCTGTAAATCCACTAGAAATAGAAATGGTTACTACTTGCATTATTTGTCTAAATGTTAGCAGTTAAGTATTGTCCAGGTTTTCTGCTGTCCTTTCTGATTTCATTTTTAGGATCTGCCAAATATACTCAGTTCTGTAATTGTAATGGTAATTCTTCTGAACTGTCATTGTTTAAGGAAAAAATGTTGGGTTCTTTATCTTTATGACATTTATTGGACTTTAGTTTATATTGGCTTGACATGGTTTCTATGGACTTTAACTGGAAACTTGTGCTATGTTCTTTGTATTATTCTGTTCATAACCTTCATGCCCCATCCCTGGAGGTGTTCAAGGACAGGCTGGATGGAACTTTGATCAACATGATCTAGTGGAAGATGTTTCTGCTCATGGCAGGGGGATTGGATTAGGTGACCTTTAAAGGTCCCTTCCAACCCAAACCGTTCTTATGATTCTGCGATTCATTAGTTTCCTTTTGCTGTTAGATTTTCTCACATCATTTCAATGCTTTTTCTGATATTGCTATGGTATCACAAGTTTTTCAATAAGAACTTTTCAAAGTATGTCCTAGCAAATTTATTGACATTCTAGTGGTGTTGTCATTTATTCATTTTGTTGTTGTGGCACTCACCATTACAGAAAAACACATTTTCTTATGGTATTTCCCCAGCTAATTTTCATTTACACCCCATTAAAAATGGAACTGAAACTTTCAATTCAGATCTGAAAATGACATATTTTTATATTCAGTAAGCTTTTACTGCATACAAAAATTTCAAAAAGCAAACCATATGAATAATTTGTACTTTAGAATAGACTTATTTTGAACCAAACAGTAAAACATTGGAGGGTTTGATTGACTCTATTGCATTTTTATAAAATTCAACCAGAACTTGCAAATGTAATATTTGAGAGCTGAAATTATTTTTGTGTCTATTTCCTTGCTCTGCTCCAGAACTGTGGGTGAGTAAAAGCTACACTTAACAAGACTTCTCAGCTGTCTTACTGTGCAGCACAATTTCCATATAAAATGTCAACAGGAATAGAATAATAGTATCATAGAATAATTTAGGTCGGAAATGACCTTTAAGATCATTGAGTCCAACCGTTACCCTAATACTGCCAAGCCCACCTCTGAACCATGACCCTGAGCATCGCATCTGTACGTCTGTAAATACCTCCAGTAATAGAATTGCACTGAGAACTCTCATTGTAATGCTGTAGATTTTCGTTGAATTTTTAAAGTAGTTCCTGAGTACTTGTTTGACCATTCAAATACTCAACTGTAGCCAGTAAAAACTTTTTATAGACCCCTCAAAATATTTCTAATATTGTTGGTTTAAATAAAAGCAAAAAATCCTGTATGAGAAACAAGACAAGTACACAGCCTCCTCAAACACTACAAATATCAAAATCACACACCTTTTCTATGACCACCTATTCTTAATCTTGAAGCATGGCCTGAAGGTCAACAAAATCTAAGTTCAATTTCTCAGACTAAAGCATTCCATTTGTGTGGCAAGAGCACTCCACGTAAAGGGTTCCATAAAGTTAGTGACTTAATGTTTAAATCTGGGAAAGGATAGACTGCTTACACTAGAAAACCTCAATTAGTATCTTAGTCCATGCAGACCTTTCTTATAATCACCACAACATTGTTCTGCACAAGCTCTTTGGGAACAGAGCTTAGAAGTTAAAGTAGTGTTTTATTTTTTCACAGTTAATCAATGCCTGAGAGTTTTGTACTAGCATTGTTTAGGATGTCATACAACCAAAAATGTGATTTCACTTTTTATAAACAAAGAGGAAGAGATACTATCTGCTTCAAAGAGTTTATGAGCTCGTGGAAAAAAAAAAAAAAAAAGCATCTTGCATAAGGAGAGGCTTAGAGGCTTTTGGTTCTATCACAGATATAACATTTTTGTAAAAAAAAAAAATTAGACTTCTATAACTGCATTTTGCAATTCCTACACTACAGAAAAAAACCATGTTTTCAGCATGTGATTTAGAGGTTAAAAAACCAGCAGTGTCGTGCAAATAACAGCACATTTTTGGTACATTACAGTTCTTGGAGACATATACTTCTGTGGTTGCATCCCAGTTCTGCAAATACTATTAAAAAATAGGGGTCTAAAAAATAGTTCCCTAGTTAACATGCTAAATTTCACGTAAATTAGGATGCCAGCAGACATTAAATATGCGGTTCTCAGAGATCAGAGTTTTGAAGTACCAGCTAAGTCATGAAAGCACTTAACACTAGGGATGTGGTCTGGTGGTAAATGTTCACATCTGAGCCAGGTGATTAGGCTTCTGTCGGCAGGTAAGAGTCATAGATATCCATGGGGACAGTTTGATTCATCTTGCAGAGCTCTTCAGAGACACTTAATGCCTTATTAAAGATATAAAAGGATTTCTGTGATCTGAAGGACTTTAATTCAGAGCCACAATTTTTTGGCAGTGCAAAGTCTAAGATCAATGCCTAAGGTAAGAGGTCTGAGTAGAGTCCTAAATCCTTAAAATGCAGTAGCAATTTGCTCTACTACAATGAAGAAAAATGTTATAGGAATCATAGTTTTGGAAGCTGCACAGTAAGCATACTTTCTTTTCCCCTAAGCAAGAGCATGCCACAATTTAATTAATCTCTGTGGTCTGTTATCAGGTGTTTTATTAGCTTAAGATAAACTATCAGATTTAAAAGAAAGATGTCAAAATTATTGGCTTACTAAATGCAAGGGTGTCTTGAAACAAATGTAAATGCAAAGGGATCTGCAAACAGCAAGGTATGTGGCAAAGTAAGTAAGTGATAGAGCTATAAAAGGAGATGAGGGAAAGGAAGCTGATCACAGCGCACATTACATTATTTCTTGCTTTAACGTGCTAAAGTTGCCACAGGGAAAATATCAATATGGGAGGGGAAATGGGCTCTGAGACACTTTTATCTTTATAAATTGTCCAAAGGGGGGAAATAGATGGGTATTGAGTTATATTCACGAAAGTGATAGCTGCTTCTGGGACAGAAGTCGTATATTTTATTTATTGTTCTTTGTGTGGTTACACTTGAGCTAACACTCACTGAACTGCACAACATAATGTGCCTGTAGCTTAGAAAATAAGCAGGAGCATGAGAAGTGAGATGTTTTCCGGTTTTATGCTCTACAGAGAGTGTCATTGCTTGCTGGACGACATCCTCAAAATCTTTCTCAGGTATTTTCCCCTGTGGCTTTCCATCACCTCGAGGTGTCAAAGGGCTCATACTTTGCAAATCTGAAGGCCTGGCTAGGAGATATTTACCCAAGTCAATCATCTTCTTCAAAGTGGCTTTGTTGCTATATTGTCAAGACAAAGAAATAAAGGTTGCTTTATATAAAATATGGCATTCAATTATCTGTATATATGAAATACATATTTCATATAAATAAGTAAAGTGGCCATATACATACAATTGAACCCAGTGCTGCTAGGTGGAATGATGACTCACAGCAGTTTAACACTGATGATAGTCAATGTATTGCAGCAAGTCTTGTTTGCTGGCTGGAGAGTAGGAAGTTGCAACCAGTGATACTAAACAGATGTTAGCGTCCCTGAAATTCAGAAAGAGCTAGTCAATAATTCTTCAGAAGTGTTAAAATTAATATGTTGATTAAATAGTGAGTTCTAAATAGTCGTAGAAAAGAAGATAGAAACTGGATAGGCTCTCAGGAAATTTACAAGAAAATTTGGAGATGCAAATTGATGTGAAAATGCTTTTCAGCATAAAGATAAAACAAGGGTTGAACCTGTCTATGACATTTTTCAAGAGGTCATAAGCCAGATGAAGTAGAGCTGACCTTGTAGCTGAGCAGCACTGTAAGTGGAAGTAGGCAGCATTTTCTTTTACTTTTGTGTAGCCTTTGCTGACAACTTTAATTTTATAACAGACATCCTTCCGATGCAAATTCAAATTGTCTTAGCAAGGGTTAATCTTGCGTCTAGGTGTTATATTTCCAAGTTTTTGTTCCTGTTTCCACTCACAGTCTAATTTCCCACCAGGGACTTGGTTGTTCCATGAAGTCTCAAAGTTGACTACTCAGCCTTACAATATTCACAAACTCTGAATTACCAGTTTCTTTTCATAACCTCAAGTCAAAGGCATATATCCATTTTTATCTGAAATACAGTATTAGTTGTGTCGTACTTAGCTATGCCAACTAATGGAAATGGCTAAATGTCGTCATATCAAGCATTTAAAAAATAATCTGAGTTTCTTTTCTTACTGTGTCCCATCACTGCTAGATAAAGTAAAATGTTGCTTAAATCTCCATCTGCTGTATAACAAATTTCCAGAGAGTTTTGGTTCTTATGCGGTTCCAGGTAATTTTATTTACCCTTTACCTCTTGTCCTATGTGTTGTTCTGGGTCCAGCTCTGTCTACCTCTGCCTGACAAACCCTGCATCTTTCCACAGATGTGGAAGGCAGAGAAACCCAATGTACCTTTACCTAGCTGTGAGCTTCTTGCACAAGTGTTTGTGCAACAGGAGGCAGGGAATAGTAAACTTTCTGTCTCAAAACAGCCAGAGAGGCAGGGTGAGGCTATACTCCAGAGCAGGCTGGTCGATGTGAAGACTTGAGTGCCAAACGTTTGCCTGATTCAGCCTTAGCTGGAATTTAAGTGGTCTTGATGCCCAGGTGTGGGCACATTGTTTTTCCACATTTCTGTAGCTGAACTGACTTCAATTAGACTAATGTTGGGTAACAAAAGAGGGATCAAACCCAAAAGCTCTGTTAAAATGTAATATTAGAAAAATCATGTGAAGTCAATAGGCATAATACTACTTGTAGCAAAAAGGGCACTGTTTTTCGTTGAAGTCACCTGATATCCAAATCTTCCATTTTTTTCTTTTTTTTTTTCTAATCAGAAAGCTCTTGGATTCTTCCTTTAATTTTGTCCTTCGTAATTTTATTTCCTAATTAGAGCTCAGCAGTAAAATTATTCAAAGCTTCCAAAATATGACTTCACTTTTTGAAAATATATGTGCCCCTTTGACATGGTGTAACCTGTGTAATCAATGTAATAGAACAAATCTCAAAAATTGTTCTAGCATTCTGCAAAGTCCAGTTTGTAATAAAATAATAGTCTGCCATATAATCTGGCAACGAGAGAAGCTCAAATAATGTCTTTCAAGGCATTGTTCGTGTATTAAGTTACACCGTATCATACCTCTGCTGTGAAACTTTGCATTAGATGGGACCCTGCTCAGTCTCCTAAATGAAGGTTCTACATGAATATGTAAATTTTAAAATGGCATAAATATTTTCCATCTCTGCTCACCTTTAACAGCTTCTATGTCAATGCTGTTTAGATTAAAAAATTAGGGTTTGTTGTTCATCCTGCCTACCTAAAGGTCAGACCAAGCTATTTTTTGTACATGAATGAACTACATTAATAAAAACTCTGCTGCGAGAACATGGGACTACGTTTGCAAGAGGAGGCTCTGGACTTCGCTTTGAGTCTGTCATACTTGCTGTGTATATAGGGTCTTCTTAGCACACATCAGATCTCAGTATGATACTTATTTAAACTTCCTGTTGTAACACTAGTCTGCATTTAGCTTTTATTTGCTCTTTCTAGGACACATTGTTATCTTAAATTTGAGCCCAGAAGATAAAGGCTGACTCTAAGTCTTACCGAATTATTCATCATCATCAAGTTCTTTAAAATCAGAAATTACCCAGTTTTTCTTCATGACACCTTCACAAACAGATGCTGATTTCTCAAGTTATTTTCTTTGAAAAATTCAACAATTTACTTGGCTAAAGCACACTGAATTAAACAGCAGCTAAATAAATTTGCGCTATAGTTACTCATTACTGTGAGAACTGAGATTTGTTAAGGTAGAACATAAGGAATTTGTATTGGGCAATTGTTAATAACTTATCTGTGCATGAATGATTTTCCCACTGAAAACAGGTATGTTTGTGAAAAAACAATTTTCCTAAATATTTATAAAACTCTGTGCATGTGCAAATATGGGTCTTCTTCTGGGTGGGTAAGAATTTTTTAGTTTCAACCAGGTTTATAACTTTACATTTCTACCTAGCTTTCATCTGAACACCCTTCTGGTCTTTTTGTGTCATCATAAAATACAAAGGAATTCTTTCGAATTTTTCTCAGTGTTGAAACAACTCTTATCTTTCCCTCTGCTGGGCATTGACATCATTGTCTGGGTTTTGCAGATCATGTCTTACAGTGTTCTCTGTCTTTATACTTAATGGATCCAATTTTCTTACTGGATAAGATAATTTTAAATAATTACTTCTGATATACACACTAGCATTTGAGGGAAACGATTATCAAGAGTAAGATTTACTTTCTAATTTTCTAATTTTAAGACTTTTAGGCAAAACAGTGTTTGTCTTCAATTAATATTTCCAGAAATTAAATTTCTTTATTAATGGTTAAACCATCTTCAATCTTCATCACTGGGCACATGGTATAAGGGAAATCTGAGGAGGAAGGTGGGAGGCCTGCTTTATTGCTGCACAACAGAGGGAAAGTCTGCTGTTGAAAATAACTGAGTTACTTGATTAAATTAAAACCAGATTATTACCTCATGGTGTGGCAAGGCAGTGTTTTTCCGTAATTTATAAAGAACAAGACAGATAAGCACGTGTGTGACAATTTGGTGAAGGATGGAGTGTGTGTGGATTAGCTATGAAGGGTTCATGAGTTAGTCAGCTCTACAGCAGAAATGCTAAGATGTGAAGGAAGGGGGGCTGCGATGCTCAAAGTCAGCAAAGACCAAGGTAGAAGTCCTTCATCTTTTGAAAGGTACAGTTCTATACAGACAACGTATGGCAATAAAATCTACTCAAAATATTACCACTTGCTTCTGAATTAGACAAGCGTTAAAGAATCGAAATATTAGACTTTGAGGTTTGCATCAGATGCTTGAATGCTGTAAGTCAGCACGGCTGCATTATATCCAGTGAAAGCATTCAACTTCAAAGCTGTCAAGGCACCAATATTCTTTCACTATGCCAGTTCTAAAGTTCCTTTAAAGCATGTTGTTAAAAGATAATAAATGACAGGTCATTGTTTCCTGAGAAGTCTAGAAGACTTTCACATTTGTACCTTTGGGTCTGGATAGTTGTCTTGACAGTAAACTGCTCTCAAGGTGCCAGATGAAGCCAGTGTTTCACATTTGACTGATCAAAAGGGCTAATTTATTCCAAATTCTTGGGAAAGGGAACATAACTCTATATTGAGAGTGGTAAAAAGGTGGTCAAGGAACCCAGAAGTGGAGATTTGTCATACAAACCGTCAATTTAAACCTCAGCAGATTTAAATTTATTACTCACTATTCAGTAAAAGAGCCAGAGTTAAGCCGCAAGCCTGCTGGGCACTGATTTGGATGGGGGTTATTAAACAATAGAAAGTGAAGGGGAGATATACCTCTGAGACATGGTAGCTGCTCAGCTTCTTAAGTGAATCAGAGCAAAATAGATTTCATCACTGAAATTTAACATTACTACATGCCCTTTATAAATGAAATCAATAGCGAAACTTGCATGGAATATAAAAAATGAGAGGTCATCACTTTAATTAAATGGGATCTTCTAAAGGATGAGAAGACTGTCTAAACTGAACTGGTATAAATTCCGGGGTGTTTAGCAGATTGAGAAAACATTATTTACTACAAAGTGAAACCTTGAAGTTACACAAACTCTATGTTCACCTGACATGACAATTTGAAGATGAATCCCTTAACTAGACATGGAAAGACATAAAAATCCTGATTCCTTGTGCTTTATACTAACTCTGAAGAAGCAAATTTATTCATGTCAGTAAAGATCAGAGATTCTCCAGTCCTTGATTTTGGAAAACCCTGGCTAAAATATTCCTGTGTCAAATAGCCTCGCTAATTCTGTTATTAGTTGTAGTTGCTGGTGTTGTGTTCATCCCCAGAGGTGTGACATTGATCAGAGCCATGGATTAGAGTTCTATGTTAAGTATTAAAAAAACCAAAAGATGTCCTGAAAACCTCTCACAGAAAAAGAGGTTCAGTTAATCTCATCTAGCACAAAAGATAAATGTGAAGATGATGTTGTAGTTTGTTGAAGAAATATTGATACATGCAAGAAAGATACTCTTTTTAATCATGAATTGAGAAGTCTGCTACAGCTGTTAATCACTCTGCCCTAAAATTAATCTCCAGATATGCTGGCTTTGAAACTCTGGCCATAAAGCATCTTTACAGGGATATTGTAGGATGTGATTTTCTCATGACATCTTCTGCTATCTTGTTATTGCCTTAGGCTGATAAATAACAGCTACATTTTCACTTCAAGAGGCAGCGCACTCACAGGGAAATATAACGACAAAAATTGAATAGTGTTGTTTACTATAAAATTTAAAAAGAAAAAGATTATCACTGGTCATGGAAAATCGACTAATGAGGTAGGAAGTAGGTTACCAGAAGTATCCCTGGAGTGGTGGCAGCAGGTGGTAGGAGGGCCCTCCTTTCTATTCTTTCTAAGGCATGGGTGCATTGTTTCCCTTTTTTCAGTCACCAGGGACTTCACCTGTGCCAGGGCAATCCCAAGCACAAATTCAGACTGGATGGAGAATGGATTGAGAGCAGCCCTGAGGGGAAGGACTTGGTCGTATTAGTTGATGAGAAACTTAACATGACCCAGCAATGTGCGCTCGCAGCCCAGAAAGCCAACCAAAGGCTTTGAGGCAGTCAATGGCTGCATCAAAGAG
>VXBO01001332.1:144510-197937 GCA_013400135.1 Rhinoptilus africanus | reverse complement strand
GGGGGTTGGAACTAGATAATCTTTAAGGTCCCTTCCAACCCAAACCATTTTATGATTCTATGATGCATCACCACCCTCCACTTGTTTGGAGCTACTGGAAGTCACCAGAAAAAAGTGGAAGGGGGGTGAATAATTTTAATATAAAAATAATCTTGAATTTTGTATAATTTTTATTAATTATATAAATATACCTATTATATAATATTACATTTGATATTAAATTGTATGTAAATGATATAAATGTATAAACACCACCCCCAAAAATTATTACATTGGATTTAAGGAATGTGACTACTCTGACTCTACCCAATGATGTCCAAATTGTATCATTCCTCTCTATGCTTGCAGAAAATTTCCCTCCTAGTCCCAGACCCCAAATTCAGAATACATGAGCAATATATGCCAATTGGGTATGTTAAAATCTTCTTGTAAACCAAGGAACCTTTAAGGTTAAAAAACATAAACCAAGCTTTTCTTATTTGACTTCATGTCTGTTCTTATATTTGTATGTTTTTCTTAACGAGAAGTGGCATCTTTTCCTTTAGTCTTTAACCCTAGATCGCGTATGTTGCATGACCATTCTGTCATGAGTTATATTTGACCAATTGTTTTAGTGTGTTTGCTTTCTGACCTCACTCCTTTTTCTCTGGTCTTTCAAAATACAATGCTCAGTTGTGATTTTTAAGTGAGGATAAGTGGTCAACTGTGTGTTTCTGTGAAGGTGCTCTATCACAACTGACTGAAAATAAAAAGCATGATGAGAAGCTAATGTGTTTGACAGGACAGTTATCTGAAAGTCATCAATGTCCTGGAAAATTAAGTACTGTGATTTCCAGGATAATATATGATGATGTTTACAAAAGACGTTAATTGCCATGTGTTTAGTTATATTCATAAGGGGAAAACGAACATGACTAAAGCTACCATCTCTGATCCAAAAGGCAATCTGAATTGGAGCTCCAATGCTCTGCTTTGGGCATCATTATGAGATCAAAGCAAAAGCAGTTTTTGAGTAAGCAAAGAACAAATACAAATTCAGTCTTAAAACAGAAAATAATGCTGACGTATTTAGGTGCCTCTCATAGACATTTAACATGCTTTCTATTACTAATGCAGGACTTCACTCACCAGAAAAGGTTTCTATCTCTGATATAAACCTCAGTCAGTAAACGTTCCAAAGCGTTATCAGTCATTCAAAAGGATATGAAGAATGTTCCATTTCACCAGAACATTAGAAAGCTTTCAAATAGTACAGAATGCAATTACCCAAATAAGAACCAGGTCACAGCACTAGAACTGCTCTCCTGACCCATGCAAAAGCAGCAGCTGTTTTTTTTTTTCAAATGGTGACTGATATTAAAGATATGACCTAGTGACTCAGTAGACATGTGCACTGTGCAGGATGGGGCTGGACAGGAGAATCAAAGGTAATTTTTAAGGAGAAAATGAAAAATGTGAATTAAAGCTCTCAGTTCTTTTTATATATTTATCACTCTCAGGCCCTGTACAATCAAGAATGCTACAATTATGAGGACAAGGAGGAAATAATCAAGAGGTAAGTTAGTCTGTCATAACAGTAAGGAAATGTAGCAAAGAGAACAGACTTGAAGTTTTTCCTTGTGTTCCTTTCAGTGTAGCAATGGTCCAGCATAGACCATGACTCGAGTTTTGAATTGTGACAGTTTGAGGCAATTGCAAGGTGACAAGTTTTTTTCTTAGACTGACCTTATTATTTTAAAAAAACAAGAAAATAATCTCACTAGAAACTGCACTTTCTTATTGAAAGTGATTGTCTCAAAGTTGATCTAAACAAAACCACCCAGACCTTTGCTGGAGGAGTTTCCTTTTCATTTTAAATCTTTCACGGTGTAAAGTCTTTGTTACAGCTCACCCACTTAGAGATGTGGGAAAGCAGCCTGCTGGTTATGGAAACCTAACCCACAGACCAGTGGTGATGTGTCAGGGGTCACAATACATGTTGAAAAAATGCATGTGCTGTAATGGAAATCATGTTTCTTCCTTTTTGAGTGATTGTCTGGGTAGATTAACTTTCCTACAGAATAATAAAAGTTTTATTGATCAGGAGGAAAAAAGAGAAGAAAAAAAAAGATCTATCCAAACTGGAAGCAAGTCTGGAATCTTTCACCAAAGCATACTGGAAGTTGAGGACATAAACAAAGCTCCAGGAAACTCCTCCACAAATCACAGAACTAGGAATATTCATTAAGTAAGAAAGATCTATTTGCTGAAATAATAAGTAGAAATATATTATCTTTTTTTCCTTTTTTTGGCCAATGTCCTGAAGAAACTGGAGAATTTTCTAAGTGTCTTTGCTCTCTTTATACAAAAGCATGAATGCCCCGTCAGAACTCATATCATTTCATTTCCTCTGGTCTGGGATAAATATTTGATGAAAAAACAGGAAGATTCATTGATCAATTAAAACCAAAACCAATGCTACCTTATTAAAAAAAATAGCGAATGGCTTGTCCTCCTGGGAGGTATTATAAGGATGCCCTGTCTTAAGGGTTTGTATTTTGCTGAATCTTTAATTTCAGGAATAATAGACAATAAAATAGTGTATTCTCACACAGGCAGACAAGCAATACAACCAGAATCAGATCAAGGTATGAGCATGAAGCGGCCCCCTAACTGAAAGGAAAATATGGGGCAGGTCCTGAAATAAATCTGATCCTGTGAGATACAGACTGGCACGGATGGAATAACCCCATGCAACAAGTCAGCCTGGGGGCTGTCTGTCTGGGAAGAAGCTCTGCATCAAGGACCCGGGGTCCTGCTGGACAACAAACTGAACAGGAGCCAGCAATGTGCCCTTGAAGCAAAGGCGGCCAACATCACTTTGGCTGCATGAGAGTGTAGCCAGCACGTGTAGGGAAGTGATCCTCCCCCCAGCCCTGCTGAGACACATCTGGGGTGCTGTGTCCAGTTCTGGACTTCACAGTACTATTAAGACATGAACGTGCTGGAAAGAGTCCAGTGGAGGTCAGGGGGCTGGAGCATAGAACATAAAACGAGAAACTGAGCACGTCATGTTTGTTCAGACTGGAAATGAGAAAGCAAAGGGGAAATCCCATTGCTGTCCACCATTACCTGATCAGAGGATATCAAGAAGACAGAGTAACACTCTTGGAGGTGCACAGCAATAGGAAAAGAGGCTACGGACACAAATAGAACATGGGAAATCCCTGTTAATATTTTTGGGTTTTAAATGTCAGAATAGTTTGCTATGAGAGGCATCTCCATCCTTGGAGGTGTTCAAAACTCAGCTGGAAAAGTTGAGGGGCTTGGATTAGGTGACCTCCAGATATGCCTACCAACGTAAATTATTCTATGATTCTGTGGTTCTGTGACTGACCTAGCACCTAACAGGTGGGAATGGCTACTAGATACACTTGAATGGAGATAAACGAAGGCTTGTATTCGTTTGAGGAGATTATATTGTATTTATCTATAGTATATTTTCACAATTTATATATATGACCATATAATACATATATTTAGGCTACACGTACGGATATATAGAATTAGAATAGAATCATAGAATAATTTAGTTTGGAAGGGACCTTAACGATCATCTAGTAATCGCCTATACATTCTAGGATAAGAATAATTGCAGTACACTACAAAAGCAATTGCCACAGCATCAGTATTATGGAGAATTTCTTGCTCTTCACTATATACAATGAATCTAATGCCATCAGATGTCTGTTACTTCACCTGAAGGATTTCTGTGTCAAGTCCACAGTATAGATTACAGCATTCAAGTTATCAGACAGAGTGGTATGGATCAGGCTATGGTGAGAGGTTCATCAGCTGATTAGCCAATATACACCTAAACTGTGGGGTCCAGAATAATCTTCCAAGTTCTTTTGTGCACCTTAGAGACATCCTGAGTTCAGATCAGGATGAGACCATGTGCCATGACTCAACTTTTTTCTACCAGAAATAAACAGGAATGTGGGCAGAGAGGGTCCTAGAATACGATTTGGAAACTCAAACTGGGAGGCATGCCATGGCACACATCTACCCTGCGGTTTCGATACAGTGTGGGGAACATGAGTACGAGTGCCAGAACTCCTAGGTCTAAATCAGCACTAATAGATTTTTGTGACTAAAGTCATGCCTGGGCTTCCTGGTGATCTTGGGCCTTAAGAAAATTGTGAGGGGATGCAAAATAACACCAGAAACTTTATTTCACTTCAGAGTTTTGCTAGGGTGCTTATGTTTGCTTAATAATGGGACAGAGTTCTAATGTAGATATCTATTCCCGATATTTTCATATTAACATCTACTGGTCCAACCTTATTATTTGTCATTCTGTCTGTTCTGAATCAGCCTAGTGTGTCCTTCAATGAATCTATACTCAATGATTCTCACCTAGATATCCTCCAAAATGTGCCACAGCATTTAGATACATTTGTAGGTGCTTTTATGCTTTTATTTGCTTTTGTGTCTCTGAAGCTAACCAGTGGCCACAGGAGTTTGTGACTGCTCCTTTGATTGTCCCATCCTTGAAAAAGTAAGAAATATTGAGTACTGCTTTTAATTTTAAAAACATCTCAAAGTAAAAAATTGAATTAGAAATTAATTTTCAACAATACATGTTGTATAGAGTTTACTAAAAAAGACATATTCTATTTTCTGTCCAGAAACAAAATGTAAGGGTAGAGATACATCTAATAGAGGAACACAAAGGCGAGGGAGGTAAGAACTCAAGATACAAAAAGGAAAGAGATCTATCCATGCGTAACCAGAAGGATTCTGTTCTTTCTGACTTCAAAATGAATGTTGCTCAGCTAAATTCTGCTGGCTGTATCTGATTATTCAGGCGAATTGTTCAGAATCCTTGAGCCATCCAGATGTCGTATATTCTTGTTCTGGGACAATTAGGCCCAATGATAATATTGTAGGAGCCGTGTTCTACTGCCATGTTGAATGAGAAAAGGATCACCAACCTGTGACATGGACTAGAAGAAAAGTTGATATCTCTCCCTTTTCCAGAATGGAAAAGCACCATGAAAGTAAGAAGCGCTGTGAAAGTAAGAAGCTAAATTTCTGTAATTAAGCTCCTGGAAAGAATTTGGCCACCGAACTAATTAGTGACAATTATGATCGATGAACCTTGGAGTTTGCAGAATTATTGATGAATATAAATCATACGGGCTGTTCTTCTTCATATTAATATTTCATTATTGTTTTGCTTTTTAGAAAGTGAGTTTACAAACAAGTAAACGTAAAGGCAATTCCAAAAGAGATCATTAAAAAGGTCTCTTAAATATTCAATTGAGTTATTAGATTGATAAATAGATGTTAAGTCAAAGGATTTAATAATATTGCTAAATAATAAGAAATAGGTTCTCTAACATTGTTAATGATTATTGTGTTTTTCATTTGATTTTTATTAATATCTTCCCAAAGTGAAGAAACATTGTAGAAATCTTTTCCTTTTTAATATTTGTATTAAAGAATCTTTTGTGGCTTAACAGGCTGTTAAGTTCTCCTTTCCCCTTTTTTTGCCAAAGGAAATAGTTGTAATTTTTTTCTTCTTTTGCTTCCTCTTCATACAAATGACCTGGTTTTGCTGTTGCACACTTCTCTAAGTTAAATTGTGCATTAGAGAACTGAGATTCTTTTAGCTTGAAAGATCCCATGACAGAAGCCACCAGAAAAAAACGTTATTTTCACAGACTGAGTCTGCACATATAGATTAGTAGACATATTACTGAACAGGATGTGCTTTTCCCTTTATAAAATGTTGGGTTAACTGTTAGGACTTAAATACTGACAGTAAAGAAAAGGGGAGTATTAAGTTTTATGCAAACTGCTTCACTTCAGTTGTGTCCATAAGACAGCTTAGTTCTGAGAACTGCTGTCTGTGCCTCAGCTCCTGTGTAGCCAAAAGGATCTTCTATTCCTAGAGATTTGCAAAAAATATACTGTAATCTGCCAAATTCTGTCTGCCCTTCGAGATTACAGAATGTGCAATATCAGCTAGTGCACACTGTATTCCAAAATTCCTCGGTTACTTATTCATCTTGTGAATGGTAAGACCTTCCGAAACTTCAAGATGAAATGCTTTTGCAGTCTACTATTTCCTTCATTCTGTTAGCCTGAAAAATGACCTAGTTAGGCTGTAGGCAAAAATAATAAACCAAGCAAACTAAATTATGCTCACAGTAGAAGCTGTAAAAGTCATCAGTTCAACAAATGCTAACCATAGCTGGCTTTGCAGTCTGTCTGCATGCGTGTAATTATGAGAACGTGTAGGTGTTTTGAACACTGAGAAGATAAAATGAGCCTGTCAAGTTTTCCAGTTTCGAATCTGAGAAAGGTAGGTTGGGAGTTGCTAGAATTATTATTATTTTCCATTCGTACATCTGACCAAATTAAGGATCTGTTGCTTTCAGCATCTTTTCCATAAGTCTCATCTGAGTCATATCCTCTCATCTGATAAGTGACATGATGATGGTTAGTACGTCTTTAATTACATGGGCTCAAATCGTAAAAAGACTGATGTGTGGCAAAACAATTATTTGTGTTCTTGCCCTCATCTCTCATTTGTCATAAAAGTAAGATTCAAGTATGCCCAAGACACACTCTTTATGATCAAAATAATATGTCCCTGCTTTGTTATTTCATTTTCTTTATACTAACTTAGGTTTGTTATTTGTTATTGTTGATCTTATGCTTTTACTTTCCTAATTTTTAAATACGTCGTTAGTCTTTGCATGTTGTGCAGTGTGCTGTGAGCTACAGCTAAAATGCTATACATCTGTCCATCAGATCTTCTAAGGATGGGATGTTCAGCCCACTTGTTATCCATGGGCAAAGGCAGAGGTACAATATCAAGCAAACGCAATTCCCTGCCTCCTGGAGCAGCCTAGTTCTGCAGGAATACTACCAGTTCCATTAGCGTGAGGCCCAAGGTCATAAGGTCTCCCAGGAATTACCTGGCCCCACACAGCAATTACAGTTTTGACAACTGGGTAGAAAAGACAGGGGAGTACCAGAGCCAAGGGAGGGGGACTTAAGGTCTCAGGGGAGCAGCCCTGTGGAAAAGGACTTGGGGATACTCGTGGATGAAAAGCTGGACATGAGCCAACAATGTGTGCTTGCAGCCCAGAAGGAAAATAGCATCCTGGGCTGCGTCAAAAGAAGCGTGGCCAGCAGATCCAGAGAGGTGATTCTCCCCTTCTGCTCTGCTCTGGTGAGACCCCACCTGCAGTACTGTGTCCAGCTCTGGAGCCCTCAGCACAAGAAGGATGTGGATCTATTGGAGCAGGTCCAGAGGAGGGCCACAAAGATGACCAAAGGGCTGGAGCACCTCTCCTATGAAGACAGGCTGAGAGAGTTGGGGTTGTTCAGCCTGGAGAAGAGGAGGCTCCGGGGAGACCTTACAGCAGCCTTCCAGTACCTGAAGGGGGCTACAGGAAGGCTGGGGAGGGGCTGTTTGCATGGGCATGTAGTGATGGGACGAGGGGCAATGGTTTTAAACTAGAGCAGGGCAGGGTTAGATTAGACATCAGGAAGAAGTTCTTTCCAATGAGGGTGGTGAGACACTGGCACAGGTTGTCCAGAGAGGTGGTGGAGACCCCATCCCTGGAGACATCCAAGGCCCGGCTTGATGAGGCTCTGAGCAGCCTGATCTAGTTGAAGATGTCCCTGCTCACTGCAGGGGGGTTGGACTAGGTGACCTTTAGAGGTCCTTTCCAACCCAACATGTTCTATGATGATTCTATGATGATCCCTCTCTCCTGGGTGTCAGTAGTGTTAGCTGGAAAAGCTCTGGCCTGTCTGCTCCTATATTTTAATCCCTCAGACCACTGCCAGGCCATGTGTGAGTCCACATAGTAATTAGTACTGCACTGTAATAAAAGAACCAGGCTTGATCTAGTTCTCTTGAGTGTAAGCAACACACAAACATTTTAGTAAAAATCTAGCGTACTCAACAGCACCTAGAAACTAACTTGGCTGCCTTGGAAGATGTCACTGTCTTGTCTTCAGTATTATTGGCACAAGGTGGATAGATTGTGCTATTTTGACTACACCTGCATAAGCTGTGGTGGTACCTCCATAATCATTTACACAGTATGAACATATGTACAAATCATGGGTAGGTGCCTTTGTTCATTTTCACCAACCGGAAAAAAAAATATGCCCTTGTCTTATTCATATATGAGGTAGAATAGATACTTAAGTAAGGCTAAGTTTATGATTTGGAGAGTTTGGCTGCATGTTGTGATTGCTCCTCCATCTGGGTCGGGGCAATCCCAAGCACCGATACAGGCTGGGCAGTGACTGGCTGGAGAGCAGCCCTGAAGAAAAGGACTTGGGGGTGCTGGTGGACGAGAGGCTCAACATGAGCCGTCAGTGTGCACTTGCAGCCCAGAAAGCCAATCGTATCCTGGGCTGCATCAAGAGAAGCGTGGCCAGCAGGTCGAGGGAGGGGATTCTTCCCCTCTACTCTGCTGTTGTGAGACCCCACCTGTAGTACTGCATCCAGTTCTGGAGCCCTTACTACAAGAAAGATATGGACGTGCTGGAATGAGTCCAGAGAAGGGCCACGAGGATGATCAGAGAGGGCTGGAGCACCTCTCCTATGAAGACAGACTGAGAGAGCTGGGGTTGTTCAGTCTGGAGAAAAGAAGGCTCCGAGGAGACCTTATTGTGTCCTACCAGTATCTTAAGGGGGCCTACAGGAAAGCTGGTGAGGGACTTTTTAGGATGTCGGGTAATGGTAGAACTAGAGGGAATGGATTAAAACTAGAGATGAGTCATTTCAGAATGAACATTAGGAAGTTCTTCGCCATGAGGATGGTGAGACACTGGAACAGGTTGCCCAGAGACGTGGTGGAAGCCCCATCTCTGGAAGTTTTTAAGGCCAGGCTGGATGGGGCTGTGAGCAACCTGATCTAGTGGGAGGTGTCCCTGCCCATGGCAGGGCATTTGGAACTAGATGATACTTAAGGTCCCTTCCAACCCTGACAATTCTATGATTTTGGACACTGGACTTTTATGGGGAGCCCTTTTTCACCAAAATCTGTGAGATACTTTTTAGGTCAAAAGAAATGGTGTGTTTTCAACTGCTGTATTAGAGCAGTTGTTTTCACTGTTTCTTGATAGCATCTTAGGCTGACCAACTGTTTGGATCTGATAAGACTAACTGAGAGATTGAATAAGGCAGCTCGGTAGGAAATGAAGTTATAAATATTTGCAAGGTACATATTTGTGAGTAAGAGCAATGCTGACTGCTTTGGAAGCAGGCTAGGCAATACACATACAATGAAGCATTCTGTTTTCTTAATGGACCGTTGCACAGAAAGAAATCAAATCACCCATCCCCACTTTACTGTTTTTGCACCAATCAGTCCAGGTCACTTACATTTTCACTCCATTTTGAGAAGCAGAACAAAACAAAACAATATGATTGCTGTCAACCAGGCCATGCCTTCATCTCAGTGTCTCCCAGAACCTCAGCAGCTTTCTGATGCTCCCCTCAGACCTCTATGATCAAAATATTTAGTAGCATCAGATTTATTTCTCAAATGTAAGTAGGGCTTTTATCTGTAAGAGTCACAAAAAGCATAGTGAAAGCCCAAACAGCTGCAAAAGTATTAGGTCCATGTACAGACTCCATCATCACATACTGATGTGTACCATCCCTCATTTGTGAATATCCCCATGTCAGATTGTGTCCATAATTCCCACCCTATCACCTTATTTCTTTATTTGAGTTGTTCTAATATCCCGATTTTAGCTGTTGGGGTGTCTTGTACTTGTTTTCTTTTCTTCCTAGTGTTGGCCTGAGCAGGGGATCTGATCCTGAGAGGGACCAAATTGTCTGTGCTTATAACTGTTTAGCTCTCATTTTTGACAAATTTGGGTTCAGGTATCTTTTTGAAATTGAGAAGGGTTTCCTCATATCACTTATTTTCTCACTTCACACAGCGCATTTGTTGTTTTTTGTGCTGTTTCCTGGTGACAAGTAAGTCCTATGCCATCTGCCATGTCTCGTGAACAAACAATTGTATTTTACTTATTGTTAGTCATTCTTTGTTTCACTGCTCAGTCTTTCTGTGATCTTAGAAAAAGTTTTCCCCCCTTCATTAAGATACTCCTCCCATAAAGAACAATAACAAGTAGCACTTTTACATACTAGTTTTCATAAACTGACATTTCACATTTGCAAAATGTGAAAATGTGTCTGAATTTTGTAGAAAGGAAAATAGGGACAAGAGAGGTTTGCAAGTAGTTTTTTGCCGCTAATGGTAGTACCTGCCAAAGAAAGAAAATTGCTATATGCAAGTTTGTTGTGGTCACTATAATTTTTGCCTCCTGTTACATTCTTCTGAGTAGGTGAAAAAGTCTTTTTGTTTCCTTTCCTTCTTTCTCTTTTACCCGATCTTCTGGCTGGTGTTTTTCCCACCCATCCAGTTGACTCTTTGCAGGAGTAATTAGCAGCCCTCCCTGGCTGCCTTTGGATTTACTGATTTTTTTCTGGCACTAACAGTGATTTCTAAAATCTCAGGTATTCTGAGCAGGAAATGATAAGGAAAGTATGTGGGAAGAGAAAAGTATTTGAGAATGTGGATCATAAATCTGGCTGAACTCTGAATTCTCTTAAAGACAGGGAACATTCTTTTTTTCTTCTTTTTCCAAAAGACGAATGAAATAGAAATGGTAGGGACCAAGGTTTATGTTGCCTAATAGTGGTAGCTATATTGCTCAACCCCCCTGCAGTGAGCAGGGACATCTTCAAACAGATCAGGTTGCTCAGAGCCCCGTCCAACCTGACCTTGAATGTTTCCAGGGACAGGGCATCTACCACCGCTCTGGGCAAACCCGTGCCAGTGTCACCTGTCACCACCTTCATTGTAAATAATTTCTTCCTTCTATCTAGTCAGAACCTATGTGTTGTTTTATCAATAATATTAAAAGAAGTGCCACATAAAGGACATTCCTACTGCTGGCTACTGAGATGAATGAGACTGTCTCGTATACGTACACTGGAGCAAAGCGAGCTAAGCTTGGCCTGGCTCCAGGCACCCTCCAGGAATGGAGGAAAAGCTGACAACTGTTACCACATACACAGTAGAAAAAAAATCGATTTTTTACAGAAACAAAAGTTATCCTAAGCAGTCTTTTCCTGCTTTTTGACATCCTCCTTGTCCACAGATCAACGGTAACAGGCACCTTGCAAAGCACTGAATATAAAGCCATTGTTAGTATTTGGTGCCATCCAGGTGATACCTTTAGCCTAGCTGCTGCTGTCATTTTTCAGAGGGTGAGGGAATTCCAAAACTACACCCAGATTAAAGATAAATGCAAACTCTACACTGACACTGCCCCCATGGCCAGCAGTACTCTCCTGTCTGCTCCAAAGCCTGAATATAATGCTTGGTCTCTATTGCTTGTGTAATTTTCCACTTGGCAGAGGAGTGAACTGAGGCACTGGCCAAGCTGGCTTTGTTTCATTTGTGGGCTTGTTTGTGCACTAACAACATTGATAATGTCAACATGGCTTTAAGAATAGTGTTTGCTAACTAATTCTGGCTCTGAAACAACAGATTATAAAATACTGTAGCGTTTTCAGAAACTTGTATTTCCTCATTCAGCAGTACAGCACAGGTATACTGCTAACACTTTAAAAACAACAGGGGCACTCCTCACTAAACCACAGCAGTGCTGAAGAAAACTTACTGGGGATCTATTTGAATCTTTGAACCTATGACTAGCTCATATATTGATTATTTTTTGTGAGATAGATATAGTTACATCAGTTTTGTTCACTCATTCCAGAATGCAAAAAATAAAACACCAGCCCAAAGAGGACTGCAGGCAGGGGAAATGTATATCTATCAATTGCCAGAGTTCATGGGAAAGGGTGCTATTGAATTGCAAGATATAATTAATATTTAATTATTATCTGTGAAAAGTGTCAAGATATAATCAACTAGGCCTCTATCGACAGTCATCTTCTTTATGTTTTGACAGGACAATAACATCTACATACCTACTTTCATTACCTTGACCTTGGTTGTTTATTACATATATAATAACAGTGTAGTAAAACAGTCTTCAGCCAGCAAGGTAGGTACCCATTCTGTAAATTTAAGCAACAGAACAATACTGAAATTCATTATGCTAATTTTTTTTCATTATCAAACTAAAGCAAAACCCTAGGCAGAATTCATAATACATGATTTTTTGTTATTGTGTTCTAAAGTTTTGAGTGTTGTACATTTATGCTGTCATCCTATGTGCTTTGCTTAACAGCAATTGTACATATATGTCACAAACCATATCAGTTTTGTGAATCAACAGCACAAGTTAAATCACAGGACAACGTTACTTGCATAAAGCAAAGAAGATCTGAAGGCTGATCAGTTAAATGCTGGTTTCAAGAATGTTGAATGCTGCCAATTCCTTTTCTTCTCTCCAATTAATATCCTAGAGTTTTCATACAATTTAAAAGTAGAAAAAAAAAAAACCAAAATTGCTTAATGGTTTTTTGGGGGGGTAAGACACCTAGGCAATTTGAAATAGTTTGTTGTTTAAGTGTGGGAAATTTTAGGTAAGCATGTATGCTCTACATAAATTTTTACCAAATAATGTGTATTTGTATAAGCAGGAACATGGTGAGCTAATGGAAGATAATCTGTAAAATAATGTGATAATTTTACTCTAATTTGTTCATCCAATAGAATTATAGGAGTTCTAAAAACAACTTTCAAAAAGGTAACTTTCTAGATGGACCGTAATTTTATGGATACGTTGACCTTAACTAAGCAGTCATTGCACTATGTAAATTTTCTCATGTATCTGAGAAAATGAGGTGTTAGGATGTGGCCTTTCTCACACTCAATATAAACGAATGTAAATGAGTCATTTCTGTGGTAGAATGAGTATTCAGAATTTCTTCTTTAGCACTAATGTATTTTGCAACCCTCCAGCACTCAGAGTCTTTGAGCACCACTGCCAATCAGTTATTTTAATAAATCAAAAAGAATTAATGGCCTGTATTTCTGTACAGTCTGAATAATAGTCTACAAACTCTTCACACAGAAGTGTAAATCACTCCAGTCCTGCTCTAGATTGTTACCAGAATTAGTCAGTAGAACAGCTGGGACAGTGGTTGGGCAGAGATAGTGATGGCACCCATGATCTGGGTGAGCCATGGCCCAGAGACATCTGAGAGTTGTCCTAGTCTTATAAGAAGGGACTTGTTGGTGGGGACAAGCCTAGTGCAGAGGGGGAAGGGCAATATCTGGACTTTGTTTTCCATTTAACTGACCCTGAGGGAATGCAGCGATCTAGGGGACTGCAAACAGGGACCTGGCAGATAGCATGGCAGTTCATCTGACAGGGCATGTCTGGGACACTGCTTGGGCTGCCGCTCGCTGTTGGACATTGCAGTTTCCTCAGGAGTCAGGGCATTGCATCTACACTTTCTTGGTCTTCTGAGAACAACTTCTGGGAACTTAGAAGAACTTCTGGCAGCTAGGAACTTTGGGGTGTTCAGGGGAGGCCACCAATATGGTGAGGTTGGAGCACCTGCCCCATGAGGAAACACTGGGGGAGCTGGGCTTGGTCAGCCTGGGGCAGAGATGGCTTTGGGGACACCAAACAACAGCAGCCTGATAATACCAAAGAAGAGATTACCATGAAGACAGAGCCAGCCTCTTTACTCAGTGGGAGAAAAAGAGACAATGTCCTTAATGCAGACAGGAGAGGTACACCTGGGCATAAAGAAAACCTTTCACAATGACAATAAGTTAAGCACCGGAAGGAGTTGCCCAGCAAAGTTGTACAGTCTGTATCCTCAAATGTTTTCAAGACCTCACTACTTATAGCCCTGGGCAACCTAGTTTGAATACACTGTTAAACCAACTTTGAGTAGGACACTGGACTACAGACTGCCTAAGGCCCTTTCCAACTTCAATGATTGGTCCTAAAAACAAGTGTCTTCCAAAATCTCACCAACGCTGTTACAATTTTTCATGTATGCATGGACATAGCCATATTTCAGACGAGCCAGTACCACACCTAGTGTCTTCCAGGCCTAAGACTGCGGGGCGGGAAACGGAGTGGCTTTGTGGCTGAAAGTGGCAGTAGGTTCAAAAGGATGAAGCTGACAAAAGATTTATTTGCTGTTCAGAACAGGACAATTTCAGACATACAGGTGCTCAAGTAGTATAATAGATGTAACACGGAAAGCTGAATAAAAGCAGACTGAAGAGACAGAATGTAATTAAAGTGACTCAGACCATACCCTATTATCCAGACTGCAGAGGGACGTTTGCAAGCTCAGCCCTGCACCATTTGCAAAGAATTTCTATTTCCCTTTGAAAGAGCTGCAGCTATTGTCACACACGGGATTCTGGACTCAATGAACAGGTCATCTGCCCTCTGAGGCAATTACAGTGCTGCTGAGGCACTGAATGAGGTCTCAGGGACCCAGTGCAATATACTTAAGCAAATATAAATCATGTTGCTAGACCATGCCATCCTTGTATCATCTCGTCTTTGGATCAATGACTACTGTTATAGTGAATAGTAAACAACAAAGAATGTTGCAAAAATGTACAAATATGACTCACAGTCACATAAATCACATTCGCTGGATTTTCTTTTGGTGTAAACTAACATAATCTCCTGATTCCTGAAGTGAGCCCAGTTTGCTTTCATGGTTTAGCCTTGCATTTCCACATATTGTGCCTTGTACAGTTCTCTCTCCAAATCTGGCCACATTTCTAACATCTTTACATCCTCCCTATGACCTCCCCACTTGATGGATACTCCTTTTTCCAGGTCACTTCTCAAAACTAGCTTTTACATGATGCCTTTTCACAAACCAAGAAACATTAATATACTTGGAAGAAACTACATGCATTGTTTGAATGTAGTGCCTTTGATCTGTGGACCTTGTGCTTCAGTCATCTTCTGGGAGCTTAAACACACTAACATGTTGACAGCATTCAGTAAATAATTCAGGTGGAAAGCTTCCAATTAATTATTTTACTCAGTGTATTATCAGCCTTGAATTACAATCACAATGGTTTTGGTTAGGGAAAAATAGACCGCATATTAGTAATTTTCTGACAACAGATGATATTATTTTATACCGGTCTCTAAATGTCATACTTCAGCTATGGCCTTGTATTTACATAAGCATATATGTGAAGGACTGCACACTGTGTGCTGATTGAAGGATTAAGATAGGAAGTTTTCAGAGTGCAAAAGGAACCTTTAAATTTTATGTTGAAGTCTGATTAGAAAGAATATTTACGTTGTTTGTGAAGTTACTCCAACTCGTTACATAAAAGCTATCTTGAAAGAGTGTAAACAAGACATAAAACACTGAACAAAGTAATTTCTCTTTGTTTTTCTTTGTTCATAGGAGTACACGTAAAATGACCCTTAGATTTCAGGTGGACATTTTAGTTATTAACATGTTTTCTATAAACAGAATTGGTGAGGTGACAGTGATAAAATTACAGGCTTTTTTCACTTGTGAAAATGAACAAATAATCTTCATCATGCATGATTCAAATGCAAATTTTCTAGTACTATGTAATCTGCTGACACACTATCTTGTACTAAAGAATCCTGCTTGTCTAACCTTGATTTAATTGTGCTCTGTGCATAAGCAATGACCTCACTTGGGTCATGAATCTCTGAATCAATGGAGCAAAAAGTACCACGTTTGACCTTGCCATTAATGGCAAAGCCTTAGAGAGTGCTGTATTATGGGTGGTTTTATTTAATGTAATATGTATATTTTCCTGACATTATTAGGCATGTTTCATTTACAAAAAATAATTAAAATAAATACAAGTGACGTTCTAGGTACTGCCCTCTCCCTCCCTATTAACCCAACAAGCAGTCCTTAAAATATTTCAATTTAATTCAACAAAAGCTAGGATTTCTAATATCAGTATTTTTTTGTTGGAGTTTTGATTGCAAAAATGCATGTAATAGGAATTATATTAAAAACAGAAGACAATGACCACATAGAGCATACATTGTAGGTAAGATTTGTAGTCTGTTCAGCAGTTTTCCTGTAGTGGGATTATACATACGTTTAATTTGACTAGACAGCTAACAATGAGACGCCTTGGAAATATTGCTGCTGCTGTGTTTGTACTTTCAAAAATATAATTATACTTTAATGTATAATATACTCTACTTATACATTGATAGTTTCTTAATAACCACATTTAGATAAAAATTCTCTCTTACCTTTCATTTATTCATTAGTTATGGATGATTATTATTATCTTAAAGCTTAGATGTTGAGCACTGCAAGGCAGTGGCTCATTGTAGAGTTACATTATACCAAAGGCAGAGGACCTGAAATGGATTTGAAAATCATAAATAAAAAACACTAACTAGTAACTAAAAGAAGCCAGTACGTATCTCTAGTTAAGTATTCAAAAATACAGGAGTTTGAGATCTACATTTTAAAAGATGCTACAATATTTAACTGCCAATAGAGTTGTATGTAATGGAAAGAAATCTTTTTAATGAGTGCTTAATTTTTTTTTAAATTTAACTTAGTTTCAGTCAGGAACAAACCCCATCAGACATGTAAAGTGTACATAAATGAAATTACTGAAACAATGTAGAAAAACTATTAACAATTTTATCGTAATGAAAATAGAGAAATTTGACAAAATTGAAATTGGATCATATTGCTTTGTCATTACATTATAAATAAAATCAAATTTTAAAATAAAACTTTACATATTCTGAAGTAAACATAATAAACAATAAACAACATGAACATCATTTGGTTCTTTCCCAAAATGTTGTGGTTTATTTCAGGCAATTTTTTAATATAAATTGCAGATTAAGTTAACACAACTGGATGGAATTAAACTTTCCAATGGAATGCTTTTCCACTACAGTTTCTTCTATCTTTTTTGATGATTAAACCTGATATAATTCATACGGTCTGAAAATTTCAATGGCTATTTCATTACTTAGGAAAAATCTAAAAACCAGTTGCAGAATCAGAACATTTCTTCTTGCCCTTCAGCTCTGGAGTCCCCAACATAAGAAGGACATGGACCTATTGCAGCAAGTCCAGAGGAGGCCACAAAGATGATCCGAGGCCTGGAGCACCTATGCTATAAGGAAAGGCTGAGAGAGTTGGGGTTGTCCAGCCTGGAAAAGAGAAGGCTCCAAGGAGATATTTCAGCAGCCTTCCAGTACCTAAAGGGGTTCTACAGGAAGGACGGGGAGGAACACTTTATCAGGGAGTGCAGTGATAGGACAAGGGGTAATGGTTTTAAACTGAAAGAGGGTAGATTTAGACTAGATACCAGGAAGAAATTCTTTACTGTGAGGTGGTGAGACACTGGAACAGGTTGCCCAGGGAAGTTGTGGCTGCCCCATCCCTGGAAGTGCTCAAGGCCAGGTTGATTAAGGCTCTGAGCAGCCTGGTCTAGTGGGAGGTGTCCGTGGCCATGACAGGGGGTTGGAACCAGATGACCTTTAAGGTCCCTTCCAACCCGAACCATTCTATGAATCTGTGGTCCTAAAACATGATCTAGAAGTGCATACATAGATGCAGTGGGTTTGGGAAAGACAGTGAAGCACAAATTTCATTCGTTCAGAAATAATAAACTCTTTCAACTGTTTTTGGTGTGTTTTAGTCCAGTTACTAATCTCAGGTCCAGGGGTAGTAGGAATGGAATAGGGTGTGTGCAGATGTTTCTTCCTCTTCCAGAATTTGTTAGTTAATAATAATATACTGGAGGATCAGTCATTCACAATTCAATGCTATGTTAATATGCGGAAGCCTAGCAGCATGCCTAAAATCAGAAAAAAAAATAAATCAGAAAATCAAGATCTATCAAAATTAGGAAAGTATAGCATAAAATAACAAAAAGTAATGAAAATTCTCAAGTGAAGATAGTAGGCTTCCACACTAGTAGCTTCACCATTGACTCAGATTTGGACTATATATGAATGTTTCCCCAGGTTTCTCTAATATGCAGAGAAACACAAACATTGCTGTGAAGAGGAACATCATCACACCTGGTGGGTGAGTAAGGAGGTAAACATCAGTGAGCAAGTCCCAGGTCTTGCTACTGCTCAAGCAGGATCTCATGCCTCTGCTCTTCTGGCATGCCAGAAAAAGACCTACTGTTTGTGTAAGAAGGTCTAAAGGACTACAGGCTTGATATCTTGTGTATGGATCATCTTTGGCTATAAACTAGTGTTGGTATAAATGATTGCTTGCAGTGTTAGGCAAAGATAGGCTTTGTTTACACTGCAAAACCATCCACTCCAGGAAGGGATTTGGCCTCTGGTCAAGAGGCAGAAATTGGTGCTTGTCCACAATGTTTGGTGATAACCTTACTAGAGCAGTGGAGCTATATTTGTACTGCATGCCACTTGATCTTCATCACGGGATTTCCTGTGGCATACCAGGGGGTCTAATCATTTTTGTTTGCTTGGTTTTTACAGTTCAAAGTACTTAATAATAAAGTGAGAGAGGTTGCTTGGTATAATCAGACCCCAAGAACAGGTTATGTGCCTTGGGATATGGCATGAGAGCACACCAATATGTGTTTGGATAAGGCTGGAGGACACTGTAGGGGCAGATAGTGCCAAACCTGGAGCAGTCTGGTGTACACTATTGATAGGGAACAGCTGTCAGAGAGAAGTGCCCCTAAAGCCACTCCTGGATTTCACACAGTTTAGGAGATTCAGCCCCAGAAACCAGCATGGGTGTTAAGTTACTGATGCTGCACCTGTATCATGCTGTGGTATATTTTGCTTAATTTCCCAGAGTCAGATGCAGGGCTGAAAGTAATAAAACAGAGTGTAGTGTTACTGGCTTACATTTACCTGATCACTTCAAATTGTGTTTGTTATTTGGGTTTTGGATGACCCAGCAGTGTGTTTGGGAGCTGTGAGGACATTGAGGATGATGTGACAGTGCCACAGCTGGTAGGAAGACACTGTGTAAACATGCCGTTTCCTATCAGTATGCAGTTAATAAAAATGAATTCCCCTTCTGAGTGTGAGTGGAGCTGTTTGTCTTTGACAGGACACAGAGAATGAAATAGTATGGTTTTTGCACTTGTCCACTCTGCAGGTGGACAAGGTCAGTGTCAAGTGACCTCAAACGGCTACCCAACCGAGCAGCTTCAGACACCTCTGATTCTTATGCTGAAGTCTCATGCAGAAAGTAGATTTAGAGGTTTTCATTTGCTGAGGGAATTCACAGAAGATCTCTTTTTCCTCTCACAAGAGTTTGGTCTGTAGACACAGTCTTTCACAGATATACCAAACAGCAAAGTTTTTCAGTGCTGGGCATCCCATGGGCTTCCTATGTGTCATGACTTGAACAATGGCTTCTCCTAAATTTTGCTTCCTTGTCACATGGTTGTTTCTAGTACCATTCGACCCTGCTGATTTTATCAGCTGAAGTAGTTATATTAAAATATTTGGACCAAAAATGGTAATAAAATAGCTCTCTGATTATTTTTCATGATTTTTAGCCAGAGTGAGATGCCATGTTCTTTTATCTTTGCAGGACTTGGACAAGTCTCTGTGGTGAGCAGTCCATCTGAGAGAAGGTGCTGTGTCAGAGTAACGCTTTTGTGTCATGCCAAGAGAATGCATAGTTCTGACCAAATTAAAATCTACCAAGCTGAAAATGTACCGCTGAGAAGCAAGAATCAAGAAAGGTTTTTTTCCTCACTTATTATTACAGAATAGTAGCTGTTACAAGGAGTTCTTTGTAAGCATAATACCCTCAGCCCCTCTCAATTCCATCTTATCACTTTAGAAGAGTGGAAATGAGTAGAATTTTTCTCCAGTAGTTATGGAGTACAGTTCTATTTTGAGGATTTTTTACTGCGTAGTAGAGGTCATGCTGGCATTTCTGAGAGCTACTTCAGACTTCTCAAAAAAATTTTCATTATGTTGTTTTCTGTTGGGAACTATAATTCTTTAAGCTAAAAACAGGCTGACATTAGTGCTCAAGAAAAAAAAACATGGTCACAAAATTCATATTCTTATGATAGCTCCTGAAATATTCCACAGGAGTGCTGCACTGATATCACCTGAATATAATTTCAAATAAGTTTACTGTCATTCAGCTCAACTTCTCCAAATGTAATTGTCTTTACTGTAATTTTGTTGTGAAGTTCTTGTTAGGTTTATTGCAGTTATCGCTAACTACTTGCATCACTAAAACAGAAGTGATTGAAAATAACACTTTTACATTGGGCTGTACATAGTAATTGAACAATCGTGCTGTCTAGATGGAACATTAAATCCACTGGAAACTGTTTCTTTTCAAGATGAGTTCAGAAATGAAACTTCAGAAATTACTAAAAGGATCATTAAAAATTTACAGACAGCCCGGAACCCTAACATTATTTTCTACAAAAAGACCAAGTCACCTTCTCTCACCTTCACCTCTCTTTTTATCTAAAAGAATCTGCTAATTCATCTGTGCTGTCAGGTGGAGTATAAAGCTAAGGCGTCAGGACTGAACAGAATTGAGCAACACTGTGTAGGTTACAATTACTGGTATATATTTTACTAGGAGCAGAACACAGGACCAGAAGACTTTTTCAGGTCATCCAGTGATAACAACCATTTGATGATCACAAGTTAATAGGTCATACAATTTAGTGCTATTGATATATACATCAAATTCCTTCTTTGCTTTAGTTATGGTCCTGCTAAAAAAATTTCCAGCATCTCACCTACAGTTCCTCCATGTTTATTGAGCTATTTCCAGCAGCGACAGCAAATATACATCAATCCAGGTATAGTTTTGTTCTTTACATACTAACTATATCTAAGCTATATTTAGATATACAACTATAGTGTTTATTTCTCTTTCAGGAACGTATATAGTATGCTCTTAAATCTATATCAACTTTAATGATCTGCTGTCTCTTCTGACTTAAGTTCAACAGGACTTCTTGTATAAAGAAGTATACTTCTTGTATAAAGAACTACTTCCGTGCATTTTGAATGGGGATCCTTCTAACTTCATTTGATGCCCCTCTTATGGTACTGCAAGAAAAAAATGACCAATGAATCACAGAATCACAGGGTTGGGAGGGACCTCTGGAGATCATCTAGTCCAACCCCCCTGCCAGAGCAGGGCCACCTTAGAGCAGGTTGCACAGGAACGCGTCCAGGAGGGTTTTGAATGTCTCCAGAGACGGAGACTCCACCACCTCCCTGGGCAGCCTGTGCCAGGGCTCTGCCACCCTCAAGGTAAGAAGTTCCTTCTCATGTTTAGGTGGAGCTTCCTATGTTCAATTTTGTGCCTGTTACCTCTTGTCCTGTCACTGGGCACCACTGAAGAGAGCCTGGCCCCATCCTCCTGACACCCACCCTTTCAGTATTTATAATCTCTGTTCCCTTTCCATGGTAGCCATTGTTTAATAGACATCTATCACATACCTCCCCTCCCAGGTCATATTTTTCTCAATTTTAGTTATTTCTTTGATGGAGCTATAGGATCCCTTCACAAAACCAGCTGTGGTAATGGTTATCTAGTCATATTTTCTATACTGCTTATTTTTTTCTGTTGTTAGCCTGACAAAAACTCTGAATGCTAAATTCCTGCATCCTAGGGTCCTTTGTGCTTCTAACTAACTTCTGATAATTTCAATATTTAAATTTCTGTATTATGATTTATTCTGTTCATAAAGAGAAAGGAAACAGTGGCATATATATATATATATTTAACCACTGATTAAACAGAATAAACAATAACTCAAAATGAAACCAAACCATAAAACTCAAAATCCAAATATTCTCGTATGCCCATCTCCATTCCAAAATACCAGTCCATTCTTCTGTACTTTCTCTACGAGCATCAGAAGATATAAGAAACAGTAGCTACTAAGAAGGCCAACAAATTCAGTTTTCAAACTTAAATCAACTCCATGTTTATTGCCATGGCACTCCCCATTTTCAAAACTGAAATTTAGCTAAACCAATATAAGGGAGAAAGGGAAGGATCCATTCTGAGAGGTTTTCTGACCCAAACTCTGCTCTTACATTCAGAAGTGTAATTTCATAGAATCATGAAATTGCCTAGGTTGGAAGGCACCTTTAAGATCATCAAGTCCAACCACCAACCTCTAAACCACGTCCCAAAGCACCATGCCTATCAATCTTTTAAACACCTCCAGGGATGGATATTCCACCACTTCCCTGAGCTGCCTGTTCCAATGTTCGATAACCCTTTAAGTGACGAAAGTTTTCCTAAGATCCATTCTAAACTTCCCATGGTGCAAGTTGAGGCCATTCCCGCTTGCCCTGTCATTTATTACCTGGGAGAAGAGATCGACCCCCATCTCTCTACACCCTCCTTTCAGGGAGTTGTAGAGGGTGATGAGGTCTCCCCTCAGCCTCCTCTTCTCCAGGCTGAACAACCCCAGTTCCCTCAGTCGTTCCTCGTAAGGTCTGTCCTCCAGACCCCTCACCAGCTTCGTAGCCCTCCTCTGGACACGCTCCAACACCTCAATGTCCTTCTTGTAGTGAGGAGCCCAAAACTGAACGCAGCACTCGAGGTGGGGCCTCACCAGTGCCGAGTACAGGGGGATGATCCCTTCCCTAGTCCGGCTCACCACACTATTCCTGATCCAGGCCAGGATGCTGTTGGCCTTCTTGGCCACCTGGGCACACTGCTGGCTCATATCCAGCCGGCTGCCCACCAACACCCCCAGGTCCCTTTCTGCCAGGCAGCTCTCCAGCTGCTCTTCCCCAAGTTTGTAACGCTGCATGGAGTTGTCAGTGTCAGTGAACAGGCTCTCCCTTTTGTGAACTAGAAGTCATCATTAAGAATCATTAGCAGAGGGTGCTTAAAACTGGAGTGCAACTGAGGGAAACTCCTATTTTTTATTTGCCCTTTGTTATTTCAGAACTGAATCCAAGTTCTTGAGCAAGTGGCTCTGCTGGAAGAGCCAGCAGTTGATGAGCCTGGAGATGAGTTGCTGGCCCCACGTTTTGGGGTCATTTCCTGTCATTTTTGCAGAGGCTATATTCTAGTTCTGCATTAGATATCCAGCCTGCCATTGCCTGAACTCTAGCCTACTCTGCAAAGGCTAAATAAAGAACTTGGAAAATATCGGATGATTCAACATCATTTTCCACAGGCTCATTTATACTTCAGATTCACTGGCTGGAGGGTGGGTTTAATATGTGGCTGTAAAAGTCACATCCTGGCCCAGGGCTTTCCTTTGGCATTCATACTGCAGCAGAGCTGTTACAGTGAAAATGTGCTCAACCTCTGGGATTTACAGCCCACTGAAGCATGTGTTTTAATCTCATTTGATTAGTCTTTTTAGATAATGTCTGTATTCTCTTCTCCTCTTCTTAGAAAGGAGAATTTAGAGTGATAATTTAAGTACAGCATCTGTGAATTCTGTATTATGGGAAAAAGTAGGTATTGCCAAGAGGCAACGGCAGAGAATCAGAAAATAAATTACGTAGTAAAGAAAAACAATAGCACAGAGTTATGCATTTTTGCTTTTTATTTGTGCCTCTTCCAAAAAACTTCCCTAGTCCTGTAAAGCAAATCTTACTCCCACGACTTTAGGGAAGTAGTGCATATCTGACTGATGAACCACTATAGTTTTCAGTGACAAGGATGTTATGGATGCGTAATATTGTTATTCCTAATAGATTATGATCAGCAGTGGTAGTAATATTACTAGTAACAATTATGAACAGATGAAACCTATGAAACAGGACCTAAAAGAGGATGGATTGTATTACTTATGCCTGTACATAGAGGGGTTTGGTGTCTGGCCCCGAAGAAGAACTCCATGTCCAGGGGAGAACTAACTTTGTGTTCAGTGTGAGGAGGAGAGGGAGGTTCCTCAGACAGGCTATCCAACCAACTTGCACACTGAAGTGTCCACTATGGTTGACTTTGCCAGAGGTAAATCTTCCTGACACATAATACACTAATATGGAAGAAAATCTTGGATACTTCTCCATGTTAGAATAAACCAGTAAAACAGGCACTTGGGTTAAAGTGGCACTCAGGACAGAATATACAAGATTAAGTTAATAGGCAGAAAAATAAGAAAATGGAGTGACATTACAGTCTTATGTCTGTTTTCCATTAATTTTTTATTTTTCATATTAACATGTTTTCTCTAAACATTAAAATTTTATCACAATTCATCTGTGGCCTGTTAATTCAATCTTCTTGCCATGATGGTGGTGAAAAAATAATTTTCTCCAAAAGACCATCTACTCAAATTAATAATGATTGGGCAGAAAGAATTAGTACATGGCTACTTTCCTCTAAATTAATCATTAAACTGAATTAGAATTGAATAAACCATCATCTCCTTTTTAGAGCAAGTTTGCTTTTACAACCTGCCAGGATTAACACTTGTAAGAGCAACTGTCAGCTTCTGCGACAACTGCTTACATGAAGTACCTTAAATAATTCTATTAATATCCAAATAATGCGTAGCTCTTTGGGCAGTCTGTTCTGGGTAACCAACAAGGAAAGTCTTATTTTATCTGAGATGTATGAGCATTGCAGTAATAAAATGATAAAATATAATCAATCAATTGTGCATTATTTTTACATTGAAGTGAGAAGGTACCAAGGTAGCATGCACCAATACTGTTTTTCTTGGGGAATGCTGCATAATTGTAAGTGTATGCTCACCTACCTTGGTAGCAGTCAGAATCAATGACATAATGCAGTTTTTCTTTTCCTGCAATACAGGCCTACATTTTCAAAGCAGGGTGTATTAAAAGGTAATGCAGGTGATTTTATTCTCTGTACCAACTTGTTCATTGTACAACTCCATCATCTCTTTGTTGACAAGAAAAAGTGAAAACACAAAGCTATTTCACACTTTGAAGCAGTGCATGTTCCAGCACTGTACTGATGGTCAGTCGGATTTTCAGTACTTAACTGGTTTAATTATAACATGCAGTTAATTCCAAAATTACAGATGTTACCATCCTGTTTTGCTTTTAGCTGCCCAGTGGCAGAGTCTGGCCAGGCTGTTTGTCAGGACTGCAGTATGGTTACGGCTTTATGCATCAGGCTGAGAGTGGTCCTTCACTGAATACTTAATTGGGTAGCCTAACTATATAAAGTATTGATTGCTGCTCATATGACTTCCAGCATTTTATGTGTGTACTGTAGGCTGCTGAGGTCTTAGACAAATTAAATTACTTTCTGCCCAGCTGTCCTTATTCCAGTCAGAAATCTGAGGATTTGTCCTTCTCTCTTTTTGACAAAAAACTATGAACTAGATCTGAATCGTTTTGAAACTTTTGTCTGAATCAAATAAGGCATCACTGACATGTCCCAGCAGTCTGCAGTGGCAGCATTTACTACATCATCCACTGAGAACCATAATCCAGAATCTAAACATTCATCAACACTATACATGGATAGTGCAGCTGATCTTCTGGATATGAAACCCATATACACTAATGATTATTTTTGTTCTGCATGACAGCAAAACCACTGAGATGTATGAACGGTTGCTCTTAACAAATCACTAACACTTTTTTTTTCCTGTGATTTTTAACTGCAGTTTATATGTGTAGAAAATAGAATATTCTTCTGTAATTCCTTGGTGCAGATGCAAACATGGATGGAGCTTTTTGCCTTGAGTGATTCCCAGCTAAAATTGGATAAGTAGTTGAAATATTAGGACAGTCACAGTTCTGGGTAAAAGAATAGGACCATAGAAAGAGCGTGTATATGAGAAAGCTTGAAACTTGCAAAAAAAATTCCTTTTTAATTGAAAGTTTAAATAAGGTATACCTCGTGCTTCAGGGTTACGGAAAATGTTCAGCAACTGTGGACACAAATGGTAGAGTATACGCTTGGTAGAAAAGACAGGAATCAGTGCTTCTGAAGGCATGCCTTCCTCGCAGCGGTCTGAGAGAGCTCTCCGTGCTGTGCTGCCTGTTTCCTGCCAGCCCCAGAACAATGAGGAGGGTTCCATTTACAATGTTTTACATCGGCATCTCTGTTCTTCCCTGGACTGGGGCAAGATAAAGGGAAAATCTGCTGCTTGATTATTCTTTATCATTCTATACAAGATTAAAGTCTGTCCTCAAAGACATTTTCATTTCAAATTCCAGTTACTGAGATTCTAAGCCTTTCATCCAAATTTGAGTCAGGACTGGAGATTAAAAACAAGATCTTTTTTTTTGTACTTAATTAGTCAAAAGGAAATTGATAACAAACTGATTATGTATATTTTCAATATGATATACATTCTGAATTCCCAAAGAATATTACAAAATAACAATATTTTGATGATGATGTTTAAGTCTATGTATCAGTAACACTCACTTGCCTGAGGCATATTTTAACTACAAATCCAGCTGAATATCATCACCAGAAATCTTACAACATTCAGCTCCAATACCAGACCGACCATTTTTTGTTCACACAATTAGTGAAAGCAAATCCAATCTACAGAGAAAGCCATAGGCCAAAAGTAAGAGAAATTTATGTCTGCCTGTCTTGTCTGTTCTGATGTAGAACTGCAGCTTCAGTGGCTGAAAGTTGTTCAGACTGTCAGTCTTACAATTTCTCTCCATATCTTTTTCTCAGACATTTAATTACAAGTATTCTGGAATTAGATTACAAGCACAGGCCACCTTTTCCTTCTCCTCCCTCCCCATCTCAGGCCCTCCCCATTCCAAGTCCAGAAATTTTAAGATTAGGATGATTCATCAAAGGTTTAAAAGTGCTTTTTGAAGGGAATTTCACAGAAATCACTAGCATTTGCTAAAGGCTGTACAAGGCAGAGAATAAAGACAGATCCTGCCTGAAAGAGCTCAATTTACAAGTCAGAGTAAAGAATCTCAGAAAAGCCTGGAAGCCTTCTAATTTTAATTTTATATGTTAACTGTCCGACCGCAATGCTTTAGAAACTGGAAGAGAGGGTGGAGTTACACTGCAAACATATGTAAAGATAGAGTTAACCTGTTCAAATATAAATGCTTATAAATTTCTAAAGGGCTCGTGTCAGGAGGATGGGGCCAGACTCTCTTCAACAGTGCCTAGCTACAGGACAAGGGGCAGCGGGCACAAACTGGGACACAGGAAATTCCATCTCAACGTGAGGAGAAACTTCTTTACTTTGAGGGTGGCAGACCATGCTGCCCAGAGAGATGGTGGAGTCTCCTTCTCTGGAGGTATTCAAAACCCTCCTGGATGCATTTCTATCCAACCTGCTCTAAGGTGGCCCTGCTCTGGCAGGGGGTTTGGAGTAGAGGATCTCCAGAGGTCCCTTCCAACCCCCACCATTCTGTGATTCTGTGAAATGCAAATCACAGGCAATTTTATCTGAGCTGCTGAAGCTGCTATCTTGCTATGGATGAAGGGAAATCATAAGCATCTTCAGGGCACAAGTCCTAATTCGAAACAGGACAACTGAATCACCCCGCAAGGTGCCGGCTTCTCTCTATTGATTATGGAGGGAGCCTGGGGTGACTGATGAGGTGTCACTTTTTCCACTGCTGCCATTTGAAGCTAAGCAAGTTGAATCCCACTCCAAACTAATAGATGATCCTTGCAGAGAAAGTGTGGGAAGGGACACAAAGGTGTAGAGCAGTGAGGTGATTTGCCCCAGTCATGAAGGACATCAGAGCCAAAGCCTGATGGAAACCCAAGCTTTGCCAACTTTCTTTTAAGTCTTCTGATAAGTAGCCTACCTAGCAGACTCCACTTGTGTCATTTGTTTCTCCTTTCTTCCAAGTGCTGGGAAATACTTTCTAAGAGGTGTTGGTGATGGACAGTGACTAAAACCATTGAATCAGATCATGGTCATGATTCGTTTCTTATTCTCTATATGGCAAGAATCTTGACCTATAGATCTGAAGGTATATTCCTCTTGATATTTTTCATTTTCACTTTGGATTCTAGAAGAGATTTTACTTGAATCTAGAAATGTATATCATCTTAACAGTATTTGGTTATATTTTTCTATACTATTCCATTTGCTTTTTTTCCTTCCTTTAGGTGATCTTTCATGCTTGCCTTGGAATATGCAACTGTCCAGTGTAATTTCACAATTAAAAATCTCCCCTTTATTGGCTTGCATTGCCTCCTACTGAAGATAATGTAAATATTAATAATGGCTTTGAGGAGAACCTTTACATACTTTCCCTTCAGATAATTTGATACTTTATTTTAAATTGTTTGCCTTCAGGGATAAATCTAACTTCATATACCTGAGGGTTTACTGTTTGAACTAATGTTTTTATCCAATTGAAATTGGATATATTTAATTTCTTGTACCTGTAAATTATATTTAACTAAATTATCTTGTGAGCTTGGTTTCCATGAAAGAGTTATAGCCTCAATATTCTTTAAAGAACACATCCTAATTTGATCTGTAGCCATCTCCTAATTCCTCACACTAAATAAAACTAAAATATTTGTCTTTGAGTGGAATGTTGAAAATGTACAGTTGGGCAGAAGAACAAACCAGAAAAAATGTACTCTATAATTTACTACTTTGCAGTTTAAGTCCCAATGAGATATGAATCGGGTCAATAGTACAGTTCATGTTGAAAATTATTTTTATTACAATTTATATTGCTTTAAATAAGGAATTTTTCTGAAAAACACGCTATAAGGACCTTAGATTACATGTCCTAAACCTGTTTATATTAGTTTGCTTGTAAAATATCCTGTAATGGTTCTAACACTGTTATTTTTGATCTTCATCCTTACCAAGTACTTGCTAAAAACGCTGTGTTCTGCATTTTTTATTGGTTTGTCACTATCCAAAGGTAGCTTAACACTTTAAGCCTTAGAGTCATACTCAGTTCTTTGGGAGAGGAAGAATATGCAGCACAGTTTGGAGGAAGGGCATGAAGAAAAGGGAAGAAAGGTAAAAATCATAAAATCATAGAATCATAGAATAGTTTGGGTTGGAAGAAACCTTTAAAAAGAAGGGTCCTTATCTGGTTTTGCAACTCGATTAAGTACAGGTCCCTGTGCATACTTCTCCTCAGCTGGGGCAGGGAGATCATCCAGGCACCAGCCACTGCAGACAGGCAATGGAAAACTATCTTCTTTTTCTGCACTCCTTTCTGTGCCTGCCCCACCATGAGCAACACTGATCGGGCACTTGAACAGTACACAGGGAGCATGAGCCCAGTGGTAGGTCAGGGTTGAGTTTGTGGAGGAAAAAGAAGTTTTCTGTTTATTCCACTTATTTCTGCAGGTAGGGGTTGTCTGCGTGGTGAGATGGGCTTTGTCCTGGACCACCCACTCCAAGATATGTGGCTCCCTCAGGACAGCAACTGCAGAGGCCATGCATTGCCTCTTAGAGGTGGAGGAGTCAGGAAAGGGAGAAATCTCCTGTCTGGAAGATTCTGGCATTATTTTACTGCCACAGGTGTCACCTATGAAGTGCCATACAGGGTGGGAGGAAACACAATGATGTCATGGAGCCTTTCATAAGGGGAAAAAACCAGCTGGCAATGCCCAGTTCCACTGCCCACCAGCTGCCTGTTTTTATAGGCAGCTGCTTATATTACAGGCACCCTAAGCTGCAATTACATGCAAATACTTGCTCATTTCCCATCTACTGACACCATATTCTGAAGGATATTACTATAATCCATTTCACCCCTGTCTGTACTAATCATGCTCTGCAAATACAAGTGGAAAAAATCAATTTTAGAACGGCAACAGGGCTTTTCATATAGTCCATCTTTAGAAGGTTATTGCATGTCTTGAGTGGTTGATGTTGCACCACAGCCAGCTTCAGAGCTCATAAACCCACCAGAGCTACACTGTAATTATCTAAAAATGCACCATCCACAATTTCTTCTCATTTCCAGACACCTCCACGCACAGGCGCCGCGGCCACAGCTGCCTGAGCAACCTGGGCAACTGGTCCCGGGGGGACTTGTGGGTGCCTGGAGACCAGATGGGAGCTTCGCCTGTGGTGTCCCACTGCCTAGCAACGGTCACGCTGACCTCCTCAGGTTGCCATGGTGACACCTCCAGTGCCAGTGTCACCGGATAGGGGATTCGAAACAATTTGCTCTTGAGAAATAAAGTTCTGGTAATGCCGACCTCAAGAAACGGGTAATGTTATTGCTGTCATCACGGAACTGTGCTTTTTAGAGCAAACCAGCTGACTGAATTTCCTGGTAAGGATTTTTAAAATAAATTCAGATTGAAGGGTATCCCTGCTCTGCCGCGTGCGACCCATGGCCACAGTCCCTCAGAGATGTCCCTGCCCTAGCATGGGTCACCCATAGCTGCAGCATCTCAGGGATGGCCTTGGCTGGCATGGGTCACCCATGACCGCAGCCTTGTCCCTGCCCCGGTGTGGGTTATCCATGGCCACAGTCCCTCAGGAGTGACCCTGCCCCAGCATGGGGCACTGTCCCTCAGGAGCGTTCTTGCCCCCTTGGCCTGGAGTGTCCTCAGCGGAGTGTCCGCAGCCCCTCATGGCTGCCCATTTCTTTCTGAAGTAAGTGAGAGCAGGGGCACTGTGTACTTTTCTTACTGGCTGGAGTTCAGCTTGTGATGGGTTTTGTTTCTGTAGGGTGCAGGCCAGGCTAGAGCAGCTCTTGACTGGCACCCAGTGGATCATGTCTTCTCAATCCACTTCAAAAATGCAGTTCCTGTCTGCATTTTTTCACCTTTGTGCATTACAAGTACAAGGCTTTGTCTCCCTGCTCGCTCCAAGCCTAGCACCAGGCTTTTGCCTTGACCTTGGCTAAGCCTTCTCCAGGCCCCAGCCATGACAATCTTGAATAAGTTCCCAATTTCTTGTTGTGGTCCAACCTTTGGTCATCCTGTTTGCAGACCCACTCCAACTGGAGCCCTAGGATGTGTCAGTCTCCTATGACCCTAACACTAGTCTAAATCTGCCTCTAATCCTAACATAAATGCACAAAAACTGCACAAGAAAAAAGAGGGCTGCAAAAAGGATTCTCCCTTGAGAACTAATTTATGAGGGCTGTGGCTGAAGGGCTGGTGCTAAGGTTTAGCTATTTTCAAGAATTAGATTTACTTGTATGGTTACAGTAAAAGAAGCTTCAAAGCGGCTGAAAAGGAAGGAGGGATCTACAGCAAGGTCTCCAGAGAAATCTCTTGGTCAAGAGGGCCATGACTAAGGATTAGCAAAGGCCAGGATGTAGGGTGATATTTACTGTCAGGCTTAGGAGAGAGAACATGGATATGGCTCCAAGTTGGAGTGTTGGTGCAAATGGGATGCTAAAGAAAGAAATGGGCTGCTAAAACAATACCCCAGAGACTGGGAGCAAAAGAACAACAACAGGGCAATGGCTAAATGGTCTTGGGGTAGGCTTCATCCCAGGTCAAGACCTACAGTTAGGCTGTTAGGGTTAGGATAGAGACAGCGCCTCAGGCTCCAGTTGGACTGGGGCTGCAAAAGTGGCTGTCCAAGGAAGGAGTGGAACACAAAGAGAAATCTACCCTGCTAACTTTTCCAAGAGGACCATGACTTTTGAGCCAAGGTGAAGGTCTTGTGGCCTTGCTTTAGGATTAGTATTATGAGGGAGACAACATGTATGGCTTCAGTTGGAGTGTTGTTTCAAAGGGGCTTATCAAGAAGGGGATAGATTGCAAAGTAAAATTGTTCATGGGAGCTTCTTCAACAGTGCCATGGCTGGGCATCTTGAGCTACTTTCTACTGAAGCCAAGGTCTTAAGGTCAGATTTAGTTTTATGATTAAGTGAGAGACAAAGCCTAGGGCTCAAGCTGGAGTGAAGCTTCAAAAGACGTGCTCAAGGAAGGGGTAGGCAGTGAAAAAAAAAGGTCCTCTTAGAAATTTGCTAAAGCAATGAAGTCAGAGGGTCTTGAGCTAAAGCTCATCCAGACCCAAGCCTGACTTAGGGTTACATTAAGGTTGGAATCAGGAGAAACCCAAATCCTAGGTCTTAGTGTGGTAGGGGCCTAGGGCTATAGATAGAGTGGGGCTGGAAAAGGGCTGCCAAAGGAGGGAGTGGACTTCAAAAAGAAATAATTCTTGGGAACTTAACTGAGGGTCTTGGGGTAAGACTCAGTCACTGACATACCATAGGATTATGTTTAGGCTTAGTTTAGGCTCAGGGTTTAGGTTGGGGTTATGGTTATTGCAGAGGTAAAGCCCAGAGCTCCCGTTGGTGCAGGGCTGCAGCAGGGTTTCCAGGGGAAGGGGTGGGCTAAAGGCAGAAATTATTACTGACGTCTTGTTCAACTCTACAGTGCTGTGCGCCTTGGTCTAAAGGCACAACTGAGACCAAGAGGCCTCTAGTCTCAACTGCACACTACTCCATAACCCACATGATGTTGCTTTTGGAAGACTTCCCAGAATTATTTATTTTTGGAGCTTCTCCCCCGTCTTTGGCAGCCTCACACTCACTGGAGCCTGAGGCTTTGTCTTTCACTAACCGTAACCTTAACCATAGGTTTTGTCTTTGGCTGAGCCTTAGCCAAGTTGCCCAGCCATGTCCCTGTTTGAGAAAGGTTCAGGACTGCTGCAATGCCGTGCGGCAGCATTTCTGTTTGCCGAAGACTGTAGTTAGGGTATTCATGTCATTTTTAATGTTGTATATCTCACCATGTTATTTTATTTTGGCAACCATAAACGAAGTGTTTCTGAACACATTTGTGACCCCTGGTTTCCAGTGGTGTAAGGATGCAACTTTTGGTGAATTTTTGCCTAGCACGGTAATAAAATACATAGCATTTCCATAGCAGTTGTCAGCTTCACAGAGCCCCATAAAGAAAAATCGATTCTTATCTCTTGTGCTGATTTTCTTTTAATGAGATATATTTTAATCATTAATCTGACCAGCACTTTTCTAATTGGCATGCTTCGACAAATGTGAGCGTCACTGAGCCACCCCTCTCATGATGCCAAGAGGTCTCTTCAGTGTGGCGCTGCTGCTCTGAACACCCAATGTGCAAACGGGCCATAGGTCTGCGGTGGCAGAGAGAGAAGCTGGACCAAATCTAGGAAGATAGGAAGCAACAGGAAAGGGAGGGATAAGAATTCCTGGATGAAAGGAGCTTGAGAGCTTGCGGGGGAGAGAGGATCTGAGAGTCACGGACTCTAAACTATCTCACTGAGGTCCCAGGCAATTACATTATCCTCTTATTTCCTCTTACAGGAAAGCACTGAGTCCAAATATAGTTGTTTGTCATCTAAATTAGGTATTTGTCTTCTTTCTTGACTACAAGATAACATTTTTTAATCATTCAGCTACATTCTCTTTTTTTGTTTGTTTTGGTTTTTTTGCTTTGTGGTTGCTTCAAATGTAGAATGAATTATTTCTGCATGTCTGCATGGTTCAGTCAGTTGCTTTGCCCGAAAGCAGATGATCGCATAGTGAAGCAGTGTGTTTCTACTCACACTACTGGGGAAAATGCCTTGCTTCTACTGTATATTTTAGGAAAAGTGCCAGTGAAATAGCTTGAAGAAACATAGTCAATGGGTAAACATGTGTGCTGAGTTAAAACAGATTATAAGACAAGGCAGGAAGAAGATAGAGCAAACAATAGTCAGAAAAAAGCAAAGCGACAAATGGTCTAAAAAAATAGGTACATTCTCTGGGAAAAAATAGAGAATAGCAGAAAATAACTGTGAAGAGACAGAAGTGGAATAAAAAGAACAGTGACAAGGTAGCAACGGAGTGGGAGGTGAGGGAAGTAGACAGTTGACAGAATAATCTAACTACATAAAACCAAGTCACTATTAAGATATAAGAAGAGAAAGAGCCATAGGAATGGTAAAGACAGTGCCAGGAAGAAATTGTTTCAGTGAGAAAAAGCAATCACACAGGAATGATGGGTTGATTATTATACTAGCAAATAACTTTCCCTTCACTTGGACATTTACATCATCATCTTTGATGTATATTTGTAAGAACTGGCTGTAGTTTAACTTTTATACACATCTCAAAAATGCAGTTCTTACTTGGGAATTCTTATCTAGATTTTTTTTTTATATTTGCAGCAAAGTTGTGAGAGATCCTGGCTTGCAACTCTCCAGAACCAATGCTTACAGCAGCCTACTGTTTGTACTTTCCATGTAAGGGATTTTAATGGCCAAGATTACCTCCAGTGCGAAGCTACACTTTATTTCTGAAAAGTCGTAAGTGAAGCAAGGATATTCCTCTCAGCCACTGATTTCCTCTTCCATTTAGAATGGTAGGTAGATGAAAAAATAATATAACACTCTGTCTCAAAGGCCATTCCTGAGAAATCACAGTGTAGTTCCAGTAAAGATGACAAGACCAAAGGCTACCATTTTACATGCCTGTGCCAGAAATCCACAGATTTAAATAATTAAAAACTGGAATACATTGATAATTCTGACAGTCTCATCATTTATTAAAGCTGCTAAAAATGAAGGTGTCTGACTTAGTCACCAAGTTTAGAATTGTCAATTTTATTCCTTTTGTGTTGATTACAGTATTATATTACTGCTGTGGCACCTGCCTGTGTAAAAATAATTTAAATTGAAGCTAAATTCCATACACTGAATTGTGTTTTATGAAGATTACTGCATAGCAAAATAATTGACACGTACATATACACTGCATTATATGGACAGACTGCTGACACAGATTAATAACTGTCATGTCTTGAACCAAATAATTTTTAGATTGAGTTTGTGAATCCCTTCTTTTATAGAATCAATATTTTAATACAACTAAATTCCTGTACTTTAGAATACTTTGTATTTTGATAATCAATATTCTCCCTTACTTCTTTCTGTTAATCCAAACTCAAGCAGCAACTAAGCCAAATACACATTTTAGGTCAAGTGTAAGAACTTAACAAGTTCCTGTTAAAAAATCAGAAATTTTCTGATGAGATATACCCACGACTCTAGCTCTGATGACCAAATTCTGCAAACCAGAGTCTTCAAAGTGTGTGTAATGTTTGTCTTCAGTACTTGTACATGGTTTGACACTTTTAGGAAGCAGTTAAGTGTTTTCTATTGGCTGCTGAGGACCATTCCAACAGGCTTTGCACCGAAAACTAGAAAGTTAAGTGAAAATGTGTCCAGCTCAGTGCTGCCATAGCAAGAATGTTTCCAGTACGTGACCTGGTTTGCTTAAAGCTGTATCATAAACCTCTGCTGAACCCTGTGGCTTGCAGGATTAACATGTTCCTAGCTTCATGTGGTGGAGGAAAAGGAAAGGAAAGAGGGAATGTGTGTGACTTCCTGAGAATGTGACACTGTGCAGTGAAAGCCTGGGAACAGTCAAGCCAGAGAGGAGGCTTGAACTAATCAGCTCTTCTTTTATCTTTACGTGTTTCATTAACAAGCACCAATAAAAATTAAAAAAACAAATGTTAGGAAGTGAATGAGTTGGATTTCATCTTAGCATGTTGTCCATTCATGTAGGTTTGGAGAAGCACTTAATTATTGTTTCTGGACTTTTCCAAATTCAGCTTTTAGGATGTGAAACTGAAGGGAACCTGACATGGGTGATGGAGCAGCAACAGCTAGTTTACTGAAAGTTATAAAGCACCTGCAAATGTTGGCTTCAGTCCTGTAGAAACAGCAGAAACCATTCCAGCAACAGATGGTGTAGGGCTTTCATGTATTCAGGGACTGTTAGTGCGTACCTGCCCATTTCTGTCTGCAGTGGAAGGATGCCGTGAGGACATAAGAACAATTGTACTGGGTCAAATATACATCCAGCCCTGTATCCTGTCTCTGTCAGTGACCAGTGTTATCTCAGTAGCAAAGCAGCAAGAGTAGTTCCAGGGAAACAGCCTTTTCTCAGTAACCTTGATTTTGGCTCTGTCTGCTGCAACTATTTGCCTTGAATATTTGCTGTCAGTTCACTCTACCATGGGGCATTCCTGGCAGAATGATAGCTGAAAGGCTCTTTGCGGGGTCCAGAATAAGAGTGATGTCTGACACGGAGGAACACATGTTTCTCGCTTGAGTCACGTTTCCAGAGCTGCAAAGAAACTAGAGGACTTCTGGAGGATGACAGAGAAGTTGCTGTTTCAGGGGGGAGTCAGAGGCCATGTCATTGTTATTCTTCTCCTGTGGAAGAGGAGCCTGGAAGAGCACCTGAGAGCATTTATGGGGCCAAAGGAGTAATAAAAGTTAAAGTGATGGTCTAGGACTAGCAAGAAGTCTATTAATGCAACATTTATGGCTACAAAGGAGCTCATGCCTAGCATGGGCTTGTTGCCATTATACTGAGGGCAGAGCAGTGCTGCTGGGGCACAGTTTTCATGATGAAACACCACAGCGTGCAAGGGAAGACAACTTATTTATTTGTTCTTTGAGAATCTGGCTCTGGTGAGTACTGGTGTCCCCTCCATGAGGTGCTTGCCATCCTGAGTGTACTGTAAGTGCATATTGAGGGCTGCCAGTGGTGTTGTGACAGATTGAGAGATCCTGCTTAGTGCCAGTGATTCACAATGCTTTGCTTTGCTCCCAGATTATACATCTGCCCCTTTGCAACTGAAGTAGCAGTTGGAGGTCAGAAAGAACAGAAAACAGACTTAGTCTGGGCTGTTCTTTAGGGCAAGGATCGTCTGTCTCCGTGCTTGGAAAGCAACTGGAGAGCTACGCCAGCCCAGAACAATTCCTAGAGCAATTGCAGGAGATCTGGGTGCCAACAAATTGTAAATGTAACTGGGGTACTGGAAAAAGCAACCATTTGTTATAAATCTGCGTGTTGTACTATTCCTGTTTAGCAGGTAAATTGAAAGTTGCCCAGCTGTGTTCCCAGTGACAGTGTTTGATACTTGCCGGATCACCATCTGTTCAAGCTGGAAAATACCGCCTATTTTCTAAATAAGATTGATCAGTTGGTTCCTCATGTTATTGGAAGTTGTAGACAGTTCTCTTTCACGAGATGTGCCTTCTCTTTCGTGGCAAGAAGGTGTGGAGATGAGGATACTTTGCGTATTCTTTGGAACACAGACCGATTTTCACCTGTGAGTTTTCTACAGCATCTGTTGCAGTGGGGAGTGGTCTAGGGCACACTGGTACAAAAAATGGTTGCAATGGGAAAGGCAGGGTCTCACCAGAAGCACCTGCAGAATTCACAGCATTTGAGAGGACAAGCATATTATGTTCCAGTGGAAAGCAAAATGGGTCTTTATGCTAACTGCCCTTCTACACCAGTGGAGATGGTAGTGCTGAACCCACTTGTGATCCCTGGACTGTGTAAAAGACCACCTGGGAAAAATCTGTGGATCTTCAGTTGTCACAAAATGTTGTAAGTTCTCTGAGATGTCCAAAAGTTTGCCCACTGTAGCTATCAGCCTGGACAGCTGCCCAGGAGAAGTGCAAGGATGGAGATCTTACCAAGCCTCTACATCTATTCTTGAACTGTACTCAGCTAAGGGTGAGCTGACATAATTTCAGTTCCTCTGGCCTTGTAAGTACTACTCTGCAAGAAGGAAAATCACAGAATCAGATATGCAAGCTCCCATTCAACCAAGCATATAAGGATGAATTGAAGTCCCGTTGACTTTCATGAGAAATAAGTGTGTGTTTAAGAGTGTTGCTGAAACAAAGATATTGTTATCATTAATTCATATTCTACTTTCCCACTTTCTAGAGGACACATCCATTGACTAGAATGGAAATATAAGTGTGGGTTGAGCTTACCCTGAAGAGTTTTGTTCACCAGTGTGAAAAATATGTAAGATAATCTTTTGCTCTTCAAAGTGCTTTTGCTCTTCCATACCTCCACCAAAACCAGTATCTATCTATAGCGGCCTCTTTCATAATCATAAAACTGGAAGATTTCAGTTGCTTCTATTGCCTTTTTTTCCCCTTTCAAATCACAAAAATGCTTTGTGTTACATTATCCTGGTTTAGTTTGAAGGCTTTTCTTTAAATAATAGCTATTAGCTGTCTTGCTACTTTGTAACCCAAATGAGCACTAGCACTCAAGCCACTGAAACTCCTGAACACATAGCTTCTCGTAAGTTTGGTGCCAATGGATGGACATATACCTGTTATTAAAAGAACAAGGTATAGACAATATAAATAGAAGCCCAGAGTAAGATGTATAAATGGTTTCTAAACTTGCCCACAAAGATAAGAAAAATATATTGTTGTAGCTCTGCAAAATATCCCATTCATTTGACTGAGAAAAATGTAAGTTTGTATGGCTGATTGATTGCAGCCTTGTAAAACTAAAATTATTAATAATATCATTTGTTTAATGTTATTAGTATTATTAATTCATTAGATCTGTTTGATGAGTTATTCCCTCCAATTCTTCTGAAAACCAATAGTTATAAAAATGACAAGCAGGCAGGAGATTAGTGATCGACATCAAATTAGTCTAAGTGACTAAGAGTGTAGTTTAGTTGCAACCATGAGAAACATCAACATTCCACAAGCGAGGATTTGACTGTTGTTTTTGAGTCAGGGCATAGGGCTTCCATCTTGACACAGAGTCAGTACTCTTTGGGTTTTCAGCACAAAATCATCCTGTGCAGGGTTTTTAACAAAAGTCCTCATAAGAACTTGAAACAATGTTGCATCACATTTAAGTAGAAAATTATGAAAACCTTTTTTTCATAGTTCAGCTCAAAGTAGGTGAAACAGCAGCTGGTGAAAGGAAAATGTGGGAATCACTCAAGTATTCTGCAGTTGGGCAGTTTGCAAGAGTGGTGCCTCTGGTGCAGAACAAGCAGGGCAGCAAATCACCTTCAGGGATTAAGGGTTATTCCATGGAAAGAAACGGTGTAGACTTCTCAGCTACCCCCAGGGATGTTGCTGGTGGACACCCAAGCAGCCATCGGGATGTGTGCAACTTCTGCCTGGTGAGGTTCACCACACCGACTGCTGAGACATCTGCCTGGTATACAAGGCCATCTTTTCTGCTGCTCACAAGCCAAAGAGGTTTTCCTGCTAGTCCCATGTGTGGGCCATTACTTATGCATCCTTCTACCTGATATGTCGGTAGAGCAGGGCAAAGATCCTTTCATGGATCGTGGCTCAGCAGCAAAATATTTTAAATGCTGGGCAAAGTGCCCTGTGTTCGCAGTTAATACCGTCCAACCACCAGGAAAATATACAGCGAATTATCACTATCAGTGATAATCAGTGTGGGAGCTAAACGACAGAGGGGGAGACTGGCAAGTGACTGAACATATATGAAAAGCTGGTAATGTAGCATTCTGTATCAACAATCAAACACAGGGTGGAACCAACCAACGATCAACAGACAAATTTCTATAAATGTAGGGCTATGTTGTCCAGTTAAGCTGTACTGGGCACTGTACTGGAGAATCTGGGCTACCATAGCAGAGGCAGAAAAACCAAAGGTGGCAGCTGCTGACTCTGTGCTACTGAAAGCATCTCTAAAATTACCATACTGAGGGTAGCCCAAACGGTAGTGTAATCCTCACCTTGGAGTCAAGGTGGTGAAAGTCATGCAGAAGGAAACAAAAATAATGGACCTATGAAAGGATGAAACTGTGGGAAAAAAAGTGATTTGTTAATTCACATGTCCTTGCAGTGTCACTGCCACAGTACCAAAACAGGGAGGAGGTTTATTTGTCAGTCCTGTTAGAAAAGGAGCTGAGCAGCTCACTAACCAGCCTGATACTATCAGTTCTACATACAGTCCAACCCAAACTGCTGATTTATGGTAGAATTTAGCTTCTCTTCCTCCTGAGGAATAATCATATCCCGTGTTGAATCCATTGCAAACAGCTGCTGGATAGCAATAACTGCATTTTTTCTTCAAAATTTTGGAGGCTGACAGTTTAGCACACACATCAGCTTGTTAATTCTTCCTTGTCCTGCCTGACCCACACCCTGTGCATCCTCTTCTAGCCTTCAGAACCTATCAGCTTTAAACAACTTTGCCAATACTTCTGTACTGTACATTTCATCCAACCCTCTTCTCATGCCTTTCAGAGCTTATAAGATTCTGGTTCTACTTTAACTGAACAGCTTGGGTGAGGTTCATTTTGCTATCAAAATACTAAGATGTTGGTGTATGCGGGTAGGTGGCTACATATAAACTAGGTGGCTAAGAGCCCTCGGTAGATGATGGAGATAGAATCAGTCAGTGTAACTTGGAGATGATTCAGTTTACCCAGAAAGTTTGCCCATTGGCTGTTCCTATAGTATATGCCTTATGGACCGTCAGGTAACTGTTCTCTCAAGAGAAAAGAATTAGCAGAGACTTAATCCATTAGCTAGGTGCCACCCTTAGGCTTTGCTGTGCCTGAATAGGGTCATGGTAGAGGGATAAATTTTCCTGTTATGGACCTTCTTCTTCATTAGGGATTACGTCAAATATAGGTTCACCCTCAGGGGCTTCTTTCGGCCTCAGCTGTGACAGTGGAGTCAGTCACAGCATGATCCCCCATTCATGCTGGTCCTCAGATTTTCAGCGTTTGCTACATAATGTGCTATTCGTGCCAGATGGGCTCAGCCAATTCAATGTTTAGATGACCCTAGACAAAGATTTTTTTCTATGTTAATAGAAAACTTGACAAGTGCAATGCTCTTTTTTGGCCATACACAAATGCTTTGCCTGTTTTAAAAGTACATGCTTTAAATAAATCACATCCTTCTGTGTAATAAAAGTTTTAAAACTTTCTCAGCTGCCCTATTATTTCTAGCTCATACTTTTCTATTTTATAAAATACTTGATGGGAGGGAAAGGACTCTTGGCTAATGATTAGACAGGATAGCAAACATATTTTGGGTGAGTAATGAAGTGTTTGGAGTAGGTGATGCCTAAACATGGTTTACTGGAACTAGGGCACAATGACAAATACTGTACTTTGAGGTTGAGCAGTGGTTATTAATTAGCTATACTTATTTATTTTAAGATGTCTCTGGTGTATGAGTATTGTTGGTTTCGTAAATCTTCCCGTTCTTTTTCAAGGTAGCTTGTTCAAGGAAAATGGCAACATGTGGTGGGGTCAGTACACCCTCATTTATTTTTATATTTTCTCTTAAGCTATATTGAATTTAAAAATATTTGTTCTGGCTTCCGTTAACTATAAATGTCATGTTGCCCCTTAAAAATATGCCATAAGCCATTTCTTAACCTTCTTACTCTAGTCTGCCTGATACTTGTTCAGTACAACACATAGAAAGGGTTCACTACGCACAGTTTACATCCATGAGGGAGTACTGTGTCTTCTACTCTTACTCAGATCATTGTATATCATTAGGTTTTGTACAAATATTCTTTTGTAAAGACTTACAAAGAGCAAAATTGCAGTTGCCAGGATGAAGAACCGTATGCTACTGGCTGACAGTACGAATGCGTAGGGTGTTACTAATCTGGGACATCTAAACAACAGATGAGATGTGCCTTGCTTGTCACAGATGAAGCACAGAGGAAAAAAAATGTAGCCTGAAACTGCAGATCTGAGGAGGGAATTTTCACACCTCCCAAACCTAACAACTGGTGTAAGTTGCCGTATCAATGACCAGAGCTTGGAATTATGTTTTTAACGGAGAACTTAACAAGCATTATTTAACCTCAGGTAGCCTGCACACACACTTGTGTGGAAGCACATTGGATACAGAACTTCTTCCACAATAAGAGTCTTCTAGAAAAATCTGACCTTATTTTAAAGATTACTTGGTGGAAAATCCACCATCTTGGTCTTACTCCGTATTTCTAGGCTGAATTTCTTATCTTTGACATCTAGCAACAGCATTTTACTATGCCTCTATTAATTATGTTGAAAAATCCTACACAATCCATGGAAAAATACTTATAGAGTAGGATCCAAATAATTTCTCAACCTTCTTTTCAAGAAGATAAATAATATTGTATTCTTCAGTCCCTGCATCGGCTTCATGGCCCTCCTCTCAATTCACTCAAGCATGTGGACATTGGCTATATGATCTTTAGATTGAATAGCCTCTCTACGCCTGTTGGAAAGGAAAAAAAGGCAAATTTAATTTTTCAAACCAAATTTACTGAAAACAAATGAGGGTTTATAAATAAAATACACAGTTTATATGTACAACAAGAGAATCGAGGTATTCATTGAGTTCTACATGACCTCAGTTTGGTCTGACATTTTAAGAGGTATTTCCAAATATACACTCTTGTTATCATTTGTGTTATTTATTTCTTGCCTTCCAAACTAAAGTAATATTGGAAAAATACTTTGACAACTTAAATTCAATCTTTTCTTTGAGTTTCTTGAGTGATGAATCGGAAGCAGTTTTCTGTTTGTTTTCCAATGTAAATGTATTGCTTTGCTTTATCTTATTTCTCTTGCTTGTTTAACAAGTTTCAAAAATAAAAACTGTACTTTCAAAAGCTGCCCCCCTTTGCCTGTTGCAGGATCCTGAGTAAGTTAGAAAGTTATAACAATAATAAAGTACGTAAATTTGCATTATGCCTGGCAGCTATCAAATGTGTGTTTTGAGATGAATCAGAGTTTAAGATGAAGCCCTGCTGTGTGACCTTTCGCTCAGATTGCAATCTCATTGACAGACAGTTTCACTAACACTACCTACAAACTTTTCCTAAATTTCTGCCTTCCAAACCCAAATCTTTTAAAACTTGTAGGTATAACCTGTGCTTTTAGTTTTCAGACATTTTATCTGACCTCTCAAACTGAAATGCATTTTTTTGCATGGTTTAGGTCACTGTTTAGACGGTGGCATAACAGTGCTCTCTGCTCTGTTGTCTAGTTATTTCCAGCTAACCCCTCCCAGTCTATCACAGCTCTGACAGCTGCCGAGCAGATACCTAGTATGATAACAGGATTATTTATTTCCTCTGTGGTTTCTGCTTTCGACATTTGAATGTATCAATATGTGCTGCTGTTGTTGTTTCTGTGTGTGTGACTTGGTACATATTTACAATGAATTTTTTCGGGGGGGGGTCAATCTTATTCTTTCTTTCTCCTGTTCTTATTGAGGATTCCCTCTTGAATCTCTAAAGCTCATGTCTCTTGGGATGTGCACAAATTCCTGGATTTTACTGAGTTCAGAAGCCAGCAAGTGCTGAGGAGTGAACATAAGGAAAGAGAATAGCTCCAAGTTGTTATGATATAAAATGGCCTGGGCATGGACAGTCATGGCAGTTAGTAACAAAACTTACTTGTTTTTAGAAACAGCAGTCTACATATCCAAATTACATGAAAGCACAGTCATCCTAAATGTAGTGTAGCTGTGACGTCACTCTACATTGCCATTTCCCCAGTCAGAGTTGATAGACTTGTGTTATCTCAGATTACAATGGTGTATCTGACGTCACTTTATCTATGGAGAAGTGACTCACTGATTTTCTAATTTATGAGACATCAAAATAAATGCATACATCAGCTAAGGACAAAGTGATTTCAAGGATCGTTGCTGTGCGGAGTTGAACAGAAACAGGATGGTTGTGCTTAAACTCAGTGTTGGGTAATCTCAAAGATTTTTCAAGCATCTTAAAGAGGTGCTGAAAAATATTACCAAGGTAAGTGATGAATGAAAATCTTTTGTCTTTGTAGGAGTTTTTCTTTAATGAAAATGGAATTGTGGTACTTACGTGTTTTAACTGAAACTGATCTAGAAATAAATTTTAAAAAATCTAAACAAACAAGTTTCTTCCAAATCTTTATGAGATTGTTTACATTTTTTTTATGTTTTAAATTACTTAAGAGCTTTCAAAGCTCACAATAAAATTCAGAGGTTAGGTATGCCTCACTGAACTGAATTCCCCATGAATCTTGTGTTACAGATGCAGTTAACTACCTGTGCAGTAGCATCTTCTGAGCAGTCATTTAGAAATTAGGTTTAGATCCCCTAAAGGTCAGTAGGCTGGCTAACCTGACTGCTACAGGAAATGTAGTGAAAAGACAAAAGTACATGTCAGTAGCCAGGAGCTGATGAGTCAGGACTGACATTAAAGTTTTTCTGGAAAAAAAAAAAAGCTGCTGTTCTTTCCAAAAATAAGGCAGCCTTTGCCTGTTCATCCACTTTTGAGGCAAAAACCAGATACACAGTGAATTCTCCAGTCTTACCTTGTGAGAAGTCAGGGTGCTGCACACACCTCCAGAAACCATGTTTGTCCAGAAGAAGGGAAACATGAGAACGGAAGCTGTGTGCAATGCCTCACATGGCAAGAGCGCTCTGCATTGTGTCATCTCAAAAGGCAGGGCTTTCCCGAGTTCAGCGGGCTCATCGTGGTGTGACACCAAAAGGAGTGTGATGGGGTCACAAACTGCTAAGTGAGGCGTGAGGAAGGCTTGAAAGACCTTGCAAAAGGCCTGTGTGATTGTACTATGTCTTGCGTATGGAGAGAAACACAAATTCCCCCTTGGAATCAGTCAGCCATCCCTAGGGAATGAATTCACAATGCAGTATAATTATGGACTTACCCAGACACAGTGAAAACGTAATAGCAGTACGTAAGCAATGTACATTTAAAGGATAGCAGGGCTCAAATGAAAAGAGTTCTCAAAATGCTGTGCTTTTCATAGATGATGTGTTTGGAAAGTCAACGGGAAAAGAGACTAGGAGTGGGGTTTTATCTCCATGTGGAAACAGGCAGGTTTCTGTCAAAATGCAGACATTGCACTTTGCTTGTAATACATCGAGGTACTCAACTCCTTGAGCACTTTGACTTTGCATTTACAACCATCTTTACTTTCATAGTATAGGTGATTATAGTCGTATAATTAAAAATAACACATTAAACCAATGAATTATAGTGGCAGCTCAGTTTTCTGAGACCATATAAATTAATCGCTTTCTCATCATTCTCTGACCTTGCTTCACTAAGTAGGTAGGATGAATTCATTTGACATTTACTCTTTGCCAACTTTACTTCCTGAACATCCTCTGCAAAGCAGCAGATTAGTTCTTCAGGGTTAAAGCATGATGTAGACAGCGCAGGTGTACAAGAGACAAAGAGGGCATGAAGCCCTCTTACCACACACTCTTCCATCCACCAAAAAATTCAAGACAGGACCCAGCAAACCTTCTTCCTGCCAGCCTTGATCGGATGGGAAAGGGGGTGACAGCTGATTTTGCTTCTGTCCCTGAAGTATGGTGGCTTAGCCAGTGGGTGCGTTCAGCAGCCCATGGCTGCTTTCCTCCCTGTGCTTGGCCTCGGGATGGGGACGGGATGGCGAGGGAGGGCAGCGCCTTTGCAGGATTGTGCTGTTATACCCAGACCATTGCTCAGCACTTTCCCTAACCTCAGAACAAACACTGCTTATGTGAGCATGACTTGAATACAACTTGAAATAAGCAAAAAAAAAAAAAAAGGCAAAAGAGGATTAATAGAAACCGTTCTAACAGAAATAGCGGTTGGATGCCACTTTAAAATCACTGAGACTCATCATTTTATCTTTCTGATATTGCCTGGGAGAGGAACTGGTAATAAAGTATGAACAATACGGAAGAAAAAAAACAACACCCACTCTGTCTGATGTTTTGCCATGAGGATCTACTGGCTACCAACACAAAGCTTTTCAGGTCACCGTGTTCCGTATTTTCCTTGTGAAACGTACTGTGCGCTTCGGTCACTTGAGTAAATCTGTGTATGCAGTTTCATAATAAATTTTTTATTTTATTGCCTAATAAAAGGGACTTTAAAGACCATGTGGATCTGTAATTGAAGATTCTAGGCTTAAAGAGAGAACAATTTTATAGGAGCACAAGGGACTTGGTATTTGTTATGAGAGTAGAGCTTGCCCACATCAATTTCTGCACAGCAGATGTGGAACAAAGTGATGCAGAGAAATGGCTGGAGGCAGACCCCTGCCAGCCCTGGATCAGTGCTGAAGGACTAGGAACAAAACCAAGGAAAAGGAGTCTTTCCCAGGTTTTACTCCATGCGTGGTCATGGAGGTTCCCTCCAGCCGCCGGCTCACCGGGGTCACCCTGACGTACCCACTCCTCTCCTGCAGCACGAACTCTGCTCATGGCTCTCAGCAGACGTGGTGGGGCTGCACGGGCACTTCCTGACCACCAACAGCCCCAGACGGCTCCTCTCAGCCTCGGCTTTGGCAAATTAATCCAGGCAGCAGCTCCAGGCTGTGCCCTTTCCTCCCCCCACAGGTGTGCACCGTCACCCTCTGGCCCCAGTGAGAGAGAAGGGGGATCAATGGGAAACCCCCAGCCTGAAAAGGATGCCTTGCTACAGGCAGGATGATTTCACATCTAGGGCTTGAAATGAGATTATCTCAGAGGTGTGAAGTGCTTGGGTGAGTGATGATGGTCTGCACTATATTCCTATGAACAACCTGAGCGATGCTCCCTCACCGTGTCCCATCACGCCTGAAGGCTTCCTGCGGAGGGCAGTGGGTTTCTCTACACCTCCTGCTGCTGCCAAGGCAAATGCTTAAAAAAAGATATATTTAATCAGGGTCTGAAAGTGCACGAACTGCAGAATTCATAGAATATGCCTATGAAGTCAGCCCATACTGGTTCTCTTCATTCAGACGTGTATTTTAAAAGTTCTGCAATCCAGTTGAGGCTGGTTAACTACAAAGAGTAGTTAGTCGATAAAGTATTCCTCAAGTAACCTTCTGTCACTACAGGAAAGACATTGAGGTGCTGGAGCTTGTCTAGAGAAGGGCAGACAAGCTGGTGAGGGGTCTGGAGAACAAGTCTAGGGAGCTGGGGTCGTTCAGCCTGGAGAAAAGGAGGCTGAGGAGAGACTCTCTACAACTGCCTGAAAGGAGCGAGGTGGGGGTTGGTCTCTTCTCCGAAGCAACAGGCGATAGGACAAGAGGAAATCACCTCAAGTTGCACCACAGGTAGGTTTAGATTGGATATTAGGAAAACTTTCTTCACCAACAGGGTTATCAATCATTGGAACAGGCTGCCCAGGGAAGTGGTGGAATTCTCCTTTCTGCAGAAGTCCCTGGAGGTACGTAAAAGATGTGTAGATGTAGTGCTGAGGGACACGGTTTAACAATAACTTTGCAGTGTTAGGTTGATGGTTGGATTTGATGATCTGGAATTGAAGGTCTCTTCCAGCCGTAATGATTCTATGATATAATTTTGTAAATTAAAGTATAGTACACAGGTTTGTGACTACTGTAAGGAGGAGAGTTAGTGTTATTTCCTTTTCAGAGAGTGGCTTGGTTTATAATTTGTGTTTAATTAAACAAATACGGATATATTTACTTCACGGAGGAGGTAGATTTATGCCCGTGATCATACATAAATATTACATTTCTTATAAAATCATACTTTTTTTCCTTTGTATTTCTCAAAAATTTCCTGATACAGTCCTTCTCTGGAGGAATCCTGGCTAAAAGATGACAAGTTACAGTTTCATGGGACTTAAAAAAATGTGTTGAAAGAGGAAAATTTCAGGTAGATCTTACTGTGAGTTTTTTATTATTTTAATCAACAGTTCAAAGGAAATACTGGAAGGGAGAAGACTCTTGTAACCTCCTCTGCATCAAAATCTGCTAGCCTGGTAATGTTATTGAAAGTCAAGATGATATAATGCCACAAATACAGGCTTGAATCTGGAGAAGATGGAGATCAGATTAGACATTAGAAAATGATCAAGAACCAACTGAAGTGGAGGTTTTTATGGACTGGGCATCAAACAGAAATACAAGATCAAAGAGGACTAAAAGTGAAATTCTTGAAAGAGCTACTTTGTAGTGGACGGTGCTCGGAAGGTCTCGCGATGTCACGGAAAGTTAGGAGCATTGAACCTCCCCTAGGTGTGACGACAGAGAAGAGGTGGTAACGAAGGTTGTAAAGTATTTAAGGTAGTGCAAGCTTACAATAAACGCCATTTATAGCATCTTCATATTGGTGTCAGTGCTCTTTGGCCCAGAGACGGGAAGTAGAGTCTCTGTGCCGTCTCAGCCGAAGGAGGTCGGTTGCTGTTCGTGCAACACTTTAAGATCTTTTTATGAATGTCCTGAATGATTTGTCAAAATACAGAAGGATAAATATATGAAGTAGTACCTTGAGGCCAGGAAGAAAATCTACTAGCAGAAAAATGCAGGGCTGGGTATGAAAAGGTCAAGCACACAAAAAATTTGCTGGAAACTGGAACCACGTTGATTGGAAGACGAGGGGCTTTAGGATGTTACACAGTCAAGTTTTACTAATTTATTAATGTGCCTTGATGGCATAGAAGAGAAAGGGTGTTCTAGAGCATATGAAAAAGTAGAAATTTTCAATATCAGTTGAAATGCGTGTGCCAGTGTACAAGGCACTGCTGTCACCTGGGATGGCAACTGAATTTTCATCATGACTGGAAAGGATTATGAAACTGACCTAGGGAATGGAGAGCCTTTTGTAGATCCAAAACTAGAAAGGATTTATATTGTTAACACAGTTAAACAAAGGCTGAGAGAACATGTTATTGCTTTTATAAATGTAACTGGAGGGAAAAAACAAGATAAGTGGCAGGATTGGCACAAGAACGCATAGGTATAAATTCACGAAAAAGAACTATAGTCTTCAAGTTAAAAGAATGTTTCTGATCATAAAACCAGTGAGGATCTGGGAATAACCTGACATTTGGAGTAGCAGAGACAAAAGAATATACACACAACTATTTTAATGCTATTTTAATAGCTATCACCCTTGGTGAGTGAAAGTACCTTATCATCTAGAATGATATACAGCTGCTTCTTTCCAGGACCAGAGCACGATTAATTATTGAGTGTTTCCACTTTTTTTGGTCATTATTCATTACTGTCTTCTCCTGACAAACATTACCATTAGTTTTTCTTCTATCCCTTGCACATTTAAAAAATGGACTTAGGTTGTACTCAGCCCTGACAGCACATTTTTCTACCTGATGTCTTGTTCCCCTTCATAATTTTTAATTTAGAGCAATCATGACATTTATTGTGTCATTATATTTTATGGACTGGGTTCTCCTTTTATTTTGCACTTGGCTGAAAAAAGAATCCCCAAACCTGTGTTTTGGTGATCCAGTTTACTTCCTAATAAAACAGATGGGCAAAACTGTAAAGGTGGGGCAAGCTGGGGGAACAGAAGGGGGAACAAGCAGCCAGAGACGGGAACTTCTTATGTTGTAAAACCCTCTGTAGGAACTGGTTGTTTTTACCATGAGTTTTCTCTCCTTCTCTGCCAAGGAGATGCATAAAGACAACAAACTGACTCACCTTCAGCTGCCACTTCACAGCACATCGTAATGCCTGCCTGAGCACCTAGAAAATTAACGTAATTCATCTCAAGTCAGAATAACTGTGCTCGGCATGTAAGTCACTGCATCTGTTTCAGGCCTGATGGAGTCCTTGAGGGAACTCTCGTCTGTATTTACTGACTGCGATGATTGTTTTGGTACAAGTATTACCTCTCTCTCCAAGCCTTGTCTTTCTTAAAACAGTCTCTGGGAGCCTTAAGAATGAGAAAGCAGCTAAAGAGAGCAGAAAGGTACTTATGTGTGACTACACGAAAAAACACCCAGACAGGAATCAGCACTTAAATAAATCAGCACTGGCTAAAATATTTTGCTGGTTATCCCCCTTGCCTCCCACACCACCTTCCCTGGCTGGCAGCTGGCAATACTCGTATTTACTAGATCCCTGCTGATACTGCTTGCCATTTACAGCGTTGTGGACATATTCCTCCCTCTGAATGAGAACAACCCAAGCTACAAAGACAATTTTGAGCCCCTGCATGATGCATGGGCTGAGACTCCATAGCCTCACACTGGGTTCTGAAAAATACCTGTTATGAAGAACTAGAGGGATAGCACTGATGTCATGTATTTAATGTAAGTTGTCCCTAGTGCTGGATTCACCCCTGCCTGCTTCTCATTCGCCGGTGCCACATCTCACACCCGCAGGAGTCTTTGCAAAACAAACTGGCTCAGTCATCCACAAAAAGCGCTTATCTGTACTGTCAGCTTCAACATCTCCTGGGGGTTAGCTCTTTAAAAGTACTCAAGTAATTCAGCCTTAGACCAACAACTACTTTAGCCATCCTATGAATATATTCTCCAAACCCCAGGAAACTTGAAATGCTGATCATGAAATAGAGGCGCCCTTAAGGATTTCTCTTCAGAGAATCACATGTAACAAGAAGCTTTGTGCTGTAAAATGACTTGCCCTCACTGAAACAAGTAATTCAGTGTTGCTTACGTGACTGATTTGCCAACAAAACCCTATTATTGTCTTTGCCTGATCAGCCGTGTGACATCAATGCGGAGAGTCAAATGTGAGGGACCCCGCAAAAATGTAACCCCTTCTATTGAATAAGCCATAAAACTTTCCATTTGTTCATCTGTATCTCTGGCATATGCTCTAGCTATAACTTACAATCAGTGACCTGTTTGAAGTGTTAAGCTGTACATCCAGGTAACTTGCCATAGGGAAGAAATTATGCCACTGAGGCAGCATTCCCAGAAGACACCTTGTGTGAAATAGATATTAATCAAAGCAATTCGAGCAGTACCTGGAGGGCAGCAGAATATACTTCATCAAGTGTTGCTCAAACCAATACTGGCCTCTGCACACTCTCAGCTGTGTACACAAGGGTGGCTCTTGCAATTTCATCAGGTAAGGAAACGGCCAGCTGCACACACAGACAAAGCCAGAGTGCTCGGATAACAAAATTTCCAGAGGATTTCAGTTTGTCAGAGATGTCGTCCTTTTTTTCCCCTTAAGTATTATTTGAAGGCTAAGAAAAATGCTTGAAATCATCACATTGTATCACATGGGACATAAGTAGGAGAAAGTGGAAATCAAACTAGATTTGTGGCTCATTGAATGCCACTCACCTTAAAATGCACATGCTCCTCTCATTCTGGGTTTGCTGCCTGACTGTGCCTCTGAGCATCCCTATCAGCAAGAGGGTGAGCTTTCTGAAGCATCCACAGGGCACCGACTTTGTTCACTTGTCAATAATTTCAGAGATTATTGCCAAGCAATAATTTATAGAAGTCACATACAAGAAGCTAAGGAGCAATGAATGATATTTTTACAAGCTAGTTTTAATTGTCACTTTGTGTTTATGTGGCCTGTTACGCATTTGGTAAGCAAGCATTTGCCTTTAAAAATATTTATATCTTCTGCCCATATGGACAGAATGTTAAGGCTTATAGACTCCTAAAAATGCTGCACTGAAAGGTGCAAGGAACCTAAATCATTCTTATTTACACTCAACTTCATCCTTTTGCAGTAGTGTGATGGAGACAGGCATTGTTCAATAAAAGCCAACAAGACACGGTTTATCACAGTTTATAACACTAAGATACGTGCAACTTGTTCAGCTGTGCTCCTTTTTGTCTTTTCCTGATTGTTTTCTGCATGGAGATCATAAAACTACTTATGCTTTTTTACATCCCTAAATTTGATTGTTTCGTAAGACTTTAGAACATTTAAATACTTTAACAATTGATTTAACTTCAGGTGAAGATGTCTTATGTGGCGAAAGATGTGCCTTATTCTTTGGCTTCTCAATGATCAAGACACTGGATGAGGCCTGTGAGACCCAACTGTTACTTTGAGCAGTCTTCCTGGATAGCCTGAAGTAAATCTGAAAGCACCAGGTGGAAGAAGGGCTGTAGGACTTCTTGGAGTCTTACTCCCACTGTAGATTTAAGACTTACAATTTGGACCCTTAGCTGAGTCCGACTCTGGAGTCATCAACACAAGAAGGACATGGACCTGTTGGATTGAAACCAGCAGAGGACCACGAAGATGGTCAGAGGGCTGAAGCACCTCTGCTATGAGGACAGGCTGAGAGGGTTGGGGTTGCTCAGCCTGGAGAAGAAAAGGCTCTGGGGAGACCTTATAGCAGCCTTCCAGTACCCAAAGGGGGCCTACAGGAAGGATGGGGAGGGACTCTTTATCAGGGATTGGAGAGATAGGACACCTGGAAATGGCCTCAAACTGAAAGAAGGGAGATTTAGACAGGATATCAGGAAGATATCCAGTAAAAGTGGTGAGGCACTGGAACAGGCTGCCCGGGGAAGCTGTGGATGCCCCATCCCTGTAAGTGTTCAAGGCCAGGCTGGATGGGGCTTTGAGCAGCCTGGTCTATTGGGAGGTGTCCCTGCCCAGGGCAGTGGGGTTGGAACTAGATGATCCTTAAGGTCCTTTCCAGCCCAAACTATTCTGTGATTCTGCGATCTCCACCCACTAGCATGTAGATATGCAAACAGAAAGCACCTTTTCCAGGAGGCAAGGCACCTATGGAGGCTGGAGCCCCTATGCTATGATTGCAACTGTCTTTGAGGAAATATTTGTAGGGGAGAGGGGATTATAGTGTTATACCTGGATGCCAGCCAGAGAGCCTGCAGAGCGGATTGCTTGTCTAGATTTCATCAAGGCCCAGAAAAGTGCTCTGCAAAAGGTGAGGAACAAAACCAGTGCCGCACCAACTTTTTTAGAAATTTTTCAGGCTCAACCACTGCTTGGCCTGTTGCACTCATGTCATGAACCAAGTCCCACTGTTGGATCTGCATTATGTAGATTCAGCTCTATGAGATACAATTTATGTCACATTTACCTTTATCTAAAGATACTATAAATTTTTGAGTCCTATGCCACTACTCAAAGGAAAAGGGATTGCCTCGAAGAAATTATATTGTTTCTGAGCCTAACACATGAAAACCCCAGCTTTTTCATTCATTAAAATCATCAAAACCCAACAGGTTTTCTCTCAGCATTATTTTAAGCCTTTCAAATTCCTAACTGAAGTTTGCAATCATGACAAATGTAATGCTTCACAGTCCACTTTTGAGATTTCAAGTACCCTGCTGCTGGTTTTGTCAGTCTAACATTCTTCTAAGAACTTCCTAAGTATCTTCGCTTGTAGCAGATCTGTATATATTTTTCTCTATTTTCCAGAAACTATGTCAAGCTGACCTAATCAAATATGGAACTGGATTCTTTGCCGTAGCGTTCTCTGTTAGGAAGGAGTGCTAGAATTTTTGATAGGTATGGTTTGAACCTCTTTTGCCCTCAAATAAAGTGCTTTTTAACAGGTACTCAGTGCCTCGTGTTACCAGCGTAGATGGATATACAATATCTGCCCATCTGTCTACTTTTATCTCTGTGATTTACTTCAGCAAGGCGTTTGACACGGTCTCCCACAGCATCCTCCTAGGGAAGCTTAGGAAGAGTGGGTTAGATGAATGGACAGTGAGGTGGATAGAAAACTGGTTGAAAGACAGAGCCCAGAGGGTTGTGATTAGGGGCGTGGAGTCTAGCTGGAGGTCAGTGATGAGCGGTGTTCCCCAGGGGTCAGTACTGGGCCCAGTGCTCTTCAATATATTCATCAATGACCTGGATGAGGGGATAGAGTGCACCCTCAGCAAGTTTGCTGACGACACAAAGCTGGGAGGGGTGGCTGACACCCCGGAAGGCTGTGCCGCCATCCAGAGAGACCTGGACAGGCTGGAGAGCTGGGCGGAGAGGAACCTCATGAAATTCAATAAGGGCAAGTGTAGGGTGCTGCACCTGGGGAGGAATAACCCCCTGCACCA
>VXBO01001332.1:95136-144353 GCA_013400135.1 Rhinoptilus africanus | reverse complement strand
GATTCTATGATTCTATGATTCTGTGATTCTATGATTCTATGATTCTATGATTACAGTAACTGAGCTCTTCACGAGCACCTGAAAAGTTAGACTATAGCTAAGGTACAGGAGGGGGAAACCTGGGTTGAAAACACCCAATTAGACAGAACATGGATTTAAATAGGATTTCCTACATATCACAGACAAGTCTACCCTGGCTACAAGAAAACCCTTGTTCTTCTCCAGTACTTGCCTAGTTGTTCTACTTAGCAGGATTTTCATTTAAGCATTTCTGAAGTTCATAGTAGCTCATTGGCTGTCGGATTGTATCAGCGCCTGTAGCACAGTAGCTTTGAGCAGTCGTGGATATGTGGGTGCTCAGAGACCTGAGGGGTTAGGGGACTAACCAGTGCCATCATCCATGGCACTTACCTGGACCTTTGTTGTATTGAAAGACATATTATTTGCCCCTTGTCTTCAGGAACTGAACAAATTCTTCTTAATGTGACCTGCCTTCTGCCTGAGCATATTTACATAATTATCCGTGCCAGTAGAAATAATGAAAAGCAGAATACAGTTTTTCTTGAACTTCTGTTTGTCTTTCTCAGTATTAATTGCAGTGAATTGGTGGAGTCATGACTGCCAGTTGAGTATTTCTTCATTAAACTTTAGGACAGAAAGCTGAGAAAAAGTTAATATTGGTCCCTCTCTATAAGCCACCTGTTTCTACATGCTCCATGGCCTTCAGCTAAAAATAGTTCCCCCTAATCATGAGAGAATGTGGTTTTAGAAAAAAGCATTAATTTTCAACTTAACCTTGATCCTATGAATTGTTCAAATTGTTTACAAGCTATTCATGCTGCTTTTGGTGGCATGTTTGCTGGTTTTCAGTAGGCACAATAGGCAGTCCAAGTCAAATTATTTTGTATCTGCTCTATGAAAGGGTGTCTTCCAAAGCTGTCTGTGTTTCAGTAAACACTTCTGAACATATCATCATTGCCATGTCACATGCTCAAGCTAATGCAGCTACAGAGAGCAATTTTCTTTTCAGTTTTCTCCTCCAGGTAGAAATATCTGTAGGTTACTATACCAGAGAGAACCTGTTGGTGCTAAGAAATCAGATTAAATTATCTGAAGTAGCACAGTGTAAAATCTAGCATCCAACTGGCCAAGAATGAATAACAGCTGGAAGGGCTGAGCCTGCTGTCAGGAAATAGATTTCTTAATGTCTTGTTAGCCTTTTGCCCTAGAGAAATCTGTCAGTGCGCTAGAAGATGCTGCAAAACTAGTGCTCAGGGACCTTAAATAGCTAGAGTGATGGTGGGAGGATCACTTCGTTAGTAATTATCCCTAATAGTTATTTTTTATATATAATCCCCTTCAAAAATATTTTTTTTAGCATTTTCAACCATTTAAAAAGTATTGTTACTTAAAGGAAAAATCCTATGTTACATTTTCTACTTGCCCTCTTTCTCAAATGAGCGTACACAGCGGAATATCGTATAACTGTGTTGGGACTCAGGCTACTTTGTCTATTATCTGTACCAAAGCATCCTTCTTTAGTGAAGCAGGGACTACATAATTAACTTTAAAAAGTCTTTTCTTTTTTTTTTTTGTTGACTGCATAACAGAGCATAAGCTAAATGGGGCAGTTTACAAGCTATCTTTTTTCTTCTAGATAGCCAAGTAGTTTTCATCGATGCCGAGAATGTATCGGGGAAAGAACCACAAATCCAAGACAGATAATTTCACAGCACATTTGAGCTTTGATGTAGGAGAACAACCATAGAAAAGGATGCTTAATTCTGGAATAGTGACCAAAGAGTGGAGGAGAAAACCAGCAAACCAAACATCATAAACTTGATATGACAGCACCGGCTGGATGTTCATTATTTTCTAACATTTCACAATGCACAGGCTATTACTACAACTACAGCAAGGAATGTTCCCTTTATGACATTGCACACTTTGCAACAGCCCTTCTGCTGAACTGCATTATTGATGAAGCTGGCATAAAATACGAATGGGAAATTAGCATGAAGTGAGAGCAAGTTCTTTAGGAAAAAGCTCTTATAATATTTGTGAGATCTAGAGAAATATCTACTAAAGTTGCTGGGTTTATTTGTTTGGTTTTTTTCTTTCCTTTAATACATAAAAGTTCTCAGGCTGTATGTTTCATAAAACTAACTTCAAACTCAATAATTCATGAAGTTTTCCTTAATCAGACAGCTACCTAAATTTGCTTCCTTGACAGGTTCCACCTATAAGTTGAGACTGATACATACAATTTCTCCAGGAAAAAAGCTATTCAAAAAGAGACTAAAACTGTGTTTGGGGTTTCTCTGTCATGTGACAATGACGTTTTAGACAAGTCAGAAACAGCAGCTGAAATAAATACTGTGTATTCATTCCATGCAACCTCTGGAAAGGTATTTTTGCTATTCAGATCTAGGAGGTACATGATATAGAAGCTAGCATTTCTAGAGCAAATTCCAACAGCTCTTATATTCATTTTCTTGCCATGATTATGCCCACTCGTGGTAAAGGGCAATGAGGAACAGATGATATTTCTGAATCAAAGAGAGCATTTAACACATCTTACCCTCACTCCTACGAGAGAAGACAGAATCCATCAAACACTGAGGGATAGATACAAATCTTTCAATATTTTCCCCATCAAAACAGAATAGGTTTCATTTAGCCACAGAAGCTAATTACAGTTGTTATGAATTGAAATATTCTTCAAGATTAAATATCTACTAGAAGGATTTTGTCTTGTCATTTAAATGAAATAGTGAGACTGCCAGGAAGACACATGGGACCAACAAGCAGGTATCTCAATGAGGAGTGATATGAGAAACATCCGACACACGGCAAGTAAAGGAAGGCCTGTATGGGAAATTTCCTCATGGCCCTTCCTCATTCAGAGGTTGGATAGCAGCCAGAGCTCTCATGTCTTCTGTAGGACTTGTATTTACTTTAACAGTAGCATATCTGTCTACATACATGTTATCTCCAACCCCACAGGAATGAAATGTTTTCAGTCTGTGTCACAGGGAAGTTGTATCCTAAGAGTTCCCAAGAGAAGTTTTCTGAAATGAGCCATCACATGGTGGACATGCACGGGGAGGAAGGATTTCCTAAAAGTAATGCAACCAGTGCAAAGGGGGCATAAAATGCAAGGAGCAGAGCACCTGAAAATTGGTACATAACAGCTGTCACAAGTGATGGTGCCTAAATTGCCAGATCCTCTACATACTTACCTTCAGTTCCTTCTGATTTTTCAAAAAATAAGTGAAGGATAAGAAAACAGTGATTTTCTGGAGGGAGGTGACAACAGCAGAGCAGGGGCAGGAGGCAGCATGGTGGATGGTACCCGGCACAGGTCCTGACACAGAGGACAGGCTGATGCTGCAAGGAAGATACTGAAAAATGGAGTGATGGGAACAATGGGTCCATTGCATGAGGGAGCTGAACAGGAAAAGATGTGAAAATCAAGAGAGGATGAGGGAAAAAAGATTAAGAATGAGTGTTACTAAAGGACACAGCATTTAGAATATATAACTAAAACCAGAGGTCTGAAGTCTGTCAGCAGTAACTGTGAGATATCCTGGCAAAAACCTTTGTGTAGATACCTTTCTTGTTTGGCTCAGGTAGCTTCTTATTTTCTGTCTGTGAGTTCATGAGTTTCCACGTGCATACGCGCATGCTGTCATAGCAGCATTAAAACTTCATCTGATGACAACTAGAAGACTACATATAACCTGGAATTTGTTTTAGTTTTTTCTCAAGACTCATTTAAAATGTGCAAGCCAAGTTGTACAAGAAACTTCAGGTTTGTCAATCACTTTTTGAGCATTTGATCCTACAGCAAGTTCCTTCCTTTAACAGCAAGTTTAATGACCAAACAGTTAGAGTGGAGCATCCTCAGGACACTTGGCCAGAACCCGAGCAAAGTCTCCATCACCTCTTAAGGTGCTCTGGCACAGACATGACACACTAGCAACAGTTCCAGAAACACAGAGGAAGCCAGACACTCTCAAGGAAGCTGCTAAATAGGCATTGATCCTCGAGTCTCAGTGCATTTGGATTCATTAGTGTTAATGAATAGTAAATAAAGTAAATAAATAAAGCATAGTAAAACCAAATCCTCTCCTGGTTACAACCCTGCCAGCAAAACACCATAAAGAATTATGCTTTCTTTAGCTACACAAGTCCAACAGATTTTTCTAGTTTCTTTGAAGCCATCCAAGATATGAATGAGTATAAATACACAGATAGTTGCATCAGCTTTCCCCTTCTGTAAATCATATAGATTTTACATGAGAATAGACTTTTACAGATATATGAAGTACATTTCACTCCCTGGTAGTTCTCAGGTATGTTTCTGAGCAATAAAGCATGACAGTATGACCCCTCACGTTTCCCAGACAACTCCAATATTGTACTTTTCTCATTTGTTCCCTCCTCTGTAGCTTCACCTGGCATCAGCCACAAACATTGTGGCTAGCTGGTTAATCAAATTAACCACCGAACTCAAAGATCAATATCATGATTCACTGGAAGAATCACTAACCAGGACCCTTACACAAATAATTCATTGATAGTTAAGACATGTTATAGCCAGAACTGATTACTGGTAATAGCTATGGAAAATTTAGACATAAGCTTACAAGCTGAACATTTACCAAAGGGTTTGTCCTTTGCAAACAGGGAGTCAGTTGAAGTTGAATTGCTTGTAATTCATAAAAAGAAGTGGAAAAAAATGTAGAACATGTAGCTACAGCTAGCTACACCTAACTAGCAGACACCACCACACAAAACCCACACCAAAAATGACATACAGGTCTTGTGGGGGACCCTGCCAAGGCAACCGACTGAAGCAGAGGACCAGGGTCTCCATACCAGTAAAATAACCAATAACCAGTTCCCATCACAATAAAAGATGAATATCCTGAAAGACTTCTGAGACACTAATATACATTACAGCTGGAAAAAGGTAAATATTAAAGCAACATAAATTTACTGCAGAACATCTGTACTTCCAGGTAACAGAAACAGTGAACTATGAAAACCTTTCCCCTCTTACCTCCCACCCCCCCCCAAAAAAAAAAATGTGGGGCAATGTGAGGAAAACACTTCCTCACGTCATCAGAATGATTATAAAGATTTCGTCAAGAAATCAGTGCATGACGCTCAGAGAAAGACAAAAATAAAATTCTCACATAGCTCACAGTCTGCTGCCACATCAGGAATCCTCAAAGGTGGGTAGTAGGGGAGTAAACACCAGATCTGCTTCACAGATTTTTCCTCAACAAACGTATCAGTGTGCTGTATTTAGCTCTTCTTGAGTGATCTCATGCCTTAAATTACCTTTTTATTTTCTGTAGCAGTACTTGTATAGTCCATTCTGACAGTAAAAGATCTGGATTAGTAAAAAGCTAGCCAGGCTAGAGCTGTAACAGCTTAATAGGGCTTCTGGCCTTAATTCAGGGTGCACAGATGGGCAAAGTGATTCAAAAGTATTGATAGAGACAAGTATCTTGTGCTAGTTCCCTTCAAGTCAAGTTGAATGGAGGGCACAGAGAAGTAGTGTAGAACATGATGGAATAAGGGCTCTAAATATAGCTTCAGGGTAAGGCTGGGCTATAGTGCAGAAGATTACGAAAATTATTCAAAGGAAGAAAGCAGATCAGAAAGAACTCCACAGAGACAGAGCAAGGCACACAACAGCCTCTGTAGCCCACTGCAGAGTCAGTCACACAAGGATGGAGCAGCCAGTGGTGCCCATCCTCAAAAATATGGCTGTTACCCTGCAGAATAGCAATGAGGACCACAGAAGATGAGATGGGAGGACAGTACACACAACATGACAAATATGTGCACAGCTCATACAACTTCTGGTGGGGCAAATGTTGTACTGACATTGACACCACCACTTCGTTTTCATCGTTACTTCATCAGCAAACTATCTTGTATTCCATGTTCCCCAGTGGTGAAAGACAGAGAGTGTAGTGGTTTTTTATCTGCTTGCTGAGCAAGAAAATTGTCTGTCCCAGAAACTGCAGGAAGAACAAGAAAGAGAATGTGTGAAGTTAATTGTGAACAGCAGTACTAGGGAAATCTCCAACAATCCTTGTGGCCACCAATACTGCCTGGAAGAAGGTTCAGTGGCAGCTGGAGTGGCTCCCACAGTTTCTGCATCCCCATCTTCCTCATCATACAAAGAAGGCAAACACTTCTGCACTCCACCAGTAAAGTCATAGAGTGGAGACAGCTTTTCCCTTCTTGCCAAGGCAGCAAATACCCCAGTTCAAACATGAGGCTGCATTTGAAACATTGCTGATACTGTCAAGTATGAATTTCAGAGATGAACTTAACAGCTGAATGAAAAGCAAAGGGCTGATCTGGCAACTTTAGGCAACTGGTGAGCTCAGGCAGCTGCTGAAAAAGGATTTATGATAACAGTTTTGGATTTAGGCATTGATACTTCATCTTAATCTTGGTTTAGTATCTAGGCCTCTTAGGACTTTTCTGGTGGGCTAAGAAAGATAGCTGTAGATGAGCAAATTCTTTTAGGAGGGTGGATGGAGCTAGATCAGTTTGACAAATGAGAAAGGCTCAGTTGGAAGGTGATGATGAAGGTCTGACCTTCCATTTCTACCATGCTGCTGAAAATGTGAATTCAAGATACTTTCTAAAGAGAAGCCTTGAAAGAATTCAAAATCCATGATGTATTCCCACTACAAAGCAGCTAACAGAAGGTTTCTTGTATGAAACACAGCAAATTAACAGTGCAGTTATTAACAGTTCCTCAAAAGCAGGCAGTGTGGGAAGTGATGGCTGCTGCAACGGAACCTGAAGAAAATAAACTCTAGTCCTTCTGGTGTCTTATTGTTTGGGTTTTTTTCCCCATACATTGCTATTGCAAGAGATTCCTAAAATAACCAGAATTAAAACATATGGGGAGGATGACGGCAAAACCTCTTTCCTTTTTCTTTATTTATATAGTCAACAAGAGTCAGACCTTGCTCCAATCAAGGTGGGATTAGTTCTGAAAAACCTCAAGCAGCAGGTCCCAGCATACAACACCGTGCAAAATCATTATATAAAGGAGTACGAGCTGCTGCTGCCCCTTTAACTTTCTACCAAACAGCTTGCCCATCTCAGAGGCCAGAATAGGAGCGTGGCCAGTGGCGGATCCTCCCTCAGTTGGCCAGAGAACGGTGGTGGCTTGCTCCAGCCTTCTAAGGGAAGAGCGGAGTTCCTTGGGCAAGCTGGACGGCAGCGTCATAAGACCTCTCACAAAACCTGATTTATATGCAGAAAGCTCTGAGCCTGACAACGTGAGGAAGAGCAGGCCTCGGCTGAAGTCAATGGTGTTCTATCAAGGAGGAGCTTTGCCCAGACTCAGGACGGTCCTCAGGCATTGACTCTGCAAAAAAGGAGAACATTCAATTCAAGACGGTCCTCTCTCAGAGCCGGCAGGGCCCGCAGAGCTGCTGGACGGCAGGCTAAACGCAAAATCATCTGGACAAATTAGAGAAACGATCTGGCAAAAACCCCAGGTAGAATGTAATTCAATTAAAATGTGGGCAGGAACCTACATTTATCTTCAGATTCATGCTGGGAAGCAACAGACTAAGTAGGAATTCTGCCAAAAAAAAAAAAGGGATTCAGGGGTTATGGTTAATCAGGAAAGAAATTAAAGTCACCTGAGACATGCTGTCAAGAAAAAGACCAGCATAACCTGAGGGTCAGCTTGTAAGAGAAAACCATACTAGAGGTCTGGGGTTTTTTTTGGCAGGGCCTCAGCTGGACAGCCACATTTGTATGGGACATAAAAAAATTCACAAGAAAAAAATCTTAAATGAAAAGAGTGTAAACCCCATGATTTTTGAGGAAGAGAATTGGAAGGATTGGTGTTTAGTCTGCGAGAAATGATTGAAATGACCATAGTCCTCAAATGCATGGGAGGCTGTGGCAAAGAGGAAGGAAATAATCTGTTCTAACTCATTGTGCTGGGACGCTGCGGCCTGAAAACATAGCAAGAAAACTTCAGGTCACAAAAAGAGAGAAAGAAAAATCTACCTTTAGAGACAGTAGAGGCTGCGTATGGGTTGTGGTTGCCGTGGAGTCACCAGCAGCTGAGGTTTTAGAAGCAGACTGAGACAAGGGACCTACAAAGCTGATCCCATCTCAGCGTGAGGGGTGGGCTTCTGAGTCTACAGGTTTCTAAAAGACCAAGCTGACTCCTGCCTGCCTTTGTTGAACCACCAATGGAGAAAAATACTGACAAGTCTTTTCCTGACAAAATGCATTAGTTTAAGGCAAAGCTGATGAGCAACACAGTACCTAACAAAAGGGGGGGAGCCTGACCCCATGGGAGTGGGTTCTTTAGTAGATTTCAAAGTTTTTTACCTGTCTTATTCTCACTGAATTCTTCAGGAATTTGTGGGTTCCCTTACAGATTTCACAAAAAAAAAAAAAAATAAAGGTAATGCTTGTATTAGTCCAAAGAGAAACAGGAATTGTAAAGATCCTAGAGGAGGTCTGGAGCACTGGAAAGCAACATTTGACTTTAAACACATTCACATCTCCTCCTGTAAAGCCCAAAGGAAATATATGAACAGAAAACAAATTACAGACAGAGAAAACAAACCTCCCTCTTTCTGCATTATGACTTCTTTGACCAGGACTTGACAGGGATTGCTGGTGCGGTTGCCAGCGATTCCCTCATCCTAACCCCAGCAAATAGCTTGGAGCATCAAAATGACAAGAACAGAAAAACATTGAAGAAGCCCTTTTGGCCAGATGGTTGACTTGTAACAGTGTTTGCACTTCATTATTTATTCCTATTTTTGTGCTTGTTGCTTGTGTTATTCCAGCCCTATAGACTTCCACTTGTGAAAGACACAAGCACACAATAAAACCGTCACCAGAGAATTTGTAAGAGACAAAGATGGGAGGGAAAAACAGGCTATTGTTTCTCTCACACTGACAAGAAACAAGCCCAGAAACATTAAGTCTCTGCAGTTTTCCATGTGAAACCCCGCTAGTGCTGGCCGGCGAGCAGGCAAACTGCAGCATGCGGGGGGCCACGGTGGCACCTTCGTGCGGAGCTGGTTGTGGCACCAAGGCATGTGCGGCTGGTGTGAGATACATCGGTACCCGCACCTGCAGGGGCACAAAGCGCAGCTTTACCCTCTCTAGTTTGGAGACTACAACTGGCCCATCTGCAGCAGCCGGCATGGCCTGTGGCGCCCACCCATAGGCATGCTCAAGGCACTGGTCCATGCTGGTGTCTGCGGCGTCTCCTCTGCCTTGAAACGTGTGTTTTCTTCAGCTGGAAGAGCTCAAAACCCTAAACCTGAGCTGCACCACCAAGAGTCTGCAATGTAGACACGGTCTAACGGGAGGGGGGAGGTCTGTGCCAGGGCTGGAATCAAAGTCAGCTTTCTCTCCTCCGCGTCTTGCAGTGTAATCGCAAGAGCATCTCTGCCTTTTTTATTTTTGCCTTTGCCATCCTATAAAATTATGCATACTTGAAAGTTATACTGAATGTCATATGTGCTTGGCAGGCAATTTGAAAGAACCTCAAACAGCTTAAGAACCGAAATGTCGTTCCTACTCAGTCTATTTTCTTTGTAAATATTAGCAAATCTGCTTTGAAAATAAAGTTTTGAAACCGTTTCCATAAAACCCACCGCAGGTAGTTTAATCCATAAACACAATTTTTTACCCTGTGTTGGGAAGAGTTAACTCCCTGTGTCTTTTTCCCCTAAATGCTGATAACTCTGAGGGTCACTCACAGAATTTCTTTGGGCATGACAAAGTGATGCCATTGGTGTCACTGGGAGCACAACATCTCCAACCAGGGGGAAAAAAAAAAAAGGGATTTATTTTGACAGGAGATTTATTTTGCTCTGGGAATTTGGCCCTGGATTTGTGAATTATGATGATGGATTGGGGAAAAAAAAAAAGTTAAAAATCTGCTTTTAAAGTTTTAACCTATATTATTAGTACGTGACTGAAGTCTGTGTAGCAATGGCATCCCAGGCTTAGGAGTGCCAGAATCCTGTGAGCCAAATGTCTTGGTGACATTTCAGGTCTAGAAGACAGATACATTTTGCCAAACCCTTTACTCATGGGAAACTGAATTCATAGTTCATTTAGTTCAGACTAAAAATGGAAAATGTGGCCTTCTCCTGCCTCTGGATTAACCATGAAGCGAAAATTCTGCTGGTTTGGTATTGACAACCATTGAGGCACATCCAGTGATTTTTAATCAGACTATTATACCCTAAACTATTATACCCTAATATTCTAGGTGCTGTAGACATTTGATCAAATTAAAAGTGCATGTTTGTACGTGCATGTCTGCAAGCAAGTATATTTATATAAAATTTTACATATTTTATATATTGTCTTTATATGAATACGGATGTACATGTACAGAAATACATTGTATAGATACATATGCAGAGACTATGTATAGGACACTTTACATATTCACAATATATTGTATATGTGTTATGCATGCATGTTTTTAAATATATAAACAATATGAGGATATGAAAAGGTTAAGAATGAGGTTTGGAAAAAAGTGGATTTTTCCTAATACAGACTTGGATCTAGTGTAGTTACAAATTTACTTATAAGAAAGTAAAATTTCTGACCTTTCCTATACAGAAGCAATAGGAAATGGTGCTGGTCAAGAGGAGAAAAAAAAAGTTTTGTTCTGATGAAAAAGAGAGATAAGAAAACTTCACCCTCCCATTTCAGCCATGTTCAGGGTAAAACCAGACTGGAAGCTTCTGGAGCACTGGCAGGTTGTCACTCCAATCCCTCGTTTATCATTTTGATGTTTTCTGAGGTCAAACTCCAGAAACTTTATGCCAAAATGCAGTAAATCACCCTGTAGTGAGTAATAATAAGTGAACGAAAGTAGTAATATTTTTCATTAAAATGTACTATATTTTTGCCTTCATATCTGATAAATGGATCAAGAGCAAGAGAGCCTGGTGTGGGCCTCTAGACTAGGAAATGTGAAGTGTTTTGGGTCAGCCCATGGAGGGGCAGCAGGAGCTCTGGGACAGACGGTGCTGGGTGGATTCCCGCAGGCATAGACTGCTCTGATGGGGATCCCGTTTGGAGGTGAGGACTCACAGACCCCCTTCCCAGTGCAGTCCTGCTCCAAAAGGTGCTCTTTTTGATGCTAGAAATCAGGCAGCTGTATAAGTATCAGTGACAGTAGAAGCTGGTGGCAGCACCATACCTAGGGCAAAACTCCAAGTAAGTAGAGCTTACTATTTTCTTTAAAACTAGAAGGATACATTTTCTGGCCCAGCTATGAAAGCCTTCCAACACCCCTTATTTTGCTCATCACAAAGCACTAGCACCAAATACCCATCTGTCAGCCCTATCTTTGGGTTAAGAGAGGCCACAGCTTTGCTGTTTATAACTGGGGGCTGTGGTTTAGTGCTTTTTTACTGAGCATTGGTGGCCTGCAGGACATACAGCGCTGAGGCATTCATGCCTTGATCTACCTGGGGTAGATTAAACAAGTGGGTTTTTTTTTTTCCAAAACTCAATCAGGTAAACCGGTTTGGTCATTTTCCTGGTGGGAGGATGTGTCCTTCAGCATATGTTTGTTCCACACAACCCCCTTTCCTCTGAACTTGGAAAGCAGCTGTGCAGACCTCTCGGACAGCATTACTGCCTACCTGTCTCCACAAAAACCCAGTGAAAAACAAGAACAAATCCCAGCCATAACTAGGGAAATGTATTTACTCAGTTCTTCTGAGTTCTCCTTAGATCCCATATAATTTCACAGATCTTGTCTGCAGCTACATACAAAACCTCTGGGGAATGATAACTCACAAGGTTTGCCAAAAGGCCACCTGCTTGGTTGAAGAATTATCACTGAAACTCTGAAAAGTTCCTGTTTCTTTCTGAGCCATAGTGTGGAAATTGCAGCGCTGACTTTAATGAAAACTACGTATGAAAAAAAAAAAAAAGTTAAAATGCAAAACAACAACAAATCACTGTGGTTTTTCCAGGTGACTAACAGTTTCAGCTTAGCTTCTAGACGGCATAGAAAACTTGTGGTCAATTTACTGACATCACTTGTCAGCTTGTCAAAGAAGCAAATGGAAGGAAGCAAATAGACACAAGGCCGTGTCAACTAATCACTTTTCTGTAGAATAAACCCCAGCGACTGGACTAATTTGACCCTCATGACCCTACCAGGATTGGAGCTGTGCCCAGCCCCAAAAGAAGCAGCTAGACTTCAGACCGATAAATGTAAGTCACACGAACGGTGAACATGAGATTTCATACTTATAAATGAGGCAATGGGCAGCCAATTAGCAGATGTGGAATTAGAGGGATGAGAAATGTAAAAATACAGCCTGGCAGTGCTGCAGATGTCAGTATTCTCTATTGCAGCATGACCCAAGGAAATCTATCCAGCCCAAAATCCTGCAGACGGTTCAAGGCGTGATACCGCTGTGTCTTGCTGTGGTGCTTCAGGAGAGTGAGAAAGGCAGACGGAAAGCTTTGGGGTTTTATGGGTAAAAACAAGACAGCCTTCAGCCCATTCTGAAATGAGAGCCATTTGGGAGCCAACAAACAGGTCTAACACAGGAGAGCCAAAAAAAGGGGGTAGCTGAGGGTTATATTCTCATACGTCTCGGCAGGCTCAATCGCTGCACCACCGCAGCAGCTGAGAAGTGGGGTGAGGAGGAGCAGACACCCTGTATGGGAAGAGCTGGCCGGAGAGCTGGCCCCGTTGGAGCTCCTGCTCTCTCCCGTCTGGGCAGCAGGGATTTGCTGCCGGCTTGGGGCAGAGGCCAGGGCCACGTCCTGTCCCTCCGCTGGGTTTGAACTCCAGGGCTGCGGGGTCAAATCTCCTGCTCACACGTGCCCATAGAGGCCATTTACTGCGAGACATCTATCAGAAACCTCTGGCTCCATCCTTCTTGTGTGAGGAAAATACAGCGCAAGCCCTGAGCAAAGCTCGTGGCTGGCTGTTGGAATTGGGAAATATTTGCATTAATGAAGAAATAACGAATGAAAATAGAGATTACATAGAGTCCTCTCTTCTTTTTACAACATCAGAATAAATCTAGTACAACTTCAGGAATAGAGGCAAGAAGAAATCAAAACATTTCTCATAATCACCTGTAACCTATTAAATCTGATCCACGGCAATGAAAATAGAAAAAAATCCGACTCGTTTGACCTTCTGCTGGAAATCCAGAGTAGGCTCTCTGCTTCCCTTTCTCTTGGCTTCTCCTACCCAAAAGAAGCTCTGTCAGCTATTCCGTAACAGCTATTCCATAACAGCTATTCCAAAATCCACATAAAACATGGATGAACAAGGATTTATTGGTGAAAAAAATGGTGCAAGATAGGAAACAAAAGAAAAAAAATAATTTGGAGTTATGTTTCTAGAAACAAGCTAACGTAAAAATAGCTGAAGCAGATTGAGTGCAACCCATTTTGTGCTTGGAGTGGTAGCCTTAGGAGGGACAGCAGGTGTATTTTAAGACTTAAAAGCTCCCATGTTCATGGATTTAAAACATTTATATTGAGTTATACTTGAGGTGTGACTTGTTTTATAGAGCTTCATTTTGATGCTACTATAGAGAATTGATATAATACCTTTCTAAGGTCTAGACAGCTTTCTAGACAACTTTTAAACTCTGCTGCATCAGGTTAGAAGAATAATTTTTTTTCTGCTACATAAAAATGTTACATTCTGCAGTTTCCAGCCTTCCCAAGCAGGAGTGGGCCCATGTCTGTTTGCCCATATTGGTTTGTCTGTTTGGGGCTTTTGCTCGGCTGCTTGTGCCCCAGTTATTTTCCTTGGCTGGGGAAATAAAATAAACAAATACTGGAAAAACAGAGTGTTTCAATGAGAGGGAAGTGACTAATCATAGATGTAAAAGCCATGCATAAAATTTAATAAATTTCAAGGGAAAGCAAAATTTTGAGTTCTCAGAAGATTTCTTGCATCCCTTCAATTACTGCAAAACAAACCAGAGGCTTTATAAATGTGGCTGGTCCAGGATCCCAAACAGTTGCTTTGGATAAATACAGATGACACTTTCAATCACTGAGTCTTTTATGTGCATATAAGGGTAGTCATAATATAATCAGAGAGTTTCAGAATTATAGAATAATTTAGTTCTGAAGCTTCCTTCAGAAGGTCATCTGGACCAGCCTCCTAGTCAAAGTAGACCCAACCCTGATAAATTGGCCAAAGGTTTTATACAAGTCAATTTTTTCAAGAAGAGATTAAGATTGCAGAATCTCTGTGAGCAGCCTCTGCCACTGTTTGAGCCCACCCTACGGAAAAATACTTTTCCTGGTATCTAACCCAGATTTACCTTCTTGCAGCTTGTGTCTGTTGCCCCTTATTCTCCTCGTGTGACCGAAGTGCATAACTGTGGTCTCGTAAGGTCTGAAACATTCTCCACAGCATTTGTTGTGGCCTTTGAGTGGTTTGGCTGGAGCCTCACCTGACAGTCTGCTTTACAGAAAACCTTGTATTTATATGCCCAAGGTGCCATAAACTACAAATCTGCTGTGTGTATGTATGCTTGTGGATGCACTATATATGTATATGTAGTATATAGATACGTATATATGAGTATATAAGTAATGGATGTAATTTTTTCTATGCAATCATGTATATGTATATGTAGATGTAGATGTAGATGTAGATATAGATGTAGATGTAGATGTAGATGTGTATGTATATGTATGTATATGTATGTATATGTATATATGTATAAAACAAGCTGTGTTTGTGCTCCTTAAGGAAGAACAGGGAATCACTGCCCCGCCGTGGTGGATGGTGCCCTTGCAGGAGCCTTCAAAACTGCAGCTCTGCGATTCACCGAGCTTTTCCTCACTTTCAGCCTTAAAGCTCTTCCACATTGATACAAACAGAGCTTTGGTTCACTTGGCACTTGCAGTTTGCCCGAACCCTCAAATGATAGGTTTGCTTTTTAATCAGCTCCAAGAGTGCCATGCTTTGCTTTTTATTTAAGAAGTCACACACAAAAAAAGTACTGCAAGTGAGTATGAAGAGTCCAAGGCAGATTGTTTAGAGCATTTGTTGGAAGCGATGTGTGTGCTTGCGATTTCCTCGGGTTTGGTCAGTCAGTCACGCTGTGCCTGAGAGACCTCACGGAGCCACTAACTCCAGTCACACTGTGTTTTCCCGTGTTTTTCACTCCTGGGTAGAGAAGTGGTGCCACAGGCTCGTATCGCCCAAAGTGCGTGCACTGATGTGCTCTGTGCATCATCGCTGCCCTCGGATGGCTGTACTCCGTGCACCTGCAAAACCAATAAGGCCTTATTGTACCCGATTTGTAGGATTTTAGGCCAATTTATCTGTCCTGAATGAGCCACATGGAATCAAACACTGGCATCATGGGCATGACAACAGTGACCTCAGGCCAGGCAAATGTCATATTCCGATGTCAGGTCCATGCAAATGTCATATTCAGGTGTCAGGTCCATGCACACTTTAGCTAGGAATACTTTTGAACCATCTTTGAAGGTACGCGTGGGCTCAGTTCCCGTGCCTGGCTTTTTCTTAACACCTTCAACCAAATAATCTAAATGGGAGACAGGTTTTAGCTTGCATTAAGGCTTGTGCTCGTGCTTGGCAGGCAGGTTACGTGCACATTCCCAGGAAAACAGAGCCTTTGAGTGTAGGAATAGAGAGACACCAGACCACCAGGGGCTGATGTGTTTGATTTACACTGATGCCCCCATCCAGGACATCCCTTGTATCCACTCCTCCTACTACCTGAGGATGCAGGTAAAATATGAACCAGGCTATAAGATTTGAATTTTATCAGGGTGCCACCTGCTGAAGGGGATTTATCTGTATTACAGATGCTTACAGCCACTTGTAGCACTAGGTACAACCTCTCCCAGCAGGAACTGGGCTTTTAAAGGCCTGTTTGTAATACTCAAATCCTTTTACAGTATAAACAAGAAGAAATGAGAATGAGGATAGTTGTTCTGATTTCCAGAATTGAGATTGCTCAGACAAATGTTTTTTTATGTTTTTTCCCCCCTTTTTTATAGCAAAATTTTTTGAAAGCTGATCCACTTAATGCAATTAGGCATGGCTTTGATAAATGTACTGCACAAAGGTAAGTAGGTAATATTATAGATTATATTATAAATGATTATATTATAATTGTTACTGAATCAATGCACCTGTTTCCTAACTGCACTTGTTAATTCAAACCTCTGGCCATGATACAATGAGTTTATATTGGCGGGGCCAAGGCACTGCTGTTGGAAATGATTGTTTTCAAGCTCATGGTTACTTAGGAAAAGAGTAGATGAAGGAACATGGAAATACAGTTGGCAAACAAAATTGTTAAACTATTTGTTTGATCGGAAAGAGAATGATAATTTGCATATTTACATACCCAGTTAAGACATTTAGAGGGATGGGCTTAGCAGAAGATAGGGTTTCGTGGGACTCATGGAGACAGCGTTAGCCTAACAAGAGGGAATGTAAGTCTTTTAAATGGGAAAAAATGTGATATGCTCCCAGGCTACCTCAAATCCTCTCTTTGATCCAGGCAGTAATTATGCTTATTTTAGATAGCACTACAAAAATGTGTTGTTGTGACTCAGTGAAGTTGATGACGAGCTGTCAATGGTTTCTTTGCCTGTTGTCCACATGTGGACACCGAGTACCGTATGGTTTTTGGCAAAGAAGGAATTATGTGTCTAACTCTCCTGAGATGTCTGGTGGATCATACACCTCAGAAGGTGCTAGAAGCTGTCTTTCACTCAGTCAGTCACTACTGCTTCAGTTATACTGGAACTATTCTTAGGTCTTGCTTTGAGATTTTTAGGACTAGAAATTTACAATTGTGAGCGAACTATGTCATTGGAGATTCCAGGATGGTCCTTGCTGGGCCCTGGGAGCCTACCCACAGCCCTGCAGGGGCTTCATCAGCCCCCTTTGTGATAGTGCCCTCTAGTCCCCTCTTACCAACCAAGTCACCCGAACTGAGAAACACCTGAGATTGCATTTGAAGACTGATTTCTCCAGGTTGTTGCTATTAGACTGAATGTACTTTGGACAAACAACTACAGGATTGTATCACACAGAACAACAGCACATAGATAATTTTCAGTCCCATTATAAAATTAATTTAAATTTTCTGGGTACAGAGGGAGGCAAATTCAGTCTTTGCATATTGCCATTGAAGTCACTGGGATGGATTAATTTAATTTAGGCTGAAGTAGCAGCTCTGCTACAATGAGCCCTGTGAATCCAAACATAATCTACATGCCAGAAAGTCCAGGTTGTCTTTGCTACAGCCTGTTAAATAAGATGGATATCTACCACCATCTGTCTTCCCCTGGCATGCATCCTGTGGTCTGTGGGTACACAGAGGGCTTTACCTACCGCTGCATGAGCTGATGATATTTATCATGCGTGGAAGAAGCTTGGTATGGCAAACGGTTGGCCAGCAGATGCTGACTATGCTAAGACAACACTAAAATTTATAGACATTGAAAATTATGACTTGAAATACATTTATTTCAATCAGAGTGGAATTTCTGCCTACAACAAGTATGTAAACCAATAAACCTAAAAATAAACGGATAAGCTTAGTAATTTACTTTTCAAAAGAAGTGTTGGGATAAGTTTAACAGAAACAGTTTACTGGAGAGGCATGTGTATGACAACTTTGCGGTAACCAAGACTGCTTCAAAATTTTTCGAGTCTTCTGTTTAATAAAGTAAGGGAAGAGCTGGGATTATTTTTTCCAGAGCTACTGCAGTACACAGACTGCAGTCCTGTGGCTCAGGAACTGTTCTCTGTACAAAAAAACCTGAAAGAAATATGTGTATTTGAAGTAATTTCAAGCAAGCCTGACAACAAAGCATTTGTTAAAAACAATTCTAATCCTTTTGAATGATGGATAACTGTCTTCTCTTCTATTGAGCTCCTGGGGAAACTCACGAGGACCACGATATGCCATCATCCCATGACATACTGTTGGGGCAAGGAGGTGGGGATAACTCACTGGGATCATCAATACGCATCCTCTGCGTTCTCCTTTAGATTAAGTTTCAGCTGGTGACTAGAAAATTTATGTGCACGGGACATGTTGATGCTTTCTTAATGCAACGATTGAATAATTTGAGTTTGAGTGATCAGCTGATAGATCAACTGGAACTGTTGGATTTTATGGTGTAAAGACAAGTGTAATAGGGATTAATTTGTAACAGACACAAATACATTACCTAAAATCTGAGTCTTGCTACATTTTTTGAAGCTGTGAAACCATCTGCACAGAAGAGCACTCAGTATATTTTGATGTGCGACAGCCAGCAGTTCTGGTTAGCTCACTACCCCCATGCAGACCTCACTGGTGACCAAATAAGGGACTCCCATTTCCTCAAGATCTTGAACTACAAATAGATTAAGCCAAGGCTGGGCCTCTGCTCTAAGCCAAGATTAACCTCTGAAGCACCAATAAAAATCTGTGTTGAGTGAAGGCCCTGAAGCAGAAGGTGCTGGTGACCTGCACTTGCTTCCAGACATTCACGAGGAGGGTTTTGTGACAGTGGACGGGACTTACCTCAGCAGTGGAGAGAAAGGTATTTTGAAAGCATGTTTTGCTGGCATATTTTAGACATTTGAAACTGTGCCCTAGAATTTTCTGTGTCTTTTAGAGCCACAAAGATGATTAAGGGAGTGGAACATCTCCCTTATGAGGAAAGGCTGAGGGAGCTGGGTCTCTTTAGTCTGGAGAAAAGGAGACTGAGGGGTGACCTCATCAATGTCTTCAAATACGTAAAGGGGGAGTGTCAGGAAGATGGAGTGAAGTTTTCTTCAGAGAGGACCAGTGATAGGACAAGGAGGAATGGATGCAAATTGGAGCATAGGAGATTCAAGAGGAATATCAGGAAGAATTTTTTTACTGTGAGAGTGACAGAGCACTGGAACAGGCTGCCCAGAGAGGTGGTGGAGTCTCCTTCACTGGAGACATTCAAAACCCGCCTGGACGCGTTCCTGGGTGATGTGCTCTAGGTGACCCTGCTCTGGCAGGGGGTTGGACTAGATGATCTTTCGAGGTCCCTTCCAACCCTACGATTCTATGATTCCATGATTCTATGATTCTTTAATTCTTTTCAGAGCACAGACGAATAGTCTAGATGGCTTGCTGAATTATCTGTGTTGTGGATATCTAAACCAGAAGAGAAAAAATCACCAGACACATGGAACATTCATGGGTGGTTACAGGCAATCTTCAGACAGTGAAAGAACCGTAGGCTCTTTGGGAGTAATTTCCTCCCACTCTGATACTGAGAAATATTTCTTGGTCCAGCCATGCCTTGGTTTTAACACTCTTGATGGTACTACAGTCAACAGCCTCCTGTAGGGTCAGAGAGAAGTCTCCGCTGAAGGGATATGGCTGCATCGGCACTTCAGGTTCCTTCAAGTGCAAAGTGTAAGGCCCGCTTCAGAAGGAAGAAACTCTCAGAATTCTTAAACGATGCAGAGAACTTCAAGCACAAGGTCATTTCTAGAGAAACATTTTCTTTTGAAAAACAGAACCACCATCCCAGAAGAGATCACATGTGCTCTTACCAGAGCCACATGAAGTAGTCTTGGATCTTTAGCTACCAACATATTTTGATAGCAACCTGATAGTGTACCTTATTTTCTGTTTGCCAGAAAGACTTGTTCATGATGTGCTTTTTAAAACAATTTACTGGGTCAGTGTTTTTTCCTCATTCAAAAATGATCATGTTATGAGCAGCTGCAGAGCCCCGGTTTACCGTGAGTAGATGGGGACTGAGTAATTGGTCTACAGACAGGACAGACCCAGTGAGTGTCTTAACTGGAATTTTGAGAACTGCAGTTCTCAAGAACAATCCCATAGCAATGCCTTTTGCTATGAAGACATTAATATCATGAAATGCTGTGTGTTTTCTCTATTGAAGTGGATTCCACCATTGAAGTTCTGGTATGGTTAATCACATTATTTTTTGGAAGCAAGGAAATACTCCTTTTGAGAAAGAAATGAAGTTTTATCTTTTATAAATTCCTCAAAATACTTATCCGAGCATTTTTACATCAGTTAGAATCATGCTCACCTGGCATAAATGAAGAAGCTGAGGAAGAGAGTTGAACTGGCTTGAATTTATTTGTAGAAATCCATTCCCTATCTGAGAGTGAGTAGGTTTTCCCTACAATCAAAAGGTTTTTGGACTTATTTATGCCCTTATTGACAGATTGTGCAAACCTACCAGAATATACTCCTTGTTGTTTATAAAGCACAATGAAATATCAAAGTGATATAAAGGTGTTTAGACATAAAAGTAAACAAAAATATTGCTAATAATTGATAATGATTTATCTGCTTAACTGCACTTTGCACACTGTGCCATCTGTTCTTTTTACAATTACCTTGATTTGAAGGCCATCGGTTAAAGGAGCAAAGAGTAAATGTAAAGGAGCTGAATCACAGAATACTGAAAAGGTTAAAACGAAACCAGATGCTACTAAAATACAATTGCTCGGACAAAGAAAGCACTGAAAGATTGTACTTTGTGATCCCTCCTGCACTGTCACATTAAGGATAGTGACAAGAGCAGAAAGAGGAACAGGAGACTTAGGTTTTGCAACAGTGGAAACAAGAGAATATTTTGAGCTACTCAAGGTCATATATACCAGGTAGGAGAGATGTATCCTATGGGATTCCCTCGCCTTCTAAGCACATGGAGTTTTAGTTTAAGCTACTCCTCACCCTCGCCTAACTTCTCTTTTGATATGAGCTCCTGAAGTACAGAGTATTTTTCCAAACAGACTTTTTAATTTACGAGTTCTATTTTTCACAGGCCAAATTAAAATTTTATCAGGAACATAAGTGCTTAAAAATAAGAAATATTATTCACACCAGGCATTTTCTAATGAATTAAAAAAAGCATTAAATATTTACATGACAAATGAGCAATTTTCAATATAAGGACAATTTCTACTGTTCTGCAAATGAGTACGGTTGCATATTATGTGGTCTATAATGTATTAATGATAATGTTCAGCTACAAATTTCAAGCTTGAGGGAAATCTCTGAGGCAAATGCAAGATTTCATTGGACTAAACTGCATTTTTGGGACACTGCAGTCATGAGAACGCGTTCTTAGTAAATTACATGATACAGCTGCTAAAGCTGAAGTACTGCCAAGATCAAACTGTATATTGTAAACTTTAAAGACACAATATTCAAAATACACGCTCACCACAGTGTGCTAAAACAGAGGATATGAACTTCTCTTTATCATAAAGCTCCTGGTTCATCGACAATAATTTAGTTGTCAGGTGCACAGTAAGATAGTTTTTCTCGTGTGGGGGGTAGATGCAGTTAATGGGTATTTTCATTATGCCTACCCAAAGTTACATTAACAAAGAAGGAAAAAATGGGGTGGAGTGGCTCAAAAGCTGCCCAGCAGAAAAGGACCTGGGGGTGCTGGTCAACAGACAGCTGAACATGAGCCAGCAGTGTGCCCAGGTGGCCAAGAAGGCCAACAGCATCCTGGCCTGGATCAGGAATAGTGTGGTGAGCCGGACTAGGGAAGGGATCATCCCCCTGTACTCGGCACTGGTGAGGCCCCACCTCGAGTGCTGCGTTCAGTTTTGGGCCCCTCACTACAAGAAGGACATTGAGGTGTTGGAGCGTGTCCAGAGGAGGGCTACGGAGCTGGTGAGGGGTCTGGAGGACAAACCTTACGAGGAATGACTGAGGGAACTGGGGTTGTTCAGCCTGGAGAAGAGGAGGCTGAGGGGAGACCTCATCACCCTCTACAACTACCTGAAAGGAGGTAGAAGTGGTTTTTGTCAGGGTAGGTTAATAGTTGGACTTGATGATCTTAAAGGTCCCTTCCAACCTTAGCAATTCTATGATTCTATAATGTAATATTGCTGCAGAGTAAAGAAGAACCATACTCATCCATCACCCCTGGGAGGTGGGTTGGATTCTTCTGGAGGCAAGTTAGGTCCCACCCCTCTCAATTACTGGCCTCATTGGTTCAAGTGCTTCCAAGCAGATGAGCATTTGTGATGGTGCATGGCTCTGGAGTGTACTGCAATGCTCATTTCTGCCAAGGGGGGACTTTTCAGACTTCATTATAAACATTGGTAACAGCTACAGTAATGGGAGAGAAATGGTCGCTTCTACTATATGACTCACCTGGGATACTTGTCTACCTTAAGATAGGTCTCTGACCATTTCTATCCACGGAATATAAAGAAAGTCTAGATGAGCTCAGATGCAGAAGTCTTCATGGCTGGCATCTAAAATCAGACGAACCTGTAGCTCTCACTTCTAAAACCAGTAGGATTCATTGGCTTGGCTTAGCTTAGCTTGGCAGTGCTCTAAAAAAGGGTGAGATACAGCACATTTTAAGCTGGAATATCTGAATCTGTATGTGAAACCTTGTAGCTCTTACTCAGGACCTGTTACTGTAAATCTTGGGTACCTGAAACTTACATTCCCAGTGAAGTATTACTCCCCAATATCTGCAGTCCTCCATGATGTATAAAGCTTTTTCTCAATAGCTAGGAATGATTTGGTTTCATCCAGAATAGTGACAGAAACCCTTGGGCAAAGCTTTGTTGACTTGGAGATCTTCTTACTGCATTTTCTTCTGTTCAGAATTTTTTAAGCCCTCCTATATTTTTTAGTGAAATATGTTTGTAAGAACAGAGAGGAGAATGTGTAACAGATGACAAATTATACTCACCATGTCTCATAATTGAAGCTTAAGAAATATTATGGGAAAAAAATGGTAAAAGCCAATATATTTTCATAGTAAGTCTGGTTGAGACGTGTGCTGCAGAAACTGAATTGCTGAGCCCAAAAAATTAACAAGATTTAAAGAAACTACTAAGCAAGACTATCTTGTTATTCTAATAATTCACAAAAAAACCTGGAAACTTCTGTGAAACTTTTTTTTGTACTAGTGTTGCTAGGAAATTCAAGTATTTTACTATATTGTCTTGCTGTTGTCTTCCAAGCAAGAGCAGCCAAAGGTTCCCAGTGAAGGCCCAATGTGTTCATACAATGCATCACAAAGGTATTTTCATTCTGTTATATTTAATTTTTTTTTATCAGAATAATATATTTGGTATTGTGCTCATTTTAAATACTACATTGCTTGTCACACTACATTTGGCAATAACCTCTTCAAATATATTTAACAAATTGTTCCATGAGTAATAACTACATATAAAATATCTTCATTGAATTAAAAAAATCCATATGTATTTTCTTCATGAAATACAATATATACATTACGATCTTATAGTTTTAAGGTAAGTCAAAATTTGGGCTTAAACAAATTCACAGTGTCCATTTTACCTCTGTAATAAAAATCTTGACTTTAAAAGCTCCTGGATGTTAAACTCTGTTTCCATATTTCCTTACACTGGGTTTATGGAGATCAAAGGTTTTACCATCATCTAGCACTAGACAGCAGATCCAAATTGTACACTGCAGTGACCAAAAATAAAGACTTCTGATTACTGAGAGCAAACTTTGACTGTCCTTGTTACCTCAAGTTCTGACTACCAGATTTTCTGCGGAACTTGTCAAAGGTGGACGATCTGCTTTGAGCTGCATGGTCTCTAACACAGTCATTCAACAGAACTGGAGTAAGTGCTCACTGCTTCAGAAAACCAGGTCCAAAATACTCAAATGAGAACTCAAAACTCAAAATCAGTGGCCAGTCCTGGCCAGGGGAGATGGGCAGGAACCATCAAGGAGCTGAAAGGCGGTGAAGTCAGCTTCACGCCGCCTTCTAGCCCGAGATCACCCCAACTGCCTTTGCTTTCCACACAGTGTCTGACACAGAAACCAGAGGGTTTCTGCCAAAGAACAGCCAGCAGGTCACCTCAGGGTCTGCAGGGTCTGCTGATTACCGCAGGAAATATTGCAGGTCATCAGGCAATCCTTGTTCATGATCAAAGGCAAGTTACAAAATTGGCTATTCTGTAGCTCATAGTTTTTCAGACCAGCACACTGTGGTTTGTAATATTAAAAACTGCTCTACTACTTTTGAAAACCTGACTTTCCTTCTCCTCCCTCAGAGGAAGAAGCCTTAAAAGTTCTAAACCCTGAGTTCATTATGCCTGAGGCTCACAGGACAGGGGATGTCCCACACACTCCGTTTGTGTTGTGGCAAAACTAATGGGCCAAGAGGAAGGCTGAGCAGTTCCTCCAAACCATGACAAACACCCCTGGGGCAGGTCCACTCCCACAGCAGCTTCCATCGCTCTCCAGGCAGGACAGAGCCCACTGCCTCCACATAATTTCAAAATCTGCTCTAATACCCTCTTTTTTTGCCCTGAAAGTACACAGTGATTTCACCAACTTTTTTTTTTTTTTAAAAAAGGGGGCTATCAGTAAATTCCAGCTAGAAACTAAGCTAAACCCATTAAAAAATAGCCTCCAGCCTAAATGGGGGAGGTGGAAATATTCTGATACATTCCACAATAAGCAAGTTTCACAAAACTAATTTAGAAGCAATGACTGACAAGCCAGCTTCAGCCTTGTTTCCTAAACATAAAAGGCTTTTATGAGTGAGTTATACATCTTGATGATCCTGTTACAATTTTTCACAGCCCTTTCACTAATTTCAACCAATCTTAAAGAGGATCCTCAATGTAATATATGCTTCTAACAGCCCCAGAATTGGTAATTGTCAGAACAGAGAAACCCAAATTACTATTCAGTGAGGGAAAAATGAGATGGAAGTTCTCTGGAGAGACAGAAACCAGCTGACTGGAACGTACATACTGCTGGTCAGTCACACAACTATCAGCCAGACACGGCGTGGGCTATCTCTTATCCAGATAAAAAGAAGGAGACTCAGGAGATATACTGCAGAAGTTTTGGAGGCTGCTGCTGACATGAAGGGAAGATTCTTCATGGAAGGACTCCTAGGGAATACAGCACAGGAGCTGAGCTTTCTCCAGTGGAAAAAGGGATGCAAATCCATAGATGAGATTTCACGAACTTTTGGAACAATGTGTTTTCATTTGCTAAGGATAGATCTGAACCGAATTCAGCAATTCAAACAAGTTTAACCGTGGAGAAACACAGTCCCCAATGCATGGCATTCCTAGAATTCAGAGAGGTTTGCACCTAACATTTTACTATCTCCCACCTCAAATAAACGTGTTACCAGCTTTATATTCAACCCCCTGCCTGCAGTTTGTGGGTTTTAGTTGAAGACATAAAAGCTGGAGAACTTGGGAATTCTGGAACAGATTAGAACTTCAAGGATTAATTGTTTTGCATTAAATACATTGCCTCAGCAATAGCTTTTCAATAAACTTGGTGAAAAATACTTCTTTCTTAATGCACTAACTCCCATTGCAATCTAAGTATCTTTCAGGATAGTTCAGTGGTGACAGGGATAAGTAGGGAAAAGTATAACACAGTGCTCTGACTATTCTGCTGTCTACCTCTTCTGCACATTTTTAAGAAAGGCAATTAGCTTTTTTTTTTTGCTAGTTGGGAATGCTTGAAAAATTAAATAGCTTTTGATATAAATATGTAAAAGTGGAACTTTCCTCTTTTGCTTCCCTAAAATATATGTTAAGAATGTCTACAAAAGGAAATTTGCAAAAATAACCAGTTAATGTAGGAAAAGTTTAGATTTATGCTGTTATTCTTTCATGACTGGGCTTATCAAGATTCCACTGGAATTCTAAAAGAGGTAAATTGAATATTAAAGTGATCTGAAATTAACTCTTCTTCAGGAGGTAAAGAATAACTAAATATCTTTACTCAAGTGGTATTTCCTCTCTACCATAGACACAGAGGATTTGCCGTTTTGGTTTTTCAATAAAGTACTGGAATAATTTAATTTCTGAATCTGTTGTACAAATGTGAGCTAGAGTTGAGAAAAACAGAAATATGGCTTTAAGTGACTTGTTAACGTTCTTTTTCACTCCTTAAATGTTTAGGTTATCTCTTGCTTTCTTCTTCTTTAGAGTCAATTGACAGTTTTTCCCCAAGTTTCCTTATAAGTTCTGCCAGATCTTCAGAATTCTGAGATTTTTCCTCAAGGAGTTCATACCGGAGACTTGAGATATCCTGTTTAATTTCCTTCAGTTCACCTGGAAGAGACATTAGAAGAAAACACTATTAAAAAACAAAGGAGAAAACCAGCATACCCCAAAATTCACAGTTACCATGGGATTCCTCTGGATTTCTTTGCTGAAGCAGAAAAAGTGGATGTTCTATGGTGGTGAATGGTGGCTTATGGATAGGATTATGAAGATGCAGTTCAGGAAACAAATCTGAAGGCAAAAGTGTGAGAGATCACATCAGTTCACAAAACCCAGTTGATCTGTCAGATGGAAGAGAGATCATGCAGACTGAGGGTGTCCGAGTCCTCCTGACCAGCAACAAGACCTCTCACTGTCTGTAAGAGAGAGGTCCTCTCCTCTTCCTGCTGCACTTAGTGTCTTTCAAGCACCAGAGGGGTGGAAACAGAAGCCAGCATTTCCATGAAGTGCATTCACCGTCTGTTTCCAGCTACTAAGCTACACCAAAAAAAAGGCTGAAGTATGTGTACCACCATGGATGCATCTCCCACATGAAGGAGAACTCCTACTGGAGTGGCCCAAACCAGCCACTGCATTAAATGCAGCCTCCCTATGGGAAACGCATGGGCATTACTAAAAGTGCCAACATTTCTCACAAGGTGTCAGATGAGTGATAGTTTCGGATGGGAGAGCAGAGACAGAAAGCCACATCTGCGACTCTACGGTCTCTTCCTTAACTTCAATTTCATGTTACGTTTACATCTTGCACCGGTAAACATGTCAAGTGGATTAAGTAGTTTGGAAACATTCTTCAAGTGCCATATGTAACCACTTTAATTAGTTTGTTTTGATTCTCTGATTAGATCCAAACATACAATTCAACAACATACTTACCTTCATTGACTTCATCACTTTCCTTATCTATCTGAGCCTTCAGAACGTATCTTTTAATGAGACGTTTCATTATTTTCTGCAGAGAAGAAAGAAGAAAGAAATGAGTTTTCTTAGTTGGACTTTCTAGTATTGCTATGACATTTCAACATATGGGCTCTGTTATTTTCTGCTGCATTCAGACACTTCAGTGTAGGACTTGCCAGGATAAAGGAATATAATGTAAAAATCTCTGCTTTTATCTGCAGTAGACATTTAGACTTTATGATTCTGCACATATATGTACAAGAAAGTTAGAAAACTAAACACATCTTATGAATGTTATCATTCACAAAGCATAATCTACTGCTGGAGTCTATGAGAATGATTAAACGTGCAACTTTGATCTCCACATAGGTGAAATCATCTAGCCTTTATTACTACCAGAAGACAATAACGACCCTGATTAGCAATTCTAATTGGTAAACCCTTTTACAATCAGTTTATTTTAATCTGTTTTTATAGATAAGTTATCTTAAGCAAGGCTTAGAGAAAATGGGAGCCACGTTCTAAGAGTCATTTAAGCACCTCGCTGGGACTCATCTAACCAAATACAGATAGTTTCTGATGTAAATATACATATCTGTGGCAGTCACCTTTAACTCCCTCTGTGGAGACAAAAGGAAACCTAAAAGAATAGTTCATCTTAGACTGTTAAAATTGATCAAATAAATCACACCATTAGAATGACTATCCTCTCCACTAAAAATAAGGGGAACCTAGACCAGCAAATTTAGATGCAAATTTTACTTTTCCAGGAAAAATGAATTCTGCTCCTGATTCTCCCATTATTTCAAATTACTTGAACAAGAACAAGGTATCTAATTACTTTTGAGGATCTATCTTTGGCTTTAATATTTTCATATGGTGTAACCCACGACAACATAACACTTTTTGTTATTCACTACAAGATAGAAAATATACATAGATTTATGTGTCTGCTTTTGTCTCCACAGTAATAGACCTGATGAGAGGTGGTTGTGAGGTGAATCATCCCAGATTAGTGGTTCCAGACCATCACCACAGTTGTACTTGCAAGGTCAGCCGCTGTACTGTTTACTCTAAGAATCCGAGAATGTTTCAAATACAAAGCCACACATCCTCACCTTTATGGGATAATACTGTAATCTTAATATAGATCACTGCACCATAATGAAATCGACTGAAAAAGTCAGAGAGTTTTTGGAATAGACTTGTGCAGACGCTGCATAAGGAAAGAGTGGAGCAGAGATAGCCTGCCCAAGGGGAAAAACTTTTTTCTGTCTTACGATTAAGAAAAGTTTACTTAGTTCCACACTGTTTTCAATAACTTTTTGCATTCTGATGATCTTGTTCTACTGCCCAAACCACTCTTGCCTGTTCCTTTCCACCTGCTTTGTAGTATTACAGGAGAGAAAGGAGCAGCCTCTGTACCAGAATAGCTGGGCTTTATGTGGACTATGCTGGGTCTCCTTATGCTTAACTGCACAAAGGCTCATTCCAGTTGTTTAGGAGGCAAAGAATAAACAAAGTGTACCGACAGCATAAAGGCCAAAAGAAACAAAGAAGGAGAAAAAGAGGAGACAAAACCACCCTCAGATTGTACCGCAGATAGCTAAATCATTGCATTTATTTCCGACATATACAAGGTCTGTGGATTTATCCTTAATTCACATCGTTTAACCTAAATCCAAAACTGTCCTCATGCTGTCGGTCTGATCTGCCAGTTCTACTACTTCTTGTTTTTGTTTAAAAATAAACTGCTTTTTACCTGGTATTGCCTTGGAGGATTGTTTAAACTGTTTAAGTGGATTTCATCTGAGCTTCTTATACTTGATTGCTTCCTTTGACCAAGCTGCAATGGAAACATTACTTATAGTACAAAATAAACAGAAGAACAATATGGTTAAATTACCTCATGTACACATCGTATGACAGAACATTAACTGTTAAACTCAATTTGGGGATTACTAAATTAATGTCATAAAGTCCTCATACCTGTGCAGAATTTCATCACAAGAGTTGAAACAAACCCTTTCACACTGTGATGAGTGAGAACTGGGAGGTCTTCTCCCTTTACTCTGCCTCTCACCTGCTCCTAACATCTGCTCTGGTGAGACCCCACCTGAAGTACTGCATCCAGCTCTGGGGCCCTCAGCACAGGAAAGACATGGACCTGTTGGAGCGGGTCTAGAGGAGGCCACAAAAATGATCCGAGGAATGGAGCACCTCTCCTGTTAAGACAGGCTGAGAGAGTTGGGGTTGTTCAGCCTGGAGAAGAGAAGGCTCTGGAGAGAGTCTTCCAGCAGCTTTCCAGAACTTAAATGGGGCCTATAGGAAAGATGGGGAGTGACTCTTTATTAAGGAGTGCAGTGACAGGACAAGGGGTAATGGTTTTAAACCATATGAGGGTAGATTTAGACTAGGTATAAGGAAGAAAATTTTTTACAATAAGGGTGGTGAAACTCTGGTTGCCCAGAGAGGTGGTAGATGACCCATCCCTGGACACATTCAAGGTCAGGTTGGACGAGGTTCTGAGCAACCTGATCTAGTTGAAGATGTCCCTGCTCATTGCAGGGGGCTTGGACTAGATGACCTTTAAAGGTCCCTTCCAAGCCAAACAATTCAATGATTCTATGCCCAAGGGACCAGAACAGAGCAGCCATCTCCCCACAGGCTTGCCCTCGCTTCTCAGGTGCACAGAAGGGGAATCCACATCAGGAGGAAGGGAACACTGGTGCAGCATGGCTTTGTAGGCAAGGGATGAGGCAGGGTGTGTGAGAAGCCAAGGAAGAAGGAGAGGTGGCAGCATTACCTCTTTCCTTTCTTTCACAGAACTTGCATTTAACTAACGTGACCTCCACTACCACAAAACACATGAGGAGTTTGTTTCTCCCCTCACTTGCACTAATGGCTGAATGTCATTGGTTATGCAGTTCATGCCAGGGACCACAAAATTATCAGCTGACATTTCTGAGTAGCATCTTCTTTACTACATGTGCTGAAAGGAAGGGACATCACTCCCTGATGAAACATCAGGGATGAAATTTGCAGGCTTCATTACCGATTTACACCTTTGAGAAGGACTAAAGCATCACAAAATGGTGAGCTGAGCCTCAAGCTGAATGACTAGGCTGCAGTAAGAGTGAAGAGCAACTGCCGAAATGAATGATATTACTTTAGATTAAAAATGGGGCCAGCTCAATGTGTAGTAGTACAAGAAATAAAAAAAAGTGAAATATAAATCATGATTGATCTGGATGAGGAATAAGCAGGACTGCCACTGAAAAGGCAGTTATCTGTAATTATAGGTGGTCCAATAACATTTTTACTGTTTTAAAGCACGGGGCTATCATTGCAGTGTCTCAGATCCCGTGGGATCATGCTGTACTTCCAGTGAGGTTCTCTGTGTTGGTTATCTCTGTGTCTTTATGCATCGAGCACCTTCAGATAAGCAAACTGGGGCACTCTGGAGCCCGGTAAGTAATATGTGGGATACGCTGGGATGTAGTTTGATGGGGTAGAAAGCAGGGGAGGGTTAGATGCTTATGCAGCTGTACAGGCATGTCACACATCAAGGGAGCCCACCACACAACGCCTGATGTTAACGAAGGCTAAAGCCCTCAACTGTAGACATTTCTCCTGCAACTGAAATGACTATGACCTCTTGAGATATAATGGGAAATTCTCATGGTTGAACTCTGATAATAAATGGAAGTAGGAATACGGAATATGTGATAAATATTCACCAGATGTCAATTAGAACATGATAAAAACATCTCAGCAGAGAGCTTTACTGGGGCTTTGTTCTAACTTACATGCACTAACACAAAGGCTAAAATAAAACACTTATGAATTGTATAAAGGTATAAAAAGGCTGAATGAGCCATCATATTCAGTTGTTTAACCAGCAATGAGTACATCAATTAAAATTCTCAGTTCTTCTAGTTGCTGCAGAGCTTGCCTCTTAAAAGTCTTCTAGTTTTCTAGAATTCCAAACGACTTTATATTTACTTTAAGAGTAAAGCAAGAAAGTTTTCGTGAATCTGCATTAAGAGAATAATTTAAATATTTCTAGATTTTGTTCAGCATTTCATAGAATCATATGAAATGGTTTGTATTGGAAGGGACCTTTAAAGATCATGTAGTCCAACCTCCTGCCATGGGCAGGGACATATTTCATTACATCATGTTTGTACTTTGGTAATTTTTCCTGAAGAAAAGATTACACTTATTGGTAAAGTATATTAATTTGCAATTAATACAAAAGTTTACACTGAATTTGGATTTTTTACTCTTTAGAAAGATTATGTATCCAGACTACATTTACTTGACTAAACAAAAATAATAGTAATATAAAAATACATATATAAATAATCAATAATTATCTCTAACATATTAACCTGAATTTGGATGGAAATTGAATTAAAGATGTATAAAAAGAACAAGTTATTGCTTTTTCTTGCTTGAATAGGTTCAGTAAATGTTTTTCATTTGTATTAGAAAGCATAAGTTTATCTAAACGTTTAAATTTAAACTATGCATCTGATTTATAATAAAAAATAGTGGCTAGTGAGTTTAAACAGCTGTGCAATCATTATGTCTTTCAAGACTTTATAACTTGTAACACTCTCTTGGGCCTCGCCTTTATTACTAGGTTAAAAGAGAAAAACAGTCTCCCTACTTTTTCATCTCCTGGTTTCCTAATGCACCATTTTGTGAAATAATGTAGTAGAATAAGAGGAAAAGTATGCTTCCTCTGCAGTGGCAGGGAAGGTCATCCTGGCGAAGGTGCTCTAGAGCGTGAGCTTGGGCTCCAGCTGTGTGGCGGGTGTCCCAGCACCTCTGGAGCTCTCACTTTTTCTGCATCTGTGGTTGATACCACTCATGATCCTCTTGCTTACCAGTTTACATATAATCTACAAATGCATTTAATTTTATTATGTATTTAAAAATATTTATTATGTATTTTGTTGTGTATTTTAAATGCAACCTGTCATGCCGGTTATCAGTTTCAAATTTATATCACATTGGTTCACTTCAAAAGTTAATCCAATGCTTAACTAAAACTTGATTTTCACTTGAAATAGCAAAAGGGTAACATGTAGTGAAATCAGCTAAGTGAGACACAGCAAACTTGTCCAACCAGACACACTGTTTACTTCTTTATCTTAACTTTGACCCTTCATCACTCTGCATTTTTTGAACAGAATAATGTACTTTTAATTAACTACAAACTGCACCTTGAAAGTTGTCAGGAAATTCAGAAGTATGTAACTTCATCAAATCTGCTTATGTGTAACAGTAACAGGCCAGAACATCTATTGTATGTTACTGAATGACCACTTGGTGGCAGAGATCGCCAAGATTTCACTATAACTTCATTTTTACACAAAATTTATAAACTTCCTTTAAGCTTCACACCTATGGCTTTTTCCTCTCCCAAAAATTACTACTAGAGCAAGCTCAGCCTGCCACATTAATTACTGAACTAGAGTTCATATTTTTGAGTTAATATCTATTGAAAAACCATTGACGAGACAAAAAAAAAAAAAGGAAATTCAAATAAAATAATGATATAAACCCTAAAAAAACCCCTCTTCCCCAGAAGCGTTGTGTAAAAGACACACAGCATACATGGACCATTGCTCTTAGAAAAAAAATCTTCTTTTTTAAACTCATTTCACCATTCTCTAGTACTACTTACAATTCAATGCAATCAAAACAGTAATGTAGTTACCCTAGCTGTTCTGTGTAGCACTTTGTTAACATCTTAAATCCCTGTTTTCGGAAGTAGCTGATGGAATTCCAGTAAATTATACTTGGTTGGACCAGAAGTGTTGTATCCCACAAAATGACTCGATTTGTGCTCCCAGAACCATAGGTCACTTAAGAAAATTTTAGAAACACTGGTTTATACTATGAAAGTAAAATTTAACATCTTTTTTGTTGTTTGAGTGAGGGTTTAAAGCTATTTCAATAATTAGTTGTTCCTTACTTTTTTTTCTGAAGGGAGATGTTTTAAGAAAATGGCTTATATAGGTTATCTGCCAGTATTGGTTTTAAGCTCAAGGAGATGAACAAGTTCTGTGACTCTTAAACCATAAACTTTCTCCTTCACAAGGCAATTTTTCAATTTAGAATACACTCCAAGTAAGTTTCGTTAAACCTCTCCTTTTTTTTTTTTCATTTATTTCTCCTCTTTTTTGGTTTGAGTTTCTTGTTCACTTGATATTTAAAGCACTAGTTCTAGCCTGAAACAGAAGAAATCTGCAGGTTTTAATCAACAGCCTGAAAGAAAACATCTTCACAGCTTTATTATTATATGTAGATATGTCTCAAGAGATTAGTTTCTGGTGTGCCACACTTTGAACACAGCTATGTAAATCACTCGACATTTAGCGTTCCTGGCATCTGGCTGTTTTCTGCCAATGGTAATTAGGGCAGAGCTGGCTCTAGGTGCAGAATTTCCCACCTTCCCATCTTAATTCTTGTCTTTACACTCACCCTGGTGCTGCTGCTGCTTTTTCACTGAGAAGATGCAGGAGAAAGACCCACAGGCCGGGTCTGAATCGATAAACTCGAGCGTGTGTTAATATTTCTGGGTACTGCAATGCAATGTCTTCTATCAGTAAACTTTTAGTGCCCTCCCAAGTAGGACTTGCACCAGAGCAACTGGCTCTCTCCCTAGGCACAGTCTGGCAATTGGAACGGTCCGGGGACAACAGCTTGCAGCAGCCCTACTTTGGGAGGAAAACTACTTGAATTCCTGAGTTGGTCTTGGTGCCCAGATAAGGTCCCTGTCACATTTAATTTACTAGCACAGCCACAGCCACCCAGTCTTGGGTCTGGTCTTGCCACATCTTACTTTGCGCAGCTCATTGTAGTTTTGGTAGCTCCTTACACAAGCGGCTCCTCGATCAGCAAACACGGCAGCACCAATCTGCTCAGCACAGGAAAGTCTGCTCTGCTCAGCAAAGTCAAAACCCAAAAAAGCCTAAAAATGCCTTTGAGAAGTTGCCATAAAACAGCCTCAACAATAACGAATCATCAACAGTGGGTCAAAATGTGACACAAAGACATTTTAGTTACATTATAGAAGTGCGAAGGATGGCAGCATCTGATAGATTCAGATAAAGTCAGCTCCACAGTATGTGGTGGTCCAAAAGGTAAGTAAAAATGTAATCGTCTGGTAGTATCAGTCACCCTTCTGGAAAAGCTGAGGAATGAATAGATGTGACTGCGCTGCTTTATGTTTTTCAACGTAAAAGCTTTTTTTTTTTTTTAATTTGATTTGCAGTTTTATATCTTCTTTGGCTAGGGAGTAAGCACATTTAATTTAGCATTAGCTATAGTAGAATCTGCAGTGAGTGGAAAGCATTACTATTTGAAGACTAAAAATTAATTCAGACTTAGGAAAAATCTGATAAACCAGGGTTGCATCCTCACAGCTGTCTTTAAGAGGGACTGCTGTAAAAGCAGATGTTAATGTTTTATCTATAATTAGTAATTATTACAATTTGCACCTTTCTAGCCATTTGAATTGCTAGGTTTGAATATAATTTTGGAAAGGAATTCTAAAAATACAGCTTCTTTCCTTAGGGTGCAAGAATGGGATTTTTAAGAGTATCTGTTTCGTGGGAACATAAATTTCGTTTTTAAAAGTCATTAAAAAGAAGCTTCCAACTTACTTACATACTCTTCAAATTCACAAATGAAGTGAATTAGAAAAACAAAAATCCTTTGGTTTTTTGTTTCTCACCATTGCTAATTTGAAATTTATTTGTATCTCCTTAAAGTCATGAATTTTCAGGGATGACCTTATCACTCATGGAATTTGTGAAACCAATTTGCATCAAGAAGCTCTTAAATACATTAGGATTAGATTTCCCAAATAAAATGAAGTGAGATCAATGAAATGCTGGAAAAATTGCTTGTGGCACCCAGGAGACATCTGAAGTTAATAACAATCGTGACTTTGTTGACAGTGTTTGTCATGTCTGTGTTTGTTCTCATAAACTGTTATGAACTTAACCAGTGGCAGAGACTTGTCAGACACGCAGTATTTTTCCCTATAGCTCCATTTTTTCCTTCTAGGATTGCAACCAGTTTCTTTTACTCTTCAACTGATAACTTTGATGGAAAAAATGCTTGTCACATTGGTGACAGAGAGCTGACAGATGCATGTAATTCCTCTACTGACCCCCAGTCTATTGACTCTTGACTAGACGCAAGAACTCCTAACCCTGGAGGCTTCTTCTCAGACCACTGCTTATTTTAACAAAGATCCTTCCACATTAAAAAGTTCCAGAAATGACACATTTGATTCTGCCACTATGACAAACCTATGATTTCTTTTTCTGTGTGTGAATGTTACCATATGCTCACTTTTGTATTCACTAAGTCTGGTCAGTTGTCTTGCAAAGCTCTTCTTCCCTAACGTGTTACAATAGTGCTAGTTTTTACACTTCCAGTAGCACGTAACACCACATGCTATGCCCTATGTTCTCCTAAAGCAATTAATTTGATTTATACCAAGACACTGCAGGAAAAACCGACTGACTATAAAGTCTTTAAATAAGCCCATGAAACACAGCAATGTATCAACTCAAGTGCTTTTTACTGCACTTGTGTAAATAAAACAGATAACAGAATGCTTTACAATAAAAGCAGGCTGCATTCTCAGTGAAGGCAGAGACAGGCTACGAAGGGCGAATTTAGAAACTTTGCCCAGACATGAGAGGGTGGTGTTTGGAAAGACGAAGCTCACCTTAAGCTGGCATCTGCAAGGGCAGTAAGAAGAGTTTCTACTGCTACAATAGCAGTTCAAGGTTGAACAAGGGAAAAATGGGCTTGTTGCTCAGTGGGGCGGGGAATTTAGTGACAGCAGACTCAGGTAAGGCTGAGGGACTTAGCCAACAGTTTTCAAGGTCTCTGTATTTAATGAAGGGGTTTGAGGAGGAGGAGAATGATTGGCCATGGAGAAGGGTCAAGTCAGGGGTTACCTGAGAGAACTTGACCCAGGCAAGTTCATTGGACCCAACGAGCTCTGTTCACGGGTACTGAGAGAGTGAATCATAGAATCATAGAATCAGAATTGTTTAGGTTGGAAAAGACCTTTAAGATCATCAAGTGCAATCATTAACCTAGCACTGCCAAGTCCACTACCAAACCATGTCCCTAAGTACCACATCTACACACTTTCTAAATACCTCCAGGGATGGGGCCTCAACCACTTCCCTGGGCAGCCTGTTCCAATGCTTAATAACCCTTTCAGTCAAAACATTTTTCCTAACATTCAATCTAAACCTCCCCTGGCACAACTTGAGGCCATTTCCTCTTGTCTTATCGCATATTACTTGGGAGAAGAGACTTACATCCTTCTTGCTACAATCTCCTTTCATGCAGTTGTAGAGAGCGATAAGGTCTCCCCTCAGTCTCCTTTTTTCCAGACTAAGCAACCCCAGTTCCCTCAGCCATTCCTTGTAAGACTTATGCCCTTCACCAGCTTCACTGCCCTTCTCTGGACACGCTCCAGCACCTCAATGTCTGCCTTGTAGTGCGGAGCCCAAAACTGAATACAGTATTTGAGGTGCAGCCTCACCAGTGCTGAGTACAGGGGGATAACCACTTTCCTTAGTCCTACTGGCCACCATATTTCTGACACAAGCCAGAATGCTGCTGGCCTTCTTGGCCACCTGGGCACACTGCTGGCTTATATTGAGATGAACTCCTTGCAAAGGTATTATCATCTTTGAAAGATCATGGAGATTGGAAGAGGTCCCCAAAGGCTGGAGAAAGGCAAACGTCAAACCCATATTCAAAATGCAGATCTGGGTAAACACAGACCACTCAAACTCATTTCAGTTAACTGGCAAAATAATGGATTGAGTCCTCTTGGAGCACATTTCTGGGCACACCAAGAGCAGTGACTGGTAACAGTAAGTATGGATTTAGAAAGACTAAAACCTGCCTAACTAATCCAGTTGGCGTTCTGAGATAAAATATCTGGATGTGCAGATGAGGGGAGAGCTGGGGAAGTCGTCAACCTCGACTTTAGCAAGGGTTTTAACCTAGAATTTATGTGTAAAGTCCTGGCTGGATGGTTATGCTTAGAGGGTAGTACAGGTGTCTTGTCCCGGGACTTGCCTGGTTAAACATCTTTATCAATGACCAGGTGTCAGAGGTGTTGGAGCACACTCTTGTCAAGTTTGCAAACAAAGCCAAATTTGGGAGTTTCCTAAGCAGGCTTGAGGGCAGGGATGCCATTCCGGAGGACAGGGCTGACAAGAAACCCTGTGAATTTCAGTAAGGACAAATGGGAAGGAATGACTCAACAACACAGGCTAGGGACTGGCTGGCTGGGGAGCAGCTCTGCAGAAAAGAACCTGGGGCACTTGAGGGACAGTGAGAAAGCTGTTAAAAAACTGCAGCAAGTTCAGCAGAGGGTCACCAAGATGTTTGGGACTGGAGCACTTGCCCTGTGAAGAGACACTGGGGAATGTGTTTGTTCAGCCTGAAGCAGAGACGGCTTCAGGCATACCTAACAGGAACTCCTAGTGTGTGCAGGGAGGTCACTGAGAGGATGAAGCTGGGCTCTTCACAGTGCTGCAAGACAGGAGGATGAGAGACAACAGGCGAATTCAAATGAGAGGCAGAAGCAGCAGCTTTTTCCCCATTAGAACAGTCAGATAGTGGCACATCTTGCCAAGTGAGGTTGTGCAGTCTCCATCCTTGGATGTTTTCAAAACCTGACTGGATGAAGCCCTGGACAACATGGCTTGACCTCAGAGCTGAGCCTGCTGTGAGCAGGAGGTTGGAGCAGAGACCTCTTGAAGTCCCTCCCCTCTGATTCTCTGTTCTGTGACAAGCAGGAAGAACTGTAAATTTACAATTTTTGGACTAAACTGATAATCGATGTAAACAAATATTTAAATTAAAAAAAAATAATAATAAGGATTTCAGCCCATATGTAGTTACTAACTTCAATAAGGAAGAATCAAGTATGTTGGGAAATTCATGATAAAAACAGGTCAACAACAAAAATGAAGTTAAAACTGGTTTTATCTTTTAAAATTAGCAGTCAGTATATACGTTATAAAATTACCTTGTTCATCTCTGCATCTTCCTGAAAGCTTTTCTTTTGGCACAGAAATGGTTTAGAAATAAATTTTTTGATTCTGAGTAGGAGATACAGCAAAGATTTGGGGCTTGGCACTAAGTTGAAGGGTACTGGAAGAGTTCTCCCTTCTTCAAAGTAAGAAAACCAAAGTTTAGCCCTTGCAAATTTCCATTCTACATCAGCATCATCCTGTAAAACAGAAACACGGCTGTTAATATGCTGTTAATACCACCTTGACTATTGAAGATGCTATAGCTAAACTTTATGTGTGTTTTGAGTGTAATTGGCCGAAGTTAATCTCAGACAGATCAAGTTGTTTATAATCTGTGAAAAACAAATTTTAATTAATGGAACTGCTCTTATTGATCCATGTAAAATAATGCAATTAAAGAAGAAAAAAGTGGATTTGATTTAAACATTGGTTACTCCAGAGTGAGTGCTAATAGCCTGCAATACAGGATCACAGAGACAGACCTCTTTCTTTGGTGCTCTTTGTAAACACACAGATAACCCCCCTGGATGGGTTCCTGTGCAACCTGCTCTAAGGTGGCCCTGCTCTGGCAGGGGGTTGGACTAGATGATCTCCAGAGGGCCCTTCCAACCCTGTGGTTCTGTGATTCTATGATAAGAATGCAAACTGTGACTTAAAAGTACACAGTATAACACCCACATTAAAGCTTCATGGCAACACTCAAATTCATCTACTAGGGCTTGACTGAGTAGCCGTTTGCTTGGAACACTGTCATGCTCAGTAAATAAAAAGGCAAAATCTTACGTTAACATAATAAAATCTCTCAATGTGACTACAAGTTCTGCTATCTTACTGGTCTCTTCTATAGCAATCAGACTATTACCATTTTTGTGAAGAAGACATAGTATTAGAATTTTAAATTAAATTAAATTAAAATTAAAATTAAAAAGATTAGGTGATTCTTACCTAATTACTTTCACTTGCTGGAATATATGATTAAATCAGCTATGCTACCATCACCATGGTTTATGTTTAACATTTACGATAGACAAACACTCATTTTATTCCTCCCTGTAAAGTCCAAGAGTGTTTTCTGCAGAAAGGACTGATGTCATGTTCAAGGGCATGACTCAGTATTGCTGTAGCTGTTTTTAGAAGCTGTCTGTATCACCATATTTTTGGATAATATCCTGGGGTTTATTGCTCTGAACCTGATAGTTTGTTTTGTGGCCTCCTGAGTCAGAAGAATCTGAACCTCCCTAGAAAATGTGTGTTGCTCTTGCTCAAGCTGGACAACGCTATGGCCCCAAACCAGAGCCTAGAACCTGGGACCAGAGCGGTGTCAAGCCTGAGCCTGTTGCCTTATGTATGGTAAGGGTGTCACCTGGGAAAGGCTGCCATGGCTGACCTCCTGGACACCTGCTTCCTGTATTTCTAAACAATGTTAATGATTTAGCCCTTTGTTTTCCATGGCATGCAGAAGTCCATGCTGATTTTCAGTAGCCCTGATGATTACTTTGTCAAGTAAAGCTCTGTTCACTGCAGAGGACTAGAGCAACAGTTGTTTAAATAAAAGAAGAAAAGAACACGCTACAGAATTGCTTGCAAGGTCAAGGCATAGGAATGAGAACATCCTTGCAGCAAGAGTGACACTACTTAAATAATAATTACAATTGAGGCAAATGAAAGATTCCCAAATTCACACAATGCAGCCCATCCTCTTCAGGAACATAACACAGTTCAACAGCAGTTTCTTAGTCCAGTATAGTTCTTACTATTGCAAGCATGTGCGGCTGGGTATTTCATAATAAAAATGTACAGTGAAACAAATTATTTTCTCCTAATTAATTCCCAAATCCTATGTATTATTTTTCTTAAATAGGATGTCAACAAGAAAAATTTCCAGGAGATTTAGATAATTAGCTATAACAGTAAATGTTTCATCATAAAGGGAATTTTTACCTCAATTTCCTGGAATGAGCTGTTGATCATCGCAATGAGCATGTTCAGTAAGACAATGACCATGGTAACATTATAGACTCCATAAAGGACATAACCAATATTTTCAATAAATTTATGTTTATAATTGATGACAACTGATTTAACTTCTGAGAGTCCAAATATAGCCCAGAACAAAGTCTTGAAACTTTCTTCAACTGTGGGAGGAGAAAATGAACACATTAATATGTTACTGAAGAAAAGCTGCATATACTTATTGTATAAATTGCCAGTGACCGTTTTCATACAGTACACAATTTTTTCCATTATTATGAAGTAGAACTTTACAATAGTGATATTATGCAGAACAAGCAGACTATCTAATTTCACAGGTAGAGGCTGTTTCATAACATAGGATTCCTAATATTTAGGACTGACAATAAAACCATCTGATTCAGTTTAGGAATTATATACACGTTCTACAAGGAGTATTATAATGATTCACATGTTAACTACTTTAATCTACATGCTACACACTTGTTGGCGATGTGAATGTAAGTAGCAAAAACAATTAACCTGTAAATACTTTATTTTAATTGCACTATTAGTTCACTTAGTATGAACTATTTCACCATAATTATGACTAACATTCTGAAACTGTGAAGAAGACAGGATGTCTGACTGCAAATCAGTGTTTTTAAATAAATTAGTCTCACAGACCATAATCCTCCAGTTGAGTTTTCACTATTCCACAAATCCACAGTAAAGGCAATAAGCCATGGTGTGGGGACACTGATGATTTTTTTTTTAGGTTAGTTCATTTAAATACATGTATTTCCTCTTAATCAGTTTATATATGTATACACATAAACGTAAGTTGAATCCTCTGAGGTATCTTCTCCTATCTATCTCCACTTGTTTGAAGACACATTTTCTCTTGCATTGATGAAGAGGTCTTGGTTCCCCATGTCCAAAAATGCAGTAGCATTGCAAAGCACATTTTGGATTTTATTGCATTATTGTTAAGAAAAGAAAGTTAAAAGAAACTTGAAATTTTTAGTTGTCAGTTTACTTCTCTGCTTATAATATTTTATCAGTATTCCATTCGTGAGTTGTAGTTTTATGTACTTTATCTATTGTCTCAACTAATAACAACAAACAGGTAGTAACAAATTTTTCCCTCTTGGCCAAGTTTGCTTCCTGGCTGAGTATACTTCATAACAGCTATAGCTTGAATATCACGACAGCCAGAAATGAAGTGGGCAAGGGATGTAGAGCCTGGAAAAGAATGGGTTTCCACTCAAGCGATTTATCTTAAAATCACAGCTAGAAATGAGAGGCATGACAAACCTATACCAAATAACTCCTGACAGACAGAGTAAATTCAAAATTTCTATTCTTACGGTGAAAGAAGAAAAAAATCATAGCCAAGGAAATAAAGAGTAAGAAAAAAAAAAGGAGGGGGGGACTATATTTTCTCCTCTCAAGATGGAAGAGGTTATTGCCAGTGGAAACTATAGAAAGCCAGAGCTTTAAAGGAGGGATTAGATTATTTTTTTTTTACTAGTAAGAATATACAGAGTTGCCTGAATTATATTAAAAAAATTTTATGTGTATCATACTGTAGTGATTAGCTTGTTCTAGTTACAGATGACAGTGCCACTTGATGGAGGAACCAGCCTTGCCTACACACGCTGCAGGGAGCCGCTACGCTGGGCTCTGAGGCTGACTGCCCTCGCAGGCAGGATGCTGTCCTGCGGGCCCTGGGTCTCACCCAGCCGATGTCCCGAAATCCCTGAACAAGCCCGGGAACAAACCCTGTGCATGGATGGAGCGCTATTACTGATTGCACTGCCAGGTCGTCAGACACACATACAGCTCTGTGTAAGGCGTCTGAGGTACTTCTGGTTTCTATAAGCTTCCCCCGTCTAATGCAACCCAGGATTCTGCTGGTCTGCTTTGCCATAAGGACACATTACTGGCTCACGGTCAACTTGGTGTCCATCAGGACCCTCAGGTCCTTTTCTGCCAAGCTGCTTTCTAGCCGGTCAGTCCCAGCCTGTCCTGGTGCCTGGGCTTCTTCCTGGGTTTCCCTGTGTTGAACTTCACGAGGTTCCTGCTGGCCCATTTCTCCAGCCTGTTGAGGTCCTTCTGCGTGGCACCACAACCAGCTGGTCTATCAGCCACTCTTCTTCATCCATACAGGCCTCCTGTCCTTCCCTTGATTTCCTGCCCATGGAGATGGTCCAATCTCGAGCGCTGAAAAGGCAATTCTTGAAAATCAATCAGCTTCCCTGGACTGCCCTTCTCTTCAGGGCCTTATCCCATGATATTCTTCTCTGAACAGGCCAAAGTCTGCTCTCCTGAAATCTGAGGTTGTGGTCCTGTTATTTGCCTTGTTCTCTCTTCTCAGGAACCTGAACTCCACCCTCTTGCAGTCAGTAAAGGCTGCTCCCAACCCTCACACATGCAACCAGTTCTTCCTTGTTTTTAAAAGTCAGGTATCACAAAGCTCCTCTCCGCATCCACTCCTTGATCACCTGTGTCAGGAAACTATTGTCAATGCCCTCCAGAAACCTCCTGGCTTGCTTGTGCCCTGCTGTGTTGTCCCTCTGGCAGATACCAGGGTGGCTGAAAATCCCCATCAGGACCAGAGCCTGCAAGTGCGAAGCTTCTCCCAGTTGTCTGAAGAAGGCCTCATCTGCTTCACCTTCCTGATCACAGGCATTCCACAGCAGACACCCGCTGGGACACCACCCGTGTTGGTCTGCCCTCTGCTCCTGCCCGACAAGCTTTCCCTGGCTCATCATCTGTCCCTAGGCAGAGAGAGGCACAGCCATTCCCGTGGCTCTCTCAAGTAAAGGGCAACTACAGCTCACCTTCCCAGCCTGCCTTTCCTGACTTATCATAGTATTGTTGGGATCAAGAGCTCAGCCTCTGATTTCAAATACAACCTTTAATCCAGAACAACAGAGAATATTAATCCTTAATCCAAGATGAAGACATTTTTAAGAGATATAAACCTTATAAAACAACTAGTAAACTTAATACATACAATGCAAACAACCGACTTTCCGTAAAAATAACCCACAATCATTACAAGTTTAATCAGTTTTACTTACGTTGTGAATGCTTCATTTTGTTTTGCCCCCAGGTAGTAGGAATAGAGATTAAACATGCCTATCATGAAGGCCACAAACACCATGATAAATATCACCATGAACTTGAAGATGTCTTTCACCGTTCTGCCAAGTGATATCTGCAGTGGTCCAAAGCTTTCATTAGCTGGTAAGATGTAGGCTATTCTGGAGAAACTTAGTACTACCGCAATTGCATACAGGCCTTCAGATATGATCTGAGGATCAGATGGATCCCAGTTTATTCTGGCTAGAAACAAAAGATGAGAATTTTGTTGAGCATTTCCAAGTCCACCTTAGGCTACTCTCTTTCTGTGAGTAACCATGAACCAGGCAGCAAAAAATGGCATTGAATGCAATGGTGCTATGCAAATCTGGAACAGATAAGATGAAGTCTTCATGGTTTATTAGGGTTTTTTTATTTTATTTTACATTGCATAATGCATTTTCAGCAGTTTTTACTGAGAAAAATTCTAAGACTTTTTTGCCTAAAAGTAAGAAGCAGCTAATTTTTACCCCTTTTAATTTAAAGACACAGAAAACTGACTTCCTCACTGACAGCTGTGAATACTTCCAAGTATGACTGCGCAAATACTGAGTGCTTGGGGCTTGATTCAAAGCCCCTGAACAAAGACATCCATTGCCATTTGAGATGCCCGGGGTATCCAAGATATTTGTACAGATCTGTGGAAGGTTTTTTTGGAGCAGCACCTTAGCAATTCAAATGGTGCTAGTCACTTATGTTTGGCCAACTGAATTGAGCCAGGTAGCCCTAAAACCATTTCACAGCTCCACTGACTGTATTAATTAGATCTCCATTGATTATAAAGGTGGGCTGTCCATGTCTGTCTTGTACTGGTGAGCCCAAAACCGGACGCAGCCCAGCTCACCAGTGCTGAGTAGAAGGAAGGAGGGAAGGATCAGTTCCCTCGACCTGCTGGCAATACTTTGGCTAATGCAGACCAGGATACATTTGCCTTGTTTGCCTCAAGGGCCCATTGCTGGCTCATGTTCAACCTGGCATCCATCAAGGTATGTTTGCTAGCCTGTGATAAAACCTGTGTCATTAAATATTCACTGTTAATATTATCCATGTCAGCACTACCATATGTAGATGTTCTCCTAGCAGACATGCACGCACTAAAAAACAGCTCCACTCTGCTTAAGTGCATAACAAAGTCACAACTCATGACTGATGTCAGCGGTAACTGCCTTGCTAGATGACAGAGTATTATACAGCACAAATGAGTTACAAGACTTCTGCTTGTCATACCCAGAAACTGTGAACATAAACAACAGTCCCTGTTTACAAATTCTTCAAGTGGGTGTTACTGAAAACTGAATTAATATTTAACTTGCTGCTTTTATAACTTATGTGACACTTATAACTTTCAAGTAAAATTTATAAGACTACAATTTAATGGGTTGCAGAATATATATATTAATTACTTGGCTTTTTCTACAGCCTGGATAATGAAGAAATGCAACCTTATCAGAAATAGTATTTGAGGCATAGAACAGAGATAGAAACTGACATAATTCAGTATCTAGAGAAAAATACCTAATGAAAGGAAGAGAGATGTGGTGGTGTTCAGAGTGAACACGTGTAAACAGAGCTTATTTTTTTCTCATTTGGGCAAAATAGCTTCTAGTCACTTCTCATACATTCCAAGCAAGTTTATTAATATTTTTATCTCCTACTGGTAAAGAGAGTAGATTGAGAAATATTAAAATAATATAACAGAGACTCTGAGCAAATAATATATAAAAGATTTGCTGGTTATGTTGGCAAAGAAGGTTTAAGAAGTTCCTGCATCTCATTGCTTAGTTCTGCCCCTGCGTTATAGTACATCACCTTTGCAGTCGCACCAAGGGAAGTGCTTGCAGGACAGCAAACACCCTGTAACTGGACAGATGAAATGACCTGGATTAAAATCACCTTGAAAAGGGGTGGGGTGACAGTGGGGTTATTTTAATATCAGATCATTCCAGTGCCTGATGTTCCCAAAGAGATGCATGAGCATAGCCAAGGGAACTGTGGCCAAATATTAGGGATGAAAAAGACAAGAAGTGGTGTGAATTTCTTAAGCAGGAAATTTTGGAACTAAAGTATCAGAGGCTTATTAACAGAAAATCAATTCATTTTGGCCCAACAAGTAAATCTTAATCATGTGCAATCAACTCACCCAAGGTGTAGTATTTTATGTTGGGCTCCAGTGTTGGACTTGTCAGATCTTTCATATTTGCATCAACGAAGTTCTGGGCTCTGGATGCATGCCAAAATGCCATAAACCTTGCTATGAATGATGCTGCAAAAATTGCCAACATACCAAAATCAAGCATATTCCATAATTCAAAAAGGTATTCCTTTGGACCTTGAGACCAAATTTCTTTACACTCCGACCATATCATGCCTGTGTAAGACAGAACAGAGAAATCAGTGTGCTCTTTTATCTTCACATTTGTTTTATTTGATATTTTATTATGTATAGCATATGCTCTTGGTTGCAGTCAAACTCAAAACAATTTTGGTCAGTGGGAGTTCAAACACAAACTAAAACCCTTGAACCTGCCAATTCATATACATTCCAGCACTTCTTTCTCATGTGAGTAATAATAACAATCTTTCATATTGCTTTTTTTTCCTGCATAACTACAAAAGATTTCAGAGAAGAATGGGATGTGAGTATTACCATCTGTTACAGACACAGGAAGAGACAGAAAGGGCAGAAATGCTCTGGCATGATCATATAGCAGTGGTAGAACTAATAGCAGAACTCACGTCTTCTTATTTGCAGATTACCTCGGGTACTGTCTCTTTACTGAAATTGTAAATATGTGACAAATGAGCATGAAAGTAAGAATCAAACCTAATGGCAAAGGTATCTGTTTAATTCCTAATCAGTCTCCCTTAATAATAAAATACAGGAGTACAGTATTAGTTTATGGCACCCTTTTTATTGAGCAAATCCTTTTCCTTTTCAAGATAAAATTTATTTCATGATTAACTACATTTCTAGGATTCTGAAGAGTGTTAATAAAAAACTGAATTGGAACAATGTCACTATTTTTGCACTTATCAAATTGTCTGAATGAACTTTTCATTTTCTGATGACAATTATAATGTTAATTACAGTACTTAAATTCAGTACTAAATTTGTATGCACTGAATCAATTTTTCATGAACCGTCTTGTGCATGACACTGAAGTAAATAAAAATACATCAAATTAGCAAACTATGTAACTTTAAATTCTGAAATTATTATCTACTCCTTTATTAGCAGACTAAAACATTGTTATTTATAGAATATTTGGAAAATTAAATGCCATGTTATTCCTATAATACACAATTATATTAATTTATAAACAGTTTTATGATGAAATAAATAAAGATTTTCAACATCTTTTAAAACTTTAAGAATCAGTTAGTGTACAAATGGCTCCAATTCCAATCACAGAGAGGTCATAAAAGCAAAATATTTTAAATGCATAAACTCTTGAATATAAACAGATTTTACTTAGCTTGAATTTAACTCTTCCATATTACTGACCCAACTAACAACCAGAACCCAAATCCTTAAAATATTTGGGCATCTAATCCCTATTAGAATAAATGGGTTTAGACTTGTAAATAAGAATCAGACAGCAAAAATATTTTTGAGGTCCTGTGCTCAGGTTCTGATGCTGAATATTTCTGCATCACCAAATTAAACAGGTCACCTCAGAGAACTATTCATAGTAAGCACTTCAAACTTATACTAGGATTGAAAAATCTGCTTCTGAATGTTCAAGGGTCTATATTCTTCTCTTTTGCCAATAATACACTTCAGCTATACACTATTAATTCTGCAGGCATACTTGCAAAATAAAGAGAATCTTAGCTGAAAGAGACAATTGGACACAAAAAAACTTGGCCCATGATGTGGAAATCCCTCTCCTTGGGAGTTGACACAGACCGACTCAAAAAAACCCCAGAAAACTGGTAGATACTTTCCTTTGATATCCTTAAAACTGAATTAATTCATATTCAGATGATGTAGATTTCTCCTAAGTCCTTAACCTGAATGTGATTAACCAGGCACATTTGAATCCCGCTGTCATCCAATAAGAAACATGAGGCCAGTGTGGGAATGCAGCCAGTTGAACAAAGTCCCGTTATTGTAATTTTTACGCACATAACATTGATAGCAACGGATTAAACTGGGTCCAGCTCCACTGAAATCATAGCAAGACAAATTTAAGCAAAAATTAATCTTTACCTATTACCCAAGAAATAATGAGCATCTCCATCCATGAGAAACAGGATGTTTTCATCCTAAATAGCTGTTTCACGTTGCCTGTTGTTTCATTAGGTCGGAGTTTGGTGCCATCGAATCTGTCAGCTGCATTCATGACAAGCAGACCAAGAAAAATGGTGAAAGAGGCTGCATGGGCTACAAACTTCATAAATGGTCCACGCATTATCCTCCCCAGCTGAAACAGAGGATATGAAACACAAGGATATTGCATTGCTTTCTTCCAAAATAAAAATGTACAAAAAGAACAGTAACACAGAGAAATATATATTTCAGTAATACACAGAAAAAGTATTCGGAAAAAGTTGTATACTATGGGACCATGCTGACAGTAACCTTTAAAAGTTTCTACTTATTTGCTATTTTGAGAGGGATAATCTATCAGTTTCACCATATATGTATTTTTAACTCAGTGTTTTGAAAGCTGTAATTATTTTGAGGCATCTCTGTCTATTACAGGTAATCAAGAGAAAAATTTATTATAGTCGTTGAATTTTGTACATGCTAGTCATCTTTATGAGGCAACAAAGAAAATGAGATTTTGACACTTAGTAAAAGCATTGATTTATCACAGGAGTGAATTATGACTAAAGGATTCTGTTTCCTGACTGATGTGATACTCATTTACTCAATTTAGCACATTTATTGTGCAGTTTTCCCAACTTACTTTCTTAAAAAAAAAAAGAGCCAGGAGGCCTCAAAAGGTTATGTTTATAGTTCTGCAGTGTCTTAATTTTCTTCCTGACTCCTTTACTGGAAATGTCCTCAATTTTGTCATGACTAAGAACAACTTTAAAATGGTTTAGTGCAACCCTTAGGAACCCTGAAAATTCCACACAAACTCACACAAGACTGAACTTTTAGCAATTATTTACTTTATTTTTGAGAGTGCCTCTATTAATAGTAAAAATCTTAGCTTGATCACTTAGTCAGTAGCCGCAGAAAAAGAATTTTTTATTGTAGATGAAGACAGTATCTGTATCTGATAAAAATTCCTTGGAAGGAACTGAAAGCAAGTGTCATGGATCTCATCGGAAACATACAACAATCTGTCGTCCAGAAAAGGGAGGGGAAAGCTGAAAGAGAAGTTATTTTTAGTTGCATATTTGCCACAATTGTTTCAATATCAAAATCTGAGTTTTACTGTCCTTACAGTCAGCTTTTACAGAAACACACAATAAGAGGATGCTGCTGAGGATGTGATGGCAATGTCTCAAATACAGATAAATTAAGAAAATTAGACAAATATAAAAAGAAGATACTGTTAAAGGAACACCGTCAAGGTTAGCATGCACAAAATTTGATCTTCTTTCTCCATTATACTATTTTGCAAACACATGCCATTCATTAATGTTTCTCATTCAATAAAGTTAATCTATCTTTTCTTAAATAAAATATTGTGTCAGCCTCATGAGATGAACTTCAACAACCAATTATTTTGTGTGAACCACAGAGAACAAGTAATAGCCATGGGGAAAGATTTTATTTCAAGCTTGGAAGGAACAGTCATAAACAACACACAATAAAGCACAACCGGAAAATAATAAAGTTACTTGACAGTGTCCTTTTAAATGCATTATTCTTGTGTTCACAAATGAAGATGAGTTAGGAGACAGATACCAGAAAGAGACATATCCAGAAAATAAGAAAAAATATTAAAGTGGGTAATGTTAATACATCATTTGATCAAAAAATACAAAATTTAAAAGAATGAACTCCTGGCAGGCCCCCACCCACCCAC
>VXBO01001332.1:64889-90629 GCA_013400135.1 Rhinoptilus africanus | reverse complement strand
TCACCACCCTCACAGTAAAGAATTTCTTCCTTATATCTAGTCTAAATCTCCCCTCTTTGAGTTTGAAACCGTTACCCCTCATCCTATCACTACACTTCCTGATAAAAAGTCCCTCCCCGTCCTTCCTGTAAGCCCCCTTCAGGTACTGGAAGGCTGCTGTAAGGTCTCTCCGGAGTCTTCTCTTCTCCAGGCTGAACAACCCCAACCCTCTCAGCCTGTCTTCATAGGAGACGTGCTCCAGCCCTCGGATCATCCTCATGGCCCTTCTATGGACTGCCTCTAACAGGTCCATGCCTTTCCTGTGCTGAGGGCTCCAGAGCTGCATGCAGTACTCAAGGTGAAGTCTCAGGAGAGTGGAGTAGAGGGGCAGAATCACCTCTCTCAACCTGCTGTCCATGCTTCTTTTGATGCAGCCCAGGATGCGGCTGATTTTCTGGGCTGTAAGTGCACACTGTTAGCTCATTTTGAGCTTACAAGAATGCGCATGTCAGCTCATTTTGAGCTTCTACGTGAAGATCAGGCTCGTGACCATCTGATGAACCTGAAAGTGTACAAGTCCATGGGACCTGATGAGATACAACCACGGGTACTGAGGGAACTGGTGGATGAGGTTGCTAAACCACTCTCTATTATATTCCAAAAGCCACAGCAGTCTGGTGAAGTCCCCGCTGACCGGAAAAGGGGAAACATAATCCCTGTTTTCAAAAAGGGAAAGAAGGATGAACCAGGAAACTATAGGCCAGTCAGTCTCATGTCCGTGCCTTGTAAGATTTTGGAGCAGATCCTCCTGGAGGCACTGCTGAGGCAGAAGAATAACAAAGAGGTGATTGGGTACAATCAACACGGCTTCACCAAGGGCAAATCATGCCTGACAAACCTGGTGGCCTTCTATGAGAAGGTCACAACATCAATAGACAAGGGTAGAGCAACTGATGTGATTTACCTGGACCTGAGCAAAGCCTTTGACACTGTCCCACACAACATCCTGGTCTCCAAGCTGATAAAATATGGGTTTGATGGATGGACAATTCAGTGGATAAAGAACTGGCTTGATGGCTGCAACNAAAAAAACCCCAAAGCCCAAAGACCTCAGTTCTCTCTTTCAACCTTCCTCTTTCCCTGTAATGTACAGGATTTGACCTGCTAAGATCACGGATGTTATACTGTAAACTGTTGAATAATCCTTATAGGATCCCATTTGTTCACTCTAACATAATCTCAAGGGAAATTTTCCATCAGTGTTCATTTAAAATGGATAGTGTTAAAACAGAGATTCAACACGACGTTCAGAGAGGTTAGGTTTCGTAACCCATTTTCAGTGGAAAGGCTTTCCATACTATATATCATCCAAAACAGATACAGTGGTAGCGTCCAAATCAAGACAATGCATTATAAATGGAGGCAGGGGAGGCTGCGTGACTCCTTTAAAAACCTCATGAAATATAATGAGTAGTAGCACTGTCTTGATAAGCCAAGGGAGTTCACTTTGACTTCTAGAAAACTGATGACGATTGTTTTAATTTCTGGCATTCATGTTTCAGCAACTTTTATCTATTAATTTTTAATCATCAAAAATAAAATTGACTTTGAAGTAATTGGAATCAACCCACAGCTTGAACTTAGTCTAGCTCTGAATCAAGGGCAAACGAGGATCCTCTGCATCTGCCTACTAAGACAACAACTATATGAAGAACAGTTTGACTCATTGTTTCTTAAGTACAATTTCTCCAAGGCAACTCGTGCCCAACCATTGTAATTTAATTTAATATACATTGCATTTAACACGGTACATTTACCTGTCTTAACTACATTTGTCAGGACATGCCATCTTGCAGCCATTCCATTCTAACTCAGCTTTAAAATGACACGTTACTGAAGTATAATTTAAGCATGTCAGTAATTTATACTCGTACTTCATCTTTGTCAGACAGGAATCTACATACGGATGATACAGAAGTTAATAAAAGGCCATTACAAGATTTCACAGACCAACCTTACTGCAGGGAGCAATCCAGTAAGCCATTGAAAGGAATGGTAGTCCTACTGCAACCGCAAGAACAACCAGAAACTTCACCGCCATGGTCTGCTGCCGTAAACCTGACAAATTCTCATACCAGATTGAGAGAAGTTGCTGCTGGCAGTTTGGATGTGCTACAAACTGTAACAAAGAAAAAGAGCACAAAGATAATGTTGCTATCAGAGTATCTTTCATTAAAATAACACCTATATGAAGCGCATTACGAATCTCGGAAAAGCAACGACTTATATTCAAAGGATCATTAAAAAGGGTATAAGAAAAAGTTTTTTGATGAGCCTAATCTCCCAGCATGCAGGCATGCTGTTATCAGCAACAATAAATCCTTAATTTAAAAAACTATTATTTTATTGACATTGTGTTCCATCGCAAACTATTCATTTCCATCTAAGGGTAATTAAACATGAACTTTATTTGGGCAAACTCTAGTTGTTTCTGACATCTATAATTTTCATGTTACTACAGAAATTCCAAAACTTTAGGCCTTTCTGTTCTGCAAAGGATGCTATATAGTCTTCAGTTATGAAAGAAAGAATAAGCTGTATTTTCACATGCTAACATGCAAAATGTCGTGGTTTTTTCAGCTGGTATAAGAATACAGCTGTAACTTTTGGAGGAATTCAGCTGAGGAATATTTATAACTTGGTTGTGGAATCTTTTGGACAAATTCTGAAAAACTGAGAAGTTTGGTCTTTTCTTTCAAAACTTTCAAAAAGTATAAGAAGCATCTCACAAAGGTAGATATTAACAAACATTGGATTCTTGTGCACCGCTTTTTTTTAAGTCTAGACCTGGAAATACACTTAAAAATGTAACTGAAACTAGTATTTTTTTTTTCAACAGTAGTTCTCTACATTTAAAGGATGACTGGCTGAAGGTGCAAGAAATGTCTTTATTCAGACAAGAGACAGTGTTGAAAGAAAGTTCACAGTCAAGGAAGGATTGAGACTCAAATGTTACAAAGGACAAGGTCAATGTGATACTTTCTCTTCAAAAGTTGTTTTAGCTCTCTTTAGTGACCATAGTTTGCCAAGTGTTTTGCAGGTTTGTGTTCATATGCTGGTAGTCAGTAGTCAGTCAAAATGATTTTCAGTCAAAATGGCCCAAGTGTTCATTTAAGTGTCATATGCTATGAAAACATAAACATTTACTAATAGCACAATTTAATACCACTGTCATGGCATGTCTGTTTGATCAACATAATTGCTTACTTTTTTAACTTCATACTTAATGGCGAGTTTTAAGCGGCTAAGGCTGGGGCGACCACGTTCTCCATTATTATGGCTCATCTCTACATCACCATTCAAAATAGCTTCCACTTCTTCTGTATTTCTGCACAAATCAAGGAGTCCCACTACAAAATCCTTGCATTGCATAGACAATTTCTTGTAATCATTCTAGAACAGAAAAGAAGAAGATAACTTGCTGTTTAGATCTAACACAAGAAAAACAGTTCTACATCCCAGCTACACTGCCGTGAGCACCAATAGTTTGTTTGCATCTTGATCTGTTTTTCTCTGGTAGATTGACAGTACTTGGTTAACAAACATCTGCTTCCCCTGAATGTTCAAAGAGTAGGGTTTGTCTCACCTTGGTTACCTTGGACATCTACATTATCAATTTTTATACCTGAGTTACTTCTATAGACCTCCTTTAGAGCCAATTGAAAGCAAAAAATCACTTTCAGACTGTATGACATATTTTAATGACTATTTCAAGTTGAGATGAATAGCACAGGAACAGTTTTCTATTCACTGACTGTCACAGAATTATAGATAGTTCAGATGTAGAAAGTTACACTGTAGAGATCTCAATTGGATGAGTATCCTACTGAGAACACGTCTAAACAACTTCCCAACCTTCTTGAGAATTAGAGAAATATATTGACTTTTTTGAGGCCTTGAATTATTCTTGTAAATCTCATCTTTCTCATTTTCCAAAATCTCTTAGCTTGCAAACACAAGATTTGATTGCTGTTTTCCAGCATCTGTGTCAGCAGTGCTACAGACAGCATGGCGATACCACATTTCTAACTTCAAGTCAAATCTCTCTAGCTCAAATATCTCACAACAGACTTTGTCATGTGAGCCAAAATGTTGCTCTACAGCTGCAGGTTCAGTTGCTTATTGCTTTAACTATCAAATATTCTTCTCAGTCACTGTTTTCCAAAAGGCGTAAGTCAAAACAGAAAAAGATATTTTGATCATTGCAATCCACACTTCGTTAGCCACTCCTTACTTGCAGCTGTGTTTGGGTCATAAAAGATGAATATAGCTAGACAGATAGAAATGTGTAAGTATAGTTAAAAATTGTACAGATATATTGTCCCTGGCCTACATCTTACAAGAGATTTACTCATACACGTGTCAACAACTTCTGCTAGTTTTGTGATCTCTGCTAATTTTAACGTCTTAAAAAGATGAAATTACCGTAGAATTTTTCCCAAACAAAAGAATGAAAAAAACCCCAACCACCTCACACCATACAGGACTTCTCAGGTAGTCTCTATTTCATGTTCACAGTAGTCTTCTATGACTGCTTTTATTACAGCGACACATTTCCCCCCTTCTGGTCTGTTCTGCATAGTACTCCCCCTTCTCCCGCTCTTAGTTGCTGTTTAGTTCCCTCTTTTTAATCACTTCCTTCATACTAACTGCCATCTAACGCACACCCTAGAAGAGAAACCATTATTTTGAGTACACAGAATACCCTAAGATATTTGCTGAGGGTGTATTTCATGCATGTTTGTGCTTTATCACCCACAACATCACAATACCAGTTTATTACTTGGATATATTAAAGAATTGCATCCAAGTTTTACATTTCATTTTACTTAGATGGATGCAAACATTCATAGACAAATAGTTATAGACACTATTGTATGTCTACATAAAACTGTCAGTGATTTATTTTTTTAATAATGTAATGTAAGCAAGATAGCTCAGATCTGTCATTAAAGAGAAAGGAACTTCAATATCATTTCTCTACAAGACAACAGAAGCGAAATACTAAACCTAACCATTTCATGACATGCTGTATATTTTATTACTGTTTTGTTCATTTTTCCTCTCTTCAGAAGAATAACAATAGAGATTAACCAAAATCCTGACTTCTCGGCACTAGAGAAAGACATTTTTGGGGAGTAATATGTCACCTTCTGTTTGGCTTTCATTTTTGTACCAGCAGCTAAGATAAGATTTAGCATTCAATCATTTTAATACATAAATGTCCTCTTCAGAATTGAAGGAAAAGTAGCCATTTGAGATTCACAGACAAACCAAAAACACAGAGTCAGCCTACACACCCTTGTACAATTAGGTACCATGAACTTTTCCAAACTGGTATCTGACCCTTGAACATCAAATGAAATAAAAGGATTATTTTTCAACAAATTTAGGACAAAAAAATTTGGCCTTCATAAATAAATATTTTAAAATATTGTAATAGACTTGTAATACATTGGTATGTGCATATTTTCTGGTAGGAGATACATATGTATATACACACTCAAACACTCTTCATCAGTATTTTCCAGCTGTGGTGACTGAGACATGACACGGATTTTCAAAACAGTGTGTGAGGATACCATTACTCCACGGTGGAGTCCAACACCTTTGGGCAGTCTCAAAACAAAAGTCATATCTGACAATTTAGTCTAATGAAGAATATGATTTTTTTCTGAGTGTAGTCCTATTTACCAAAATGAATACTGAATGACAACTTTTAAAAATAGTCAGATACCCTATTTATGTTTTGCAGAATTATGCCTTCTTAAATTAGGTTTGTACATAATATTACAGTATATACTAGCACCAGTAAATTCATCCATAAACTCCATCAGTTTATTTTCTCATTTGTAAATGCAATAAGCCAGCTTTCTCTCTTGTGAAATACCGCTGCAGCGATCCATGGTGGTAGCTGAGCTGAAATCTTCTCGGCAGTCAGGTTACAGGGAACGAGGTTTGGGGAATCGCATGGTGCACGGCACCACTGCCTCCGTCCCAGCCCTGGCACAGGGCGGCTGTGGGACAGCACAGTCAGCTGAAGGCAATGCACCTCCCTGCGCCAGTTCACAGCTTGCTGTCTTGAGACGTATTCCCTTAGGAAGACTTTATCCTCTTAGGGAACATTATGGGGGACAGATGAGATGGTAATGTCAGAAACTGCTATGGGAATATCTGTCAGGGTCTGAAGACAGGGAAGGTTGCTCTAGCCAGGGAACTTTGTTTCTAAGAAATCACAGAGACCACTGCATGGGTCACCTTTTGGCCCTTGTCTCCTTGGTCTGTTTAAATGTGTAGTGACACCAGAAAATGGTTAATACACTCTTCTTGCCACCTCAGTGTCTCTGTCACACATGCACAGAAACTTCCCCCTCTCCCCTGGGTCTCACATGTCTCTTACCATTACTGTGAGCCAAGGGAACGGGGAAATTTGTTTGGCTTAAATTATTTTTGAAAACGGCCACAGGCACATGGGTAACTCCACAAGTTCTCCTTTACTGAAAATTGTAGGCTTAATGAATGAAAAAAGCAGTCCTGGGAGACTTGAGAAGGCAGTTAGCAATTAAACTACAGTTGGAGGCTCTAAAAAGAATCGGCCCTTAATTCTGCAATAAAGTATGCACGTGCTTTATTTTACGCATGTGACAACGCTGGTTCAGGGCTCCTCAGTAGGTTAGGGAAAAACAAATTTTGCCACACCAAGGGTGAGGGGACAGCGCTGGCTTCTCCCATCCAGCAATAGGAAGGGGATTATTTGGGGTGAGCACTGTGGGGGTGAGGAACCAGGGGAACAAGAAGCTGGTGCCAGAGGGATGAGAGGAGCGGTGGGGGTGACGGTGGCTGCTGCTGAGAGGGGGCACCAGCCCTTCATGGCAGAAGCAGCCGCAGACTGTCTTGGTGCTCCAGGTAAGGAAGCAGGCAGGCCACGGTCACCCTGAAAACCTCAGCTGACCATGATCTGCCTTACCTCTGACCACATAAGCAGAAGAGCATGGCCCGGAGAGCACGAGAGCATCACCACAGCCGTTTCTCCCAGAAGAAAGCGGTCTATTCCACAAGGTCTTCGGTGACCAGCCACAGGCTCCTGGTGTCCCCCAGACTGTGCCCAGGATGAAAATGCTCTTGGGGCACAGGCTGACATCCCACAGATGAGATGGAGCAATGCTCCAGACCACCTCTTGGCCCTGCTTAGCGAACTGTAGAGGCCAAGACCAGAAACATAGGTACTGCTGTATGAGGATTTAGGATTTCTAAGTCCCTTACAGATGTAAGTGAGACACTGGAACAGGTTGCCCAGAGAGGTGGTGGAGGCCCCATCCCTGGAGACATTCAAGGCTAGGCTTGATGAGGCTCTGAGCAACCTGATCTAGCTAAAGATGTCCCTGCTCACTGCAGGGGGTTGGACTAGATGACCTTTAGTGGTCCCTTCCAACCCAACACATTCTGTGATTCTGTGATTCTAGGATTTAGGCATCTCAACAGGTAGATAAACACATTATTCCCCTTACAAAAGTGGCCCCTACTGCTTCTGTGCCTCAGTTCTCTAAAAGGTGATGTTAACTTTTCTCTGAGAGAGCTGACAATACCCATAATGAAGACTGGGACCTAATTTCTGTAATGGGTCTGTATAAATGAAAACAAACAGAAAATCAGACTTTGAGATGATAAACGGAATTTTGCTTCTCATCAGAAAAGCAAACTCAGATGACCTTATTAGGGGCATTAATGTAAAACAAACAGTAACATATCTACGTTTATTTTAAAAATACATTTTTTCACTCCATCACATTAAACAGTAAAACAGTCGGTTGCCATTATAGCTGCAGAGGACTTTGTACTTAATGCAAATTTTATCCATTTTGAACAGCACTAAGCCACAGCTGTCCCTCTCAAAACTCCAGGCGACATCTCTGCAGGACAACATTTGTCAGATATCATCTGCATCCTTATGAACATAGGAGAGATATCTGCTCTAGGGTGGGCAAATGATTTAGATGACAGAAAATAAGAGCACTATCCCCCGAAATAAAAATCTTCTATATATTATCAAACCTTATAAAGCTGCACACTTAGCTATGCCATAAAAAGCTAAATTAAATGGCTAAATTAAATCCTGAACATCTCTGAATTATTCAGGAAGCCTGAATTAGCTATTTGCTTGGTACAGAAATATTCCTACACTGTGCTTTACACATCTGTCCAGTTAGTCTTCCTTCAGAAGTCATCTTCTACTTTCCTCTGGTTTTACTCCTAATAAAAAATACCTGTAATTAAATGCGATAGGCATGTAATGCTAGATAACACTGCTACAGAGGACTGAAGCAGGTAAAGTAGTTTATTGCAGAGAAGAGCAGTTTCCACTGATTATGGCATCTCCTGTTTTGCACGAACCACAGTTTCATGGTCAGTGTTATCTCTAACCTTAACCGATGGTGTAAAACAACAGAGAGAAGTAATTTAGAAGTTAGTAATGAAGCAACCAGCATCACAATTCAGCATCAACCCTTTCCATCGCCTCTGGGGAAGACCTAGAAGTAGTCTGTGCCACTGGTTCCTGTCAGTACCCACTAGGAAGCTCCCCTGCAACAATATCCCATCAGCACTATAAGATAGGTGACTTCTGAAACAGTGTATTACCAGAAAGCTCAACTTTCATTCCGGCAAGGTTTCAAATGCTTTAAATGGCTCAGGCAAACCCCAGGTGGAGCTCAAGATTTGCCATGTCCAGGTAATCTATGCACTAAAAATATACTTCTTTTGATTACGCTAACATGTGTAACACATTTCTATGAAAACCGCATTTTCACTCAGGGACTACACTATCTGGATAATTGTAGCAAACTCCTGAAATAAACTAAGGGCAATGATTTTTAGATAAATTGCTGCAAGCAGGGATATGAGCTTGCAGGAGCAGAAACAAGCACAGATTCAGTAAAGGAAACAGCTTCCATTTCCTGCAGCTTGTATGCACAACCCTTGTACTGCCTGCACTGAACCCAAGCCAGGTATTTCTCAGTCAAGCCTCCAGCCTGTCTAGATACCGTAAATGTTATCACTTATCAATAGTTAACGTTAACTCTCGTCAATGCACATATAAATGTATTCCCTTGTCTTTAATATTTATCCAGAAGCACTATGTGAATTTAGTACCTACAAAAATGTTCCCAAAAGACCTTTTGTTGCCAGCCACCTGCTCTTGGTGAAACTTTAAATTAAGGGAGAGTTAAATTTCCATGTTGCCTTGTGCTCCTCCTCCTCATTATTCCTACTCACCTTCACTCTATTCTAAAGAGTATGTACATCCCAGCAGAGCTTGGCCGATTAACACTCGGCAACACGGAGCTGCTCTGCCTTTTGTTCAGCCTCCTGTTTCTGCTGAGGGACAGTACCTCAAAATCTCTGTCGCAACTCTTTACACAACACTACCCTAGAAGTAGAGGTCTACTTTTAGAGAAGGCAATGGAAACAAAAGAGGAACCGAAAAAACAAGTCACTTAGGGATAAGCCAGCTCATGCCAAGGAAGGACCTCCTCACGGCCCTTCAGGGCAGGCTGCAGAAGTGTGCTTTCTGAACCTGCCCACCCTTTCTCACCCATGTGCTCCATTCCCTGTCCTGGTGGCACCGGGGACCAATACTGCACTCCCAGTTCATCCTGCCACTTATGAACTGCAGCATACATTTGAAGGACACTACTTGCTGACAGTTCCAGATGATGATTTTATTTATCTTTATAATAATCTTAGCTTGTGTCGCTCCAACTGTGGTAAACGGATCTATACAGTCCCCACAAATCAGACGTGCTATTTATCTCAACATAGCTGTGAACTTAACAGGCTGCATTTATGCTGTATGAAAAATGTTTTTCTGTTCTGTTCTAAATTTACTCCCCTTTAAGTTAATCAAGTCCTTTTGTTCACATCTTTAGCAGCTGCTAAAGAGAAAGAAACAAGAGTATGTGGTTTAAATACTCTTCTCTGAACTGTACATGAAAGCAGTGAATGAAATCTCAGTCCACTGAGATCTTAACGATTTCTGCAAGGGACTTCATGAGGCAGACTTTGATCCTCTGCTTTAACCTGAAATGCTCTTCCCAGAATTTGGTCTTATTGATATAAAATAAAAAAATCTCCTCTGCTCCTATTCCAGCTGTTTAGGTGCTCTTTTTAAGAGCCCCTTGCACATTCCCTCTCCAAGAAATATTTCATCTTCTTACAATAGATTGATGCCACAAAGGCACACCTCTGAGAACGAGTCAGGAGTAATTGATTCAGAACTGCAGCATCTCAGCTCAGGTTGGCTGAGCCGAGATGGGTTCACAGCCTTGAGAACTGTGCCACTGCTCAGAAGATTAGCATTAAATATTGATCATGGCAACTTCAAACTCTTTCTAACACAATGTTGGAAATTATTTTCTTACTTCTTTGGAGGGGGCTTGACCTCCTGTTAGTGAAGTCTAGATATCTTACTCTGTCACAGCAGTATCATACACTAGCATTGCTTTCAACAGGGTCCAATAAGGTAAACCCAGTCCAAGTGATTTTAGGTAACCTAAGTCATAATTAACACTGCCTATGTTTGCACAAGGCCTGACTTTGCATTTACTGAGAGCAAAAGGCTTACATACTTTCTGTCTTAACACGCATAAACAATGATAAATATTTTTGTAGGTTGTGCACCATTGTATCTACAGAATAAAAAAAAACATCAAAGAACATTCATGCTTCAAGGATCTAAGGAGCCTTGAATCCCTGGGTCTCAACTATTTTATTTTTTTCTTGTTTTTCAAAATCAGGCCCTTTATAAACATTAAAAATTATATATAACACTGAAAAAGTCTTTAAATTCACAGAGTTCACATAAAACTAGATACAAATAAGTAAAAATGAGGAAACGGTCAGCAGAAACACCAACAAAAAGCATCACATTAAAAAAGGACAAGGACCTTACTTAGAGATCTTTTAGTAAATAACTGTAAAATATTGTGAGAAGTGAGAAAGCTTTTAGTCCAATTATGAGCAAATAATGAGAACATATAAGGGTTTAGCAGATCAGTGCTATTTGGCTTGTGTATGTGACCAAACTGTTCCACTACAGTCTCCTCTTTCCCCTGTTCTAAGCCAGCTTCATTCACAGGCTTGAAAGGACCCCCTGACTATCCTGCCTGACAGGGAGTGGAAAATTAGTTCTTTGGCACCTTCTACATAAGGAGCATGAATTACAATCAGCACAGAGCACTAAGACATTCCCAAAGATTTAAATCTCACATTCATTAAACAATTATACATTTTTCCACATTATTCTGCTGACTCGTGAAGATGATCTATTACTGTTCAAGAAATGGGAGAAAAACCTTTGACTGAACTTTGCAATTCTGTGTCAGTCAAAATCGGTATCCCTCTACTCACCTTAAACTCTTTTTCAATGTTGGCAAGCACGGCCAACTCATTGCTGAGCTCTAAGGCAGTCATTACAGGGTCTTCACTGGACAAAGACAGGTATGCGGGGCTGGCCAGACCTTTGTAGGCATTGATTCTAGACCTAGAATGGCTGAAAGAGTCATGCTTTTGTTTCTGATTGCATTCACTGCACTTGCAGAAATAGTCATGTGGCCTATCGATCCGAGCTCCTTTTCTCAGCAGAGTGTGGACAATCTCATACTCATGGCAGTGAGCGGCCAGAATGATCGGTGTAACATCATGGGAAAACCGTGTGCCATCTTCATCATATGCATAGAAGTCATCGTGCTGGAGCTCCGACTGGCTAGGGCTCAAGGCAAGCCTCTTGCCTTCGGCAAATGCAGGATGGTTTAGGATGGCTTCCACTATCCGAACGTAACCTTTGCTAATAGCCAAAAGCAAGGCATCCCCAACCCGAGACAGGTTCTCCTTCTTTAGCAGAAGTTCTGTGATCTCCAGGTGCTCATTGGCAACTGCCAGCTGCAAGGCGTTCTGCCCCATATAGTCCACACAGTTCACATTGAGGGAGGGACATTCTTCCAACATTTTGCGAATAACTGGAATATTTCCATATTCTGCTGCATCCAAAAAGCGCTCCTCCTCAAGAGAAAGACTTGTGGAGTGGTCATTAAACATATACGCTGGCCCTCGACTGGCCTGCCTCCTCCCCTTCTCCCGGAGAATGGTCTGCCGTCGTAGTGCTAGTCTGTTCTCGTTACCTCGGCTGTGTGGAAATAGAGAAATTATTAGTTCTATCGTATGCAAGGGCATTTTAAACAATAATTAATAAAAATACTTTCATGACCTATCTGCTGCATATTTTAATGCACTTTGCAACCACTGTCACTACACAGCCCTGGAATCAATAGCCAGCAGCCTTTTATTTCAACAAGAAGAAAAAGCCTTAGTCAATCATCATTTAAGACTACGCTTTTTTCCCTATTTCGTCCTCCGCAGGAGAAGCATAATATTTAGTGAAGCTGGATTGTGCTTCATGTGAAATAGGTAGAATAACAGTTTAAAGGGTAAGGTTCTTTCTCAGGTTTATACAGAAACCCCTTTCAGCTTTTCCAGCACTCTTTTCTCCAAACTTCTCATCATCATTTGGTATCCCGCACATCCCTCTGATATGTATGGTCACTTCACAACATGGTCACTTGAAAAACCCAACCACCTTGTACGAGAAAGTAACCTGCTCAGTTATGAGGGGCAAGCAGTGATTGTCCACCAGTATTTCTCCAAGGCTTTTGATATGGTTTCCCACAGTCTCCTCCTAGAGAAACTGATGCACTATGGTCCAGGCAAGTGGTCTGTGCGGTGGGTGGGGAACTGGCTGACAGGCCACCCCCAGAGCCGGGTGGTAAATAGCTCCTTTTCAAACTGGCAACCTGTCTCAAGTGGGCTCCCCCAGGGATCAATACTGGGCCCAACGCTGTTAAACAGCCTCATAAGTGATCCAGATGATGGGATTATGCGTACCCTGACGAAGTTTGCTAATGACACCAAACTGAGCAGGGAAGTGGACACTTTCAAAGGCAGAGCCACCCTGCAGGTAGACCTGGGTAGGCTGGAAGAGTGGGCTAACTAGAACCTTATGAAATTCAGCAAGGACAACTGTAAGGTCTTGCACTTGGCAAAACATAGTCCAGGGGTGCAGCACAGGCTGGGATCTATCTGTCTGGGGAGCAGCTCTATGGAAAGGGACCTGGGGGTCCTGGTGGACAACAAGATCAATATGAATGAACAGTGTGCTGCTGCCGCAAAGAAAGCGAACAGGATGCTACGTTGCATCAACAAGAGAGATAATGAAGTCATTATCCCACTCTACTCAGTGCTTGTCAGACCTCTACTCAGTGCTTGTCAGACCACACATGGAATACCGGGTTCAGTTTTGGTCCCCACTATACAGAAAAGAGGTGGACAGGCTGGAGAGGGTCCAGAGAAGGGCCAAAAAAATGATCAAAGGACTGGGAAGGCTGCCATGAGGAACGGCTAGGAGAACTGAGTTTGTTCAGCCTTGAGAAAAGAAGGCTTAAGGGACAGCTTATCACCACATTCCAGTATTTAAAGGGTGGCTACAAAGAAGATGGAGACTCCCTTTTCACAAGGAGTCACATGGACAAGACAAGTACAAGTTATTTGGTACAAGATGGGTAGAAGTTATTCCTGGGGAGATTCCAACTGGACACAAGAGGAAAATTTTTCACAATGAGAACAATCAGCCCCTGGAATAATGTCCACAGGGAACTGGGGGATTCCTCATCATTGGACACTTTCAAGATTCAGCTGGACAGGGTGCTGGCCAATCTTGTCTAGACTGTGCTTTTGCCAAGAAAGGTTGGATAAGATGATCCTTGAGGTCCCTTCCAACCTGGTGTTCTATGATTCTATGATTCATGAAAAAAGTGCTTCCTGTTTTACTCTAGAAAAGAAGAAAGCATTATAACATTTTTAAACGCTAAAATTTCACTTTCTAGTTACAGAAATATTTTCAACAGAAAACATTCAGCTAAGTTTGAGAATTGCTGCAAGAGCAAAACTATGTTTTCTCTGAATGAACACGCTACTTTCTGACACTTTGACAGATCTAGCAGATATTTTGAAGGACTTCACTGGAACAACTGGATATCAAAAAAAAAAGAACATCAGATCTCAAGTTCATTGTTTAAACATACATTTTAAGTATAAAGATGACCTGGAGAATAGCAACAACATGCAATGACTGCCTCAGTCCAGAGACAGCCAGTATCAATAGCGCAAGACAGTGAGGATAGCCCACATCTGCTCAGCTGGCAGGAGGAGTCCCAGTGACACCACATGAGCCTAGGTGCCCTCAGGTGGCCCTTCTGAAAGCCACCATCCCCTCAGGATGCCATTCACCCAAAGCTCTTAGTTTGGCCTATGTTGCTGCTAAGTCACAGCTCAGAGTGAAGATAAGTCATGGTTTGAAAGGAGTCAGCAGTTGCAGCATGAGGGACAAGCAATTGCCCAGGACAGCAGGTCACACGAGCATGGAAATTCTCTAAGTTCCCCTCTGCCTCAGAAAAGCAGGCAGGCTGACTTCACTTGCTTTTATTATTCTTACCCCCATCACTACTTCAGCAACTGCCTAAATTACATTTTGGATCTGGTTTCTCCTCATCGCCCTGCTGATGTTTTTCTGACATCTATAATTGAATGCTCAGTCATAAATTGAATCTGTACAAGATAAAAGCATATCGACTGCATTGTATGACATCTGTTACTCCCCATCTCCACCATCCTTTTCATTACTGCAGTTCATAACCTTGATATCCTATTTATTCCTCCACTCAGTAGCTTGCCAACAAACCCTGCCAAGTCTTGCTTCATGATAGCTCTGAAATGTTTTCCGTTCTTCTGCTACTGAAAGCCTCAGCCATTCCTTACTTCTTATATTAATTGTTAATTACACAATTAATAATTATTTAATTAATAAAACATAAAGTGAACCATATCAATGCTAAGTTTGCTGAAGAACGCGACAAAATACGCTACATTCTCTTTACCAAGAAGAAAATTTAATTCTTGACTCCATTATTTCAGTCAACCAAGATCCCAATCCTCAATAGAAATTCAGTTGCAAATAATTTTCTCTCCTAGAATTACTCTGCTAAACTCCATAATATTCACTACAACTTCATCTGTTTTCTTTTTGAATAGTAGCTTAATGATTCTTTACATACATATGCTCAAGTACACTTCATCATTTTATTTCCCACAAAATAATAAACATGAACATCATTTTATTCATTAAATACTAACTAATCAGTATGAATGTATTTAAATTACAGTAAAAAAATCAATCCTTTGTGAATCAAAATGTCTTCACAAAAAGTAATGTTACAAGATATTATTTCTTCAGATTTATATTTAACTTTAGTATAAGTCTCATTTTTGCCTCTTGCCTTCCCAGTTCCAGAGATATGGGAAGCATTGGAAATGCTTCAAATTGCTGAAGTCCTAAATCTAAAAGGACAATTTTTCTGCAAGATAATCACAGGTGTGGAATGTGGAATATATCAGAATTGACAACTGTAACATTGTTCAATATGCAGACAGTACTAATACCGTGCTACAATGGCAAGTTTACAGCCTTAGTCTGGACTATGTCTATCATTTCATGATACGGAATAATCCACAATCCCATCCTAGTCTACTCTTCAAGATCTCTGCAAAGGCTGTCTCAGTTACTGGGGGGGTTCAAAGCATCTGAGAAAAAGTGGATATATGCTAATGCCTTATAGGTAAATATGCTGCATGGCCGGTTGAAATTTTTTCATGTATATTTCCCGATTTTTTTAAATTAAAAAAAAATATTTTTATTTGTTGAAAAGACAGCCTCTGGAGAGGTTTCATAGAAAACATGAAAACTGAAAGAATGAAAATGTTACTGGTTTTGGTGACGATACTGGTGCCAAAAAAATGAAATTCATTCAATAGAAGCCAGTCTTCTGATATATCTGCAAGTGTTTTACTGGAAACATGTGTGCTAAATTGGAGTAGGGATGAAATGGTAGAAACCAGAGACCAGAGCAGAGAAAGCAGACGCCAGACTGCCCAGTTTTGAAAGTTGTACCTTAAAGAACTGTAATGTGTTTCTGAGAATTTTCTTCAAACATGGAATACAAGTGTATTGGTAAGGAGAAAGTCAACTGGGACACAGGAAAGAGAAGGAATTTAAAATCAAGATGAGACGGGGTGGGGCCGGGGAATGAGAAAGAAAAGAATGTAAGGGGAAACTTTAAAACCTGTTGGGTTTTAAGATTTGTGCACTGAGTAACTCTTAGGAGATGACCATAGCAACAGCATAGGGACAGCAACAGCACAGGTTCCCTAACTTCCACAACAGAGTTAGTTCTCAAAAAAAAAAAAAAGGACTTAAATACTCCATTTAAGTTAATTCTACAGACAAGGGTTTTAATCAGGCTGTATGTTTCTTGAGTTTTAGAGCTTCCTGGAAAAAAGATGCTCAGCGTAACAGTCATAAAATTTGGAGAAAAAGGATGTTTAGTTGACTCTGATCAACTGATCGGAACTAATTTTCATTCACCATTGCCTTTCCATATACAAATTGTTTAATGCTTGGAAAAAAAAATACATTTTTATAGTGAAATGAACTAGAGTTAAAGTCAAAATAAACAATACATAGTGTAGTTATGATCCTTCTAACAAATTTAATTAAACATGGTTTGATTTTAGAGATTAGCTGATAAAAATTCAAGTTTCTCTAATGTAAAAGAATAAACATTAAAAAATGATAAAAAAACTTTGACTCCACTGCTTTTAAAACTGTCAACAAATGTGATGTCATGAGCAATTGTGAATTGCTACTCAATTGCTACTCTTTTTCAGGAGACATTTAGATATTTAGAAAAACAAGTATATCTGGGTTGCATATACTTTATATATAAGTAATACTTTTGAGTTGTCTTTTTCAGTTTAGAAAAAGCTTACAATATTCAACACATATATATAGGAAAAGTAGGATAAATATAGAGAGCGTATAGCTTTTTTTCCTGAGCTACATTTCCACCATTCCTTATACAAGGAAACAAACCCTTCAACAGGATCATGGTCATTATTTTTTCCTGAGATGTTAACAACTTCAGTTAACCAGCCAAAAATCCCAGTTCATTAAACATTTTCTCTTTCATTTTTCAAATAATAGAAACCAATTATATTTTTATTCCAGCAATACATTCAGTACAACTTACGAAAACAAAGAATAATCATTGCTAGTGAAGAATACTTAGAATTAGCTTGTTTATTCAGTAGTGTTTCCTCTTTCCTTGCCTGTATTTAGAAGAAAATCATTGCTTAAATGGCAGATTAAGTAAGTATGTTCCCTAGACACTAGTTCATCTTCTGGAGTAGAACTTATTACAGAATGAAATAGAAGATTTTTGCATTGTTTGCTGGACTGTCGCTCATGTCTGATGCGGAGCTCTAAAATCTCAGTGTAATCTATTTTTCCTTCATCAATATATTTATATGTATGAAATAAATTTCCTGTTTTGCCCATTTGCAATTTCAGTTAATTAAAGTTAAGGGTCTGTAATTAAAACTGGTTCTTGCAGCACAAGACTATAAATATGTTTAATTGTAACAGGGAAAGCAAATTGTTCTACTTTATTATTTCTGCTTAATTAGATACACATAGTAAATATGTAATTCTGGAGTTTTTTAAGATGAGTATAAGATACTTGATTGTCTCCAAGAGCAGGGAAAAGAATTTGATGATCCAGAAGAGTACGTTCAGTCCTGTTATGCTCTGATGTTCTTGCACTTATTTCACCATTACTAAAGTCTTTTCAGTCCATTTTTTATCAAAAAGATGCCCATGTTAGCACCTATTGTCACAGATCTTGGCCACCTAATTCTAAAAGCCACTTGAAACCTCAGCCTTCCCAGATTACTGAATAACTGTTTGTTCCTGGCAAGATCATGGAGCAAATCCTCCTGGAAACTCTGCTAAGGCACATAGAAAATAAGGAGGTGATTGGTGATAGCCAGCATGGCTTCACCAAAGGCAAGTCATGCCTGACAAATTTGGTGGCCTTCTATGATGTTGCCACAGCATTGATAGATAAGGGGAGAGCAACCCATGTCATCTACCTGGACTTAAGCAAAGCGTTTGACACTGTCCCACACGACATCCTGGTCTCTAAATTGGAAAGGCATGGATTTGATGGATGGACCACTAGTTGGATAAGGAACTGGCTAGATGGCTGCATTCAATGGGTCAATGTCCACTTGGAAACCGGTGACAAGTGGCATTCCTCAGGGGTCATTACTGGGACTAGTGTTGTTTAACATCTTTGTCGGTGACATGGACAGTGGGATTGAGTGCAGCCTCAGCAAGTTTGCTGACAACACCAAGCTGTGTGGCGCGGTTGACACACTGGAGGGAAGGGATGCCATCCAGAGGGACCTTGACAGGCTTGAGAAGTGGAGCTGTGCGAACCTTACAAAGTTCAACAAGGTCAAGTGCAAGGTCCTGCACCTGAGTCATGGCAATCCCGGGTACAAATACAGGTTGGGTGGAGAATGGCTTGAAAGCAGCCCTGAGGAGAAGGACTTGGGGTTCCTAGTGGACAAGAAGCTCAACATGAGCTGGCAATATGCACTTGCAGACCAGAAAGCCAACTGCATCCTGGGCTGCATCAAAAGAAGCGTGGCCAGCTGGTCGAGGGAGGTGATTCTGCCCCTCTACCCTGCTCATATGAGACCCTACCTGGAGTATGGTGTCCAGCTCTGGAGTCCTCAACACAAGAAGGACACGGACCTGTTGGAAAGGGTCCAGCAGAGGGTCACAAAGATGATCAGAGGGCTGGAGCACCTATGAGGACAGGTTGAGAGAGTTGGAGTTGTTCAGCCTGGAGAAGAGGAGCCTGGATAAGAGACCTTATAGCGGCCTTCCAGTACCTGAAGGGAGTCTACAGGAAGGGGAGGGACCCTTTATCAGAGAGTGTTATGACAGGACATAGGGTAATGGCCTCAAACTGAAGGAGGGTAGATTTAGATTGGATATCAAGAAGAAATTATTTACTGTAAGGGTGGTGAGGCACTGGAACAGGTTGCCCAGGGAAGTTGTGGATCCCCCATCCCTGGAAACATTCAAGACCAGGCTGGATGGGGCTTTGAGCAGCCTGGTCTAGTGGGAGGTGTCCCTGCCCAGGGCAAGGGGATTGGCACTAGATGATCCTTAAGGTCCCTTCCAACCTGAACCGTTCTGTGATTCTGTGAAATATAGTCTAAATGGCTGTACTTATTACTACTTACTACTTAAGAGCCAGCATGGCCAAGCCTGGAATACTGTCATCATTTTTGGATACCATATTACAGGAAGAAGTTCTATAAAATAAGAAATTAAATGCAAGGGAGCAACAGTGGTCACACAGTCTCTACTGTATTTTCCACTTTAAGCGCAATAAAGTTGATTTTGTGCGTTATATAGGGTGGTGTCCCACTCACTTCTACCATAGGAACAGTAAGATTCTAGTACAAATAAACCATCTTGTTCTACTCTGTAGATAAAGGAGAGACAATTCTCCTGTCTACCTTTACTGTTTATTGTTAGATAGCATAAAGTTTCATGTGGAGCACCTACATTTTTCCAGTGTTTAAAAAAGAATCCTAGCTGATTAGGTGAGATTAAGGCCTCCTTTAACGTATATAATTTATTAGGAACACAGACCACAGAAGGATGATGGAGTCAGGTCCCTTACAAGTACAGATACCAATTCCCATTACAATATCAGACTCTTTCTAAAAGGAAATTGCTGTCTTGCTGGAGGTTTTTTTTCTCTCACTAATCTCACTGAAAGACTAATCCAGAATTTGATTGTTCCAGCAATTAGAAACATTCACCTAATTTTCAGCCTAAATTTAATAATGGAAATTTTGTATCTATTTGCTTTTGCTTAGGAACCAGAATTGTATTTCAAATTAAGTAGCACTTTCTCCTGACAATGGTTACCTGCAACACACAAACACAAAGCAGTCATATCCCCTCCCAACCTCCATATTGCTTGGCTAAATCAAGCTCATCTCTTTTCCTGCTCTGTCCATGCAGTTAAATCTGCCACAGAACAAAAACCTACTCAAGTACACCTTCCTGAAATATACAGTAATTCCATGCTTCAGTGTTTGCAGTAAAATGACCGGCAACCATTTTGTGTTGAAATGTACATTTGGCTATCTCTGTGGTGCATTTACATCCAAGAAATAATTTAGGCATCACGGATTCTTCTGTGAGCCAGTGATAAGTCTCCTGCCTTTGCTGACTTTCCTCAATCAGGTGTCAGACAGTGAGTCTCTGATTTATGAACTGAAAGAACTGTGCTGAAAGATCTGATTTCAACCTTCAGCTCCCTTTGAGGACACGGACTTTCATTATGAAGGGTTGTAGAGCTGGGAAAGTTTGGGCGTGGGAAACAATTGTGAGCATTCACAGCACTATCATCCAAAGTAAAAAGCTTTTTAGGAGAGTCTGCAATAGTTGCTAGAGGCTGAACGAGCTTGCATAGTGACAGGACAGCTGCCTCCTCTTTTTCATTTAATCATGTAGAAGGGTTTATTATACTCTAAACTTGTTGTCTGAAAGTACTCTGTTAACTCATTTAAACTTGTGCTTTGGCTTACCTTCAAAAATTTATTACCTCTGGGAGAAGACTATACAACTTCTTAAGAAATTAGAACACATAAACTCACAAAATCCAATTCTGCTTCTGTCTGCATGACTATGCTTTAGTAAGAGCCACCACAGTGAAGTCCCTTACTTGCACATATTAATGCCAAACCAGACATCATGCCTGTAGCTCTCATGAAGAGAAAATAAATGTGTACTCACGTATACTGCCAGCAACGTAAATCTACAGGATGGAAGCACGGCAAGGAAAAAAGGGGGCTGACACTGCTGGCCTGGCAGCATCCTAAAGAAAAATATGAAAGTCATAGAGACAAATACTCTCAAAGTAAACGGAGAAAGTTGAGTTATGTTGCCACACTGGCTTAATCACAGACTTCTCAATCTCCTGAAATTTAGTAATTTTGAAAACTGGCCAATTACTAAGCATCACAATAGTATCCACTGCTTGTTGAAACGCAAATAACTAGCTGAAACAATGTTGAAACCATTAGCAACCACCTCTGAATCAACTCTGGGGGTAAGCATCCAGAAAACTTAAGGCCACAGACTTTTTTTTAAAAAAACAAAACCAAAAACGCCAATGTAAACTGTATCAATCAATTTCAAATTTAATTCTCATATGCTGCTGGTAAACTGTCAATAATTAGTAATTAGCTAGGAGATCAGATAAGAGGTAATAGCAAATAAGACCATCAACACCAGACACCCAAGAATAAATTATCTTGAAACAATTTAATTTCCTTCTGTGACAGAATAAGAAGCTGTGTGAGCCAGGCAGGACCCATGTATGTGTTAGAGGTCTTTAGTAAGGCTCTTGCTGCTGTCACACATGATATTCTAACAAGCAAACTAGAGAAAGAGGCTGAATGAAATTATGAAGAGGAAGCACAGTTGGCTGGGAAGCTATAGTTATCAATCCAAGGTTATAAAGACAATTTGTTCAGAAAATCTGACTTAGATCTGGTATTATTTCATATATTCATGAAATGTGATGGACAATGGAATAGAAACTCCGTGTTTTACATTTGCATGGGTATTTAGTCTGAGAGGAACTGAAAAGGTGAGGAAATCAAGGCTAGCATTTTGAATGCGCTTGACAAGTGATCTGAAATAAATGCTATGCAATTTGAAAACAAGCAAAAAGTTCTGCACCTAAGTAAGAATAAGCAAGCACACATTGAAAGATGGGACTGGCCTCGGTTAGTCTGGAAGGGGCAGGTATGAAATAATATTGCTATTACACAAACTTGTGGTGACACAGGCCCTGCACTTCAAGAACAAGTAGTCTAAAAAATGACTAGAGAGCTGACCAAAGGTCTGGAAGACGTGAAATAAAGTACAAGCAGATTTTGATTAATCTGGAGAAGACTGAAGGAAGACAGATAGTGTTCAAAGCACCAGTGTAAAAGGAAGGGAATAATTTGTCTTTATTCAGGTCTGGAATTGGTAGGCAACCTGTAGCCCCACAATCCCTAGAACTTGATGGTGAGAAAATATTTCTGTTCTTCCACTCTTCTTTATCATATATATATTAAGAATATATGTAGTATATAACATACAATTTGCAAGATATATTTTATAAACTAATTGATATATATAAAACATATAGTAACATTTATAAGATTAAATAATATATACTTAGTTCAATCACAGAGAGGATGTGAACTCAGACAGAAACATGGTCTGAACCTCTATGGGATGCCACACTATAGGGCCAGGAGTGATAGGCCGTAGAAAGGAAGATTAGGTTAGAATTCTAAACGTAAAGACAGTAAACAGCTGGAAACAAGTATCTGAAAAAAACTTGGATTTTCCATCACCAGAGATCTTGAAGGACAGCTGCGATAAACACGTTGTAGCAATGGCTATGGGATAGCTGACCTTGTTTGGTGGAGGAGTTGGCTAAAATGTCCACATCCCTACTAGTCCTATTGTCTATTATTTGATGCTGCAAATCACGAATAGGGACATACCTGTCCGATGGGGACAGACAAACCCCTCAGACTATGTACTCTTGCTTCTTCTGCAGCCCTCCATCATCAGTCAGTCACTAAAGCCGATGATGTCCCACATCCTTTACTACCACAAAGCACACGTATGCAGCTCTCACAAGGTACGTCTCCCTCAGGAAACGAGTAACAAACCACAGACCGCAACAACTCCCTGGCTTGCATCCGAAGGTCAAAGTCAGAGCCTGTACGAGCTGAAGGCATGCAAAGTGTTGAGTGCCGACAAAGGCCCATTCCACAGGCCTGGACACCAAGTCAGGGCACTGGCTATTACTGTCTCCAGCTCTGAGCTTGTGGGGCCACCACTCATACACTGACAGAGAGATGTTTATCTTTTACAGGTAGCACGATGGCTTCTTTTGCTGGTGTCTTCTAACTGGAATGATCTTTGATCATTCTTTGATCCATTCAATGATAATGGGAAAGGCCTTTTAATAGCATCCACTTCGGTATAAAGGCTCAAAGTTTCTCCACAACACTTAGAAGCTGGTGCTAAAAACTAAGTGGGCTAGCGCTGAAGCACTCCGTAAATAACAAGACAAAACCAGTTGTGGACATTTACAATAAAACTTCCAAATAGCCAGTGAGTGGTTGCACTAGAAGCGAGAAAAGCCCTTAAAGAACATCCCTTCAGTATTTCATTTTGCAGCGCTTGAAAGGTACAAATAAAAGTATGTCTATCTGTGTAGTTTTTTTATCAGAAGATACACATCTAACACCAAGTATGAAATATGTCATCCTTACAACTGTTACATGAAATTATGGCTGAAACTCATGTGCCTTCTGGGACTGCCCTGGAGGCACTTCTGAGACCTGGACTGTCATAGCTTTTTGTTTACATACTGCTGAGAAGTGTTTCCTCCAAGCTGATTTATTATGTTGTGCAAATGCTTTTGTACAGAAGCAGTTAAAAACAATTTAATTTTAAAGCGTATTTCCTCAGCCTTGGTGAAAAGTTCACATCTGTTGATGTGAAACTGGAAGGGTAGCAGTCTGACAAACATTTTCTCCAGGGAACAGCAAAAAAATTTTTCTCTCTCCCCTGGAAAGCAGTTCAGTAGCTATTTAGTGGTTGATGGAGAGAAAGCACATAACACAGGGCAAACAACCATTTCCCAGGCTCCTTATGTAATTTGTCATGCTCCCCGCTTTTTACCCTGCTCTTTCACTCCAGCAATAAAGCCAGTGGCTTATTATTGATGAAGCAGCTGCCCAGCGCTGAAACGGGAATGACAAGTAAATAGAGAAGTTTAGGGAAATGGTTAAGAAAACAGTGTCTGGAGAAAAATGGTGCAAGAAGGAAAGGCAACCTGGAAAATTGTAACCGAGTCTGGTTAAAGGAGATTTATCAGAAACAACAAATAACACTTTGGAGAATTCTGATTGCTTGAAGCTTTTAAACAGAGAAGTGGGATGTGAATTCTTTCCTAAGAATAAAAAAGGGGGAAAGACAGTGCTTTACGAGCCCGCAACCTGTTATATACCATACATGCAAAGCAAAGAAAATGCAGCAGATTCAACAGCATAGGATGGTAAGGCAGGACAGACGATGACACTAAGAAATGGGCTGAGACTGCTTAGTATGGAGCGACAAAAAAAAAAGATAGCTTTTTATTTTAATCATCCTTTTCTTTGGGGATTAGTGCAATTTTAAGCTTTAGTACTATGGAACTTGGTTTTGTAGGTCTGAAGATCCTGTTGTACCTGAGCAGATGCATAATTTCATGCTGGCTACTGAAAACTTTTGACAATAAGCCTTAAATACAAGCTTTGAAGTCTAATTTTAGGTTTTTATTGAAAACTTGAATTGCCATTTTCCAGTACTTGATCTTGCTCAGAATGGTGTCTAGCTATGTCTGCAAAACTAGTTCCTCTATATCTAATACATACCCGCTAAAATATTTTTCCACAACTGCAAAAAAATGCTGAATGCATTCACATCTTAAAACACATTTTAAGTGTAATTGCCTAATTTCACAGATTGGTTGATCAGTGTGCTACCCTGAGGTCCTTTAAAGCCAAGAAGCGTTTTTTTCTAGACTGTTTTGCAGAAGGTAGCAAAGAATGCCGGTGTCTGCCCACCAGAGGGAACTCCTTACTAAGCTTGGCACTTGGTAACACCAGTATTCCCCTCTGTACCCAGCTTCTCAATAAAAAATGTATAGCTGCACGTTCCTTACATGTTTTCCATGAAGTACTTTTGGTGCACACTGCATAATTTTCTTATATCCTCTATCTGTCTGGAGACAGACTGTCCAAAGTTTATTGGTTTCAGCAACGATAAAACAAACCAAAAAGTCTTAATAATTCAAATTAAAGCTAGAATTTTAGCTAGAAGACTGGAAAAAAAGAAAAGTTAAAAGTAAATGAAATACAAAATATGACTTACAAATATGAAATACAAAATATGGAATGCCGTCATGGATGGCTATGTCCTTTTCAGGAAAGGCAGGCCAGCAAGATGCGGTGGGGGAGATGCAACTGGAATGCATCAAGCTCTGACTTGGGGTGGATGAAGAGAGGGTTGAAAGTTTATGGGTAAGGATTAAGGGACAGGCAAATATGAGAGAAACTGTTGTGAGTGTTTATTACATACCACCTGATCAGGATGAGGAAGCCGATGAGGCTCTCTATGGACAGCCGAAGGTACCTTGCAATCACAGGCCTTGGTTCTTATGGGGGACTTTAATCACCCAGATATCTGCTGGGTTGACCACACGGCTAGGCACGCACAGTCCAGGAGGCTCCTCCAGTGTATTGATGGTAACTTTTTAACACAGGTGGTGCAGGAACTGACAAGGAGAGGAGCACTCCTGCACCTAGTACTGACAAACACAGAGGGACTGGCGGAGGACATTAAGGTTGGGGGCACTCTTGACTGTAGTGATCATGAGAAGATAGAGTTCAGGATCACGGGTACTACACACAAAACCACAAGAAGTAAAATTACAGCCTTAGATTTCAGGAGGGCTAACTCTGACATCTTCAAGAAACTGCTTGGAGAGATCCCATGGGCTAGGGCTCTGGAAGGCAGGGGGGCTCAAGAGCGTTGATTGGTATTCA
>VXBO01001332.1:12555-63632 GCA_013400135.1 Rhinoptilus africanus | reverse complement strand
GAGACTCCACTCAAAACCCGCCTGAATGGGTTGGACTAGATGATCTCCAGAGGTCCCTTCCAACCCTATGAATCTATGATTCTATGATTCTATGACTTTAGCATAAATTTAACAGCTGGCTACTTTGCTAATTTGTGTTTCTTATATGGAATACCTGAAGTACATCACAGCCTTCATTGCCATGTGTTTACAGAGATACCCGATTTACAGCATATTCCGAGGGACATGCTAAATTCTGTATCCATTCCTACAGTCTTATGCATAGCCATTTTAAGATGTATGTAATCATTCTGCAATTTTGGAGGTATGTGACACCTTTGGAGTCACAGCTTAAACAATTCGTACAGGTCTATCTGAGCTTGCATGTTTCACAAAATCAAATGCCCTGTGCCTTGTTCGCTCCTCAGTTACCGGGCAGTGTCACACTGTCACTGCAGTTGATGGTTCTTTTTGAGGTTGCTTCTGTTAGTGCTAGAAACTATTGCCCCTTTCAGAAGTTTAGCCTCCTGGTCAAGTGTTTGCTCTTCAGTTCAAGCCACATCTTCTGCAGAGCTACTAACAGGGTACATTATATGCGCTATGCAAATAGTCTGCTGTGCTCATAATCTCCTGTGAGTTACTGGCTTTCATTACACACCTCATTATGAGATGACTATCAGTTGATGCTGCTACCGCAGCAGCATGTAGATAACAACTTCTAGGTGATTGGCTGCCTCAAGCAAGGTTCTCCTTCTCCATCAGTTATCAGTGGGTTTTTTGTGTTAATAAGCTACTGCAGTTAGCAATCTAAAAATTCAATGCCTGACTTTATATGAGATGGCAAATTAGGATCCATTTGTTTACCTAGGTAAGAGCCCACTGAAAAAGTCTGTCCAGTTCATGTTAGATCCACCACTGAAATTTCCATAACCCTCCTAATGTCACTTTTTCCTATTNCCATCTGAAGCCAAAACCACGACACTATCATAAGGCTATTCTTGATGAATTGTAGACTAAATTACTAAAGCCAACAGGTGATTTTTTTTTTTAAATGAAGGTAAAACACTGTCCAGTTTAGAAGTATCACAATCAATATAATGGCTGTAACACAAACACAGCTGGCTGTCTATGACAAAAATGCCTCTATAAACAGAACATTGCATTAGTAATGAAGTAGCAGACATCAACAAGATAGCCCTTGTTATTTTCTCATAGTTCCTCAGGATCAAAGTGACAAGAAGTTCAAATAAAAGCAAAACCCACTTCTCATATAGATCTCTGGAATGTTATGCTAACATGTAGTATGTGCTTTAGCGCTGTGTTCCACTGGCTATAAATAAAAGCACTTAAAATAGAGCGTGGATACTTGTACCAATGCTAAAACTGGATACAAACAAAGCAAACTTCTATTATACACAAGCAACTTTATCTTGATACTCCTCTGTTGGAAACTCTAAGATTCTTAAAGAGAAACTGTCTTTCAAACTATAAATTACAGACAAGGTTCAGTGTTTCGTTTCTCCAAATCAAGATGCTGATCCCACAGAGATGGAGGGACATAAACATTTTCTTTAGCTTCCAAAGGATTAAAATTGGTTCCTATCCAACTAAGCAGTTTAATTCCTATACTGCCATAATTTATATGGTGTGTGGCAATTTTGCTAACTGCTTAGTAAATTAGGTCAGGATGTTGCTTCATGTGCATTCTTGCAGAAACTCTCCCAACCCTCTGCTCTGCTTTGGCTGCTCATTGCTACTCCCACACCATGCCATTTGTTACTCTGACATAAGTACTGGGGCATTTCCAGGTTGACCCTCATCTAGGAGCTCATCTGAATGAAAATTAACATTTCTGAAAAACAAATATGTTAAAAAAAATGCTTACTCTAAGATGACCTCCCCAACAGATACAAACACCTGTCTGGCCCATGGTAGGAAGTAACATGAGGACAGGCATCAGTGGCAGGGAGTGAGGAGAGAGGGACATTGGATTCTTGTGGTGACAGTGGTTGTTGAAGTAACCTCGAATTGTATGGAAATCTATAGACTAACACTACTTAACAAACATCTACAGCAATTCTGGTCTATGCCAGAAAGACTCCTGTCTACCACGTCACTAAGTACGACTTCATATTTTCCTTGTGCTCTCCCCTCTGTCCCTTGCACCACCCTGCTTTGCTTCATATTTTATTGTGAGATCTATCAGTCGAAACAATAGGCTGTAAGGCAAAACATACTACTTTTTTTTTTTCAATCAACATTTTGTGTTCACTTATCAAGTGAACAGATAGATATTCTATCTATGATGATGATCAAGTGAATAGACAGATGATCTAGAGGAGAGGTGAAAAGCAGAACAGAAAATGTAAATTCGTGTGGCAATTACAGAACCTTTGCTACTGAGAATCCAGAATGGTCAGAAGCCTAGAAAGAGCAAAGTCCCATTTACTCACATACACCTTCCCTCTAGAGACCATATGCCAATGAACTGACAGAACAACATGCTTAATACTCTCTGGCAACTCAACACTGCACTTCGATAGTGTGTATTTGCCTTCTGTCATGTTGTCTTTGATTTTGACCACACATAGGCATGGTTTTAAATAGCACTCGGAGGGAGATCGGATGGCTTATACTGCCCGTTCTCCCTTTTTTTTTTCCCAAGAACAAGTACAAGCAGAGCCTGTTACTCTTCCCTACAAAGGAAATTGAAGAAAATAGAGCAGTAAGTAAAACAGCAGGTAACTGCTCCAAAGCAAGCAAAAGGAGGTGCTCCTTTATACTGCGCATTTAGTATATGGAACCTGCCACACTATGCTATGGGTGCTAAAAGTTAATAATAGGTTCAAGGGGCAACTAGACAAATTCACCATAAATCCAATGAAAGTATTAACTAGAAAGTTTCTGAAGCCTCTGAGCAGTAAACTGCAGGAAGCTAGGAAAGTATGGCTTCTTGTCTTCACGAGTCTCATAGTCTTTTTTAGACATTGCTTTTGGCCCCTACTGGAGACAGAATAGTGTGAGGTCTGTAATTTACCCCTCATAAATATATTTTTATATATAAAATCATCTACATGCCTAATCATATATATAATTGTATATAGATACCTGACTCAAAAGGTTTTCTTGAACCACAGGTGGAGGTGAGGAGAGGTACTAGCTTGCCTTTTGAATCCTTTACACTGGGCAGAAAGATTGAGTAAAGGTACTCCCGTTATCTGCAGCCCATAGCAGATTCCAACAGCTTCTGTTATAATCGTGATGCCCTCAGCAGTAAAGAGCAGATCTCAGTGACATATTCTCCAGGGTTTTGAGGCTGTTCAGCTTACCCTGAGAGGTGAACAGCTTTCCCTTGGGTACCTCATAAACAAGAAAAGCACAGGAACCTTTTCAAAGGACTGTTGCTCCTCTGAGTAAAGCACAATCTATTACAAAGACACGGAATCTGATTTAGTATAGTGACAATTTACAGTTAATGGATTGATGTTTATAAAATTACTTCACGCCCAAGAGAAAAATACACTAAGGAGATTAGTGCAAATAAGTGTAAGGATTAGTTACAATTTTTCTTTAGAATTTTAAGAACTCAATTGTTCAGACAGCTGATCTTGAGTTAGGTTCCTTTCTAATAAATACCCGTGTCTGAAATTAAACAACAGCCGTAAAAGACACTAACATCTGCGTACAATGTGTCAGAATGACAGGGAGATCAACCATTAATTGATTAGCCGTCACAGCCCATTCTTCATTAGCAAATTCCAGAGTCGAAATGGTATGAGCTCTTGATGCTGCAGCAACAGCCTATAAACTCTGCCGTAACACTGATTTACTATACTGTCATCTATCATCCTCTACATCCAACCTCTTGTCTTTGCAAAGCCTTGTACAACCAACTATGGCTCACAGCTGAAGAACACTGATGTAAACCTCATGATTCTGATGGTGAACTTCTACCTACAAGAGTGATTAACTGTAAAAAATACAGCTGGGGAACATTTTCCCCTGTGTTCTCAAGCCCCAGTTTGAAATTCAAGTCCTTTAAAGTATCTGATAGCCAAGCTCAGAACCTTTTTCTAAAAGTAGTTACCCTCTTCTGAATAGTACACACAATAATATATGAAACATACTTTGCATAACATATATTGACCTTCAGAGAAAAAAAACACACGATGCAAATACATGGGGTTTCAGTGAGGTACATTTAATCCCACTTAACAGTGCTTTATTACTTGTAACACTTAACACTGCTGGGACCAGGCGACCTTGATATAAAGGCAGGAAAGCTCAGGGATCTAATTTGCACTAACTGGGCAGTTTATACTTCGTGCAGGTACAGTTTGAGGCTGTCTGCGGTCAGGGAAGTGACCCCATCAGTAGTCACTAGCTCATATCTCTACAGTAAAGAGTAAGGGCCGAGGGGGTAGACTGCAGAGAGAGACAAGAAGAAGTCCTGGTTGAATATTGAAAAAAAAAAAATTGAAAGGAGACAGAAAACTCAAGCAATGCTGGGGGAAGATATATTTAAGTTATGCCTCAGATATGAAGAGATGTCCTATTATGGTTCTGAGGCATTAGTCTTCCGATAACAGTGGAGTTGCATGTTTAAAGATTAATTTCACTTCAGCTTGTAAAGCTGCCACATTCAGAAAGACATTTTAAAAGCAGAGAAACTTCACACTCCTGCTCCTCTTCAGTTTATTTTAATTGTACCTTTCCACCTTTTACCACAGTCCTTGCTCATTCTGCTGTTCATTTTTCATAAACTGAACTCTGCTTACTGACATATGTGATAATTAACCTCATTTGTGACATGCTTCTCCCCAAGCACCTTCTTAACTCCTTCACCTATTTTTTAAATCAACAGTCATTAGAGACAATATTATCACCTACTTTAATCCATACTCAAAACCTGCCAGCATTGCCTGAAAACAATAATAAACAATAAAATTAAAATACTAGAACAAAAATTGAAAAACAATGCACCATTCTTTACAATTCTTTGGCTTCTCTGTTTTTACGTGTAAAATTAACGCTATTTAGGGCAGTGATGGGCTGCACTTTACATGGTTAGAACCTAGAATACAGCAATCAATCAACCAAACCACAACATACAGAAAAGGCTCCCTACTTCAAAATTCCCCAGGAAATATACTCTGGGGAAAAGTTGCACAAACTTTTCATGGAGATCCATCAGATCCTAGCAGTCAAGCAATTATCTAGGGCAATTATCCAGGTAAACAGGACTCAAAATATCTTGCGTCTCAGTTGTAAGAAATAAATGTAGAAGTTTTACGCCTAAAATCCAACAGTCACAACCAGATTACATTTTCAGCAAAAGAAGCCCATCTACCATGTCTGATTCTTTGAAATACAGAGGGTAAGTTTACTTTCCCAGAGCACACGGTAGAAATTTTTCAGGATGTTGTACAGCATTTGTCTCTCCTCTCTGTGCTATTACCACTCTTCAACTGTCTTTCACCTGTGAGACAAGGAGAAACCCAGCATTGTAATAAAATCCCCCTTCTGACAGGAATAGGCTGCTGGATTACTCCATTCTTAGCTCCTTTCCTTTATGAAAAGATCCATCTATGGCTGTTCCTTGGTTCCTGGGAATTAGCCAATAACCTATTTCATCTTTCACTCAACACCATTTTACCACAGCTCATAATCTCCAGCAAGGAATCTTGTCAAGTGATTTTGGAAAACATAAATATGTCATCTCCAAGGAATATCACTTATCTGATGCCACATTTTTATGGTACTTAAAAAGGACTTCAGAAAATTAACAAGGCTGCTCTCTTGTTTTCAAACTCATGGCTATTGAGAGATAAATAACCTATTTTGGGGGATTCTCTGATTCCTCAAACCATAGAAACTTCAGTGTTCATATAACAAACAATTTATCAAATTATAATAATGTAGATATATATAGTGTATATAGTTGCTTTTCCATGAACCATTCTTTCCCTCTGAACCATCAGCAAGAGAATGAGAGGTGGCCATTGAAGTACAAGAACTGGAAATAACACAGGAGGATACACAAGCGACAGGTCTACATGGAGTTGCCATACAGAGCTTGGATCTACTTTCCTTTTCCAAGAATGCCAAATTGCCATTCACACATTTTAAAGGAAGCAGTGCTAAACCTGTACAAAGAGCAGGTCATCTTCTAGTGCCACTAACCATTTTTAAAGTAATAACATGGGTATTATATTTAGCCCAGACAATCATTACTTTCTCTGCAGAATAAAAAGGGGGAAAAAAAGAACCACAATCATTATTCTTCATTAGATTTACTAACTACCTCAAACAATTAGTTTTGAAGACTGTTCAATTAAGCTTATTAAAAATACATACACTACCTATTCCTTTTAAAGCATTCCACTTTATCGCTTTTTTTTCACCGCTTATTTTTTATTTCACAGATTACTAGTGATGCAGAGGAATCAGAATGTGACAGGTCCCTAGTTGTATCTTCCTGAGGCAAATTCCTGATTTTACCTACCATCATCATGAATATACTTCATGAACATGAAACTGCAATTGATATAGAGATGAAGGAGATATATGGAGACTGAGAAAAATCAATTTGACACAGCCCGTGCAAGGAAAAGGCACTCTAAAGCACTTCATGCTGTGCAAGGTTAAACTGTACTTGAGAACAGCTAAACCACTGCTGTCCATCTCCAGCTCTGTTCTGCTTAGTAGGAGATTTCTCTCTCTATTGCGCTAAAAATCTGTCTCACAATACAAACAATAAATCTACCTAAAATCCATGTGAGTCTTGATCTTCCAGGAACAAATAAAGTGAGCTTATGCTTTGGTCAGTTTTGGTGAAAAAAAATCCATAACTTAAAAAAAAATAAATAACAGACTGGGATGAAGCAAGGTAATTATGTCCACAAAAGCTGTCATCAAACAGAATTTCAAATATTTAGAAACCTTCTGTTAAGGAGAAGAGCACCACAGGTCTAGGTCACTCCACTCTGAAGACTTTGCTGGAGCAGAAGCCAGTGGAGTGGCCACTCCACCTCCTTGCTGAGCACCGAGCTTCAACTTTCATTGGTTCACTGGTAGATTGATCTCTGTACGCAGCAAAATCAGTCTGATATGTAAACAATAAAGTAGAATATCAATTAGGAGAGAATGAGACAAAAAAATCCCGTCATTTTACTCTAGGAGTTTGTGCAATGCTTCAGTTCCACACTGATAAGGAATATCAACCAAATGCACTGGACAGTTTTAGAAGGTATCTAATCAACCTATTCAGCAGGCAGAGAAAGCAAACTATCCCAAAGTCTAAACTTCAGTTTATTATGACAAAAATCAGAATATCCCCACTTACCACCTGCACACTGCCCAAAGAAAAACTTTTGATAGACATGTCTGGTATCTCCACATAAATGACAAGCAAAAGAAAATGACTTCTGCTCATAAAACCAAAGTAAAAGCATTCCAGTACTTAATACTAACGGGGAAAAAAGTATTAAATGATCTCATTTGTGGAAGCAGAAAAAGTAATTCAGATCACCTAGAGCTTTGCTGAATTTAGCCGAAAGAAGCTAGTGCTTGGTGTAACTGCTGCCCTCTCTTTAACTTGCTACAAATCTCACTGCGGCTTGAATCTAGAGTAGTAATCTTTGGAAACACAGCCAGAATTACTTTCCCTTATCCACATTTCATGTATATTGTATAAAATTTCCCACTTCCTTATTTTATGTGACCTAAATAAAGAACTCTTGTAAGCAAAGAATATGCTTTTTCTAAAAATACTTTACATTTTACCTATAAATAAGTAATAGTGATATGAAGCATCTGGGCCGAGTTCACTGTACAAAAACTAGTTCAGCTATCCAAAAAAGTGAATAAATTCATTTAATGCTACCTTTAGTTTCAGAATGGATTAATTTCTCACCTAAGCACTTTTGTATCCCCTTAAAGATGTGCAATTCCTGGAACTAACAGAAGTAAGTTAAAAATAAGGTGCATGAACTCAGCTCTTTCTCTTTGAGGTCTGCAAGCTCTTGGATATTGTGTTTTCTATTTCTCAAAACATAAGGCAATAATGGAACCAATTACTTTTGAAAAAGGACAAGCATTATGAGAGAGTCTGAGAAGAATCATGCAGAAGAGAATAGATTTCTACTATCCATTACAAGAAAATTTACAAACACTTAAAAATTAAAAAGCAAATTAAAAATACCTTCAAGACTGAATAAAAGGAAAAGACGAAATAAAGTAGAAACATTGAAAACAACAGACAGAAAGAGATGAGTATTCAATGTTTCTTACAAAAACTCATTCAATTTTACCCTTCTCCTGACTGATGTATTTTGTGCGGAACAGCACAGTGCCTCAGAATTACCCACAAATTCAAAATGCAGGGACCTTGTTCTCAGCCCTTCATATACAAGTTGTACTATTTCATCCTGTTCTCTATTCATCTGTTTCTACATCGGCTTCTAACCATGAGTTCTATAAACCTTCTGAAAATCTGACCGGAGTTTTTAATTGAATTTGGTTTATTTCTTTTTAGTTTATTTCATTCTATAGACAGGTCAGTAATAGCAAAAGTATGCTCATAGGCTGCATCAGACAACGGCTTTTCCAAGAAAATCAATGTGTTTTCATTGCTGTAGCAGGGAGAAAATAAGGTTAATATGTTGCATTCCCTTTCCCTGCATCATCAATCATAACTGTCTCTATATCATGGCCTAACTCTTCAGTGTTCCTCTGCATAACTTTTCATGTATACTGTACCTCTGCTGAAATCGCTGCTGACTGTAATTGATACAGTAATCATGACATCTTTACAACAGCAATAACGAACTTATTGAAAGGATGCTAAAGTTACTGCAAACCAATTAAAGAAGAAAACCAACCCCAAGACAAAGACCACGTATTTCCTTTCACTTCTGCTGCCACTGGGGTAGAATTTTTCAAGTTTTTGACTCATTTCAATTAACGAAGGAAAAAAAAAAGAGAGAAGCAAACAAAATAGGACAGGGAAGGAAAACAAATTTTAAATGTATTAAATTTGGAAATAAATAATAAAAAAAATAATATCAGATATCAAACATTATCAGTGAAACAACATCAACAAAATCAGACTTCAGTGGAGATTTTTTTCTTAGAGAAAAAAAACCTGAATGAAGTCTGAGAGAGTTTCATGAGCAGGACTTGCTGGTCTGGCCCATAAAAAATTGGTTGCATGACCTAAAGGGGTTGTGTTATCATTCCACAGCTGTATCAGGAAGTGCTGCTGACAAGAAGGAAAATAATGTAAGAAATTTGACTTATAAACATACTTCTCATGCTGGCACCTGGATTATTTAAGGCACTTAAAAAATGACAAGATGTCAGTCAAATGATCCAAATGGGAAAAATGTTCTTTAAATAGAGGAGAGTATGAGAAAATTCAAGGAAAAGTTAACAACCAGGACCTCAGGTCAGGAAATCACTCAAGAATCAAACTCAGTTTCCTGAAGCAGTATATGATCTTGGATATTTCTCTGCAGAAGGGTGTCAGAGACAGCCTGAATTTGGATCATACACACTCCAGGAGAGTGCACTATGAGGCCCTTTCTGGCCGCGTGTCCCCCTTCTCCTTTTGCATCATTAAATCAACGTTTTTCCACAAAGAAAGAAAAAAAAAGAAATAAAACCACGCTCACTGCTCTGTTCAAAGTCTGTGTTTCTTGTTTTACTTGAAGAATTCTTGTGCCCTACAAAACCCTTTGCTGGATTTAAATGCCAGTCAAAGTACCCTGTCCAAACTTGTCACAACCGCATATTGTCATATTCGCATATTTGCGAATCCTCACTCTACACCACCAAACACCTACGGAGATACAAAGAAAAATAAAATCATCTTTTGTATTCTCCATTCACGGAAGTACAGAGACGAGTGAGGTGATCTAAATGTGCTTCTACAGAATAGTGAAAGATTCACGGATCTGCTGACATGTGTCTTTGAAAAGCCTTTCCCCAACAGCCATGTTGACAAGCTTGTATGGAGGAATCCTTGTGGACAAATGGACTGCAAGAAAAGGAATGAATGTACAGCTCCTGGTTGAAGCTTCAGTCCCTCTCTGGGATAACAAGATTTCACCGGTTCTACTCACAGCCATACTGCTACCATTCAGGGTCTCTGTATGCAGCACAAAAAAGCCAATGAAATAGCAGGTGGTGAAGCATTTCAGTTATTCTATGATTATTTTCACATGAAATCATTGGCAACATCAATGACGTATAAGGAAAAAGTCTGAACATGTTGTTTTCTTAGATTGTCAAAATTCACATTATCTTGTACCCAAGAAAGGCTTCTTACATGTATCATCACTTCCACAAAAATACTGAAAACCAGCAAGTTGATCTCCCAGCTGAGTTAGTCTTTCGGGGGAGAGGGGTTGGGGAAAGAAAGTAAGTAAATTGTGAGAAAGAAACTTGCAGATCTCACTATCTGGAACTTGGAACTGACCTGGACAATCCATTTGGCTTCATATCTGTTAGCTGATTCTGTTTTTCTCAAAAAACCCTAACAATTTAAGCTGATTCTGCTTCCCTCAAAACAATAGCAACTCAAATCCAAAACCCACAGACAACAAAGGAAGAAAATTCCCACTGATGTTAACATATTTAGGATAGGACCAAAGGAACTCAATGGATGAAGCATCTTATTTCCTACGGGAAATCCCTTTTTTGTCCTTAAATTCATTAGTGAGGAAATTAAAGGTTTCGGTGACTGCAGACACAGAGCAAAACCTGCATATTAACATGGGATGCTCTGCAGGCCCATCAGTGCAAAGTTTAAAAAAGTCTTAAGTGCTTTGCCCAGCATCAAAAATACACATTTTAATCCCGATCTTCAAGGTCACAAGCTAGTTGCCAAATTGCCGTTTTTGTGCCTTAAAAGGAAAAATTAATCTTGTTCGTGTTAGCAGCCCTGAGATGCAACAATCAATTTCTGTCTGCTTTAGCTTCTGGAAACAGTATCATTGTGTCACCAGATCCCTAAGCATCAGTGTCCTTTTCTTCAAGCTTTGCAAAAGCAAAACTATTAGAGAGTGAATAATAAATATCATAAAATAAATTTGGAGTAAAATGCAACCTGTTAGACCTATGTGGCAGTAGGTGTTGCTATGTCTAGGCTGGGTTTTTGTTGAACACTGTCAGAAGCTAAATAAAGTTCCTAAATCGTCTGTTTTGTTAGGATTAAAGAAGTATGTCCTAAATGCTCTCCTTGGTAAAGAACTAATAAACATCCTGTGTTTTGTGAAACATCACTTTTCATGTTCTATTTCCTGAGCTTCTGAACTTCTGGAATTGCTTTTGTGATGGGCAGCCACAGCTCTTTGCATGAGGCACCCATATCTGGTTATGACTGTGAACACTGAAACCTTTCGATGATATGCCCGAACAAAAAACCCCAACCATTTCACGTGCACTGAATTCAATGACATGACAGAAGTTATTTGAAAATACTGCACATAACTAAATAAATTTCACTCATTTTATGAGAAAAGATTTGCCCTTATGATTATTTACTGATGTAAGGTCTAAAGCTTCCTAATTCTTACTCTGTTGGCTGCTCCAAAGATGCCCAGGAAGTCTCAGAAGATCTTTGAGAGGAATCTCCTCTATTCCTTTATGATTAATACAGGGCTCGTGTGATGGTTAACTACCCTGCCTCTCTGTAGGCTTCATTTTGAGCTGTTTTATAGAACAATCTCCCACGACAACCTTTTATCATCTCAATTTCCAAAGCAAGCACATCAGTTTCTGGCTCAGCTCATAAAGGGCCAAATTCAAACCACTTGCCCTACGCATGACCACTCCTGCTGGGCCCTGGTGGGATGACCTGCCCTGCCAAGACCTCCTGCGCTGGCCACTTACCCAGGCCCTGCAATGCCCCAGGGTAAGTCACAGCAGGGGAGACATAATCCTTTTTACAGACCTGAAATGTCCTTTAATTACACACTTCTACTTTTATTAATTTGGCAGTGGTTTTGGTATCGTCTAAATTCAGAGAGTAAAAACTGGCTGTGGGAGTGCATTCATGTGTGAGCACTTGACAATGCAACATGAGGCAACTGCACAACTAACTGTCTTTCTGCTTAAATTTCTCTATGTATCTCGTCAATGTGTTCTTTAGAGGGCATTATAGGCTCCTTGCTAAATCGACCATGTTTTAGGGCACTAACTTTTAGATAGGGGAAATAAGCAAGGAATGGATGCATATGCATTCATGTGTTCACAAGGTGCACAGGAATCAGGATGTGAAAACTGGTGTCTAGGGAACAAGAGCTGTAATTGCTTCCAACGCTGAAGTCCAGACACTGGGCAATAACTTAGGAGAAATACCTACATATGTCACCCAATTCAAATAATAAATTTAGCAGAGCTTAGTATGATTCTGTAACATTACAGATTTTAGTTCTACATTAATGCTTTATTTTTCAATTACAACTCAAAGAACAAGTTCCTTACCACCTCTTCCTTTGATTTTATTTGTTACATGTTCTTAATAGAACTTATCAAACTAATCTTTAAATCACTTTCCTTTGAATGGTTGCAGAATTTTTGAAGGACTCTTTGGATGCCAGCAACTCTGCCTAGAAGGACCAAATTAGCCTTTGGTCCTCATGCTGTTAGCCAGAAGATTTCAACACATCTGAGCAGAATGCCCCAGGCATTTCCAAATACTCCCTGGAAGGACTTGGGACTATGACTCGTTCACATTTCTACTACTAATGAGATCTGGAGGGAGTTCTTTTGTCAAGCACGCTCTCTCCCGTCATGCACAGTCTACATTACTACACTAGATCTTTCTGACTTAAGCTGCACAAGAAATCCACTAGTGAGAAACATACTGCACGTCAGTATGGTGTAGTTTTCTTCAAAAAATTTAAACATTAGTCATTCAGGACAGTAGAAAATAATCTGATGTCTTTTAATGGAGTATACTCATGTTGACACCAGGACTGACTTGGAAAATGAGATAATGTCTAATCATACCCATTATGTGTGACACAATCAGATGGGATTGATTTGACTAAATATAGACATACACAATGCAGACATCTGCAACTCAGCTAGGCACCCCAAACCTCCACCACTGGTGATGGACAGAAATAAGCCCTTCCACAGCATGATTCATCGCCACAAGTAAATGTCTAAATTGAATTGCACATTAGAAGTGCCTATTTATCCCCATTGATTATAAAATGAGCTAAGCATGCCTAGTTCAGATGTAGATACCTACATATACTTCACTAAAGTTATCTCAGATTAAGACTTTGTCATGTTCTGACTCGGGTCCACAGTAATTGGTCCAAGAAAGGTATCACCTCTATCCACAAACCTTACCTTGCCAACATCCTTAAATCACTTGGACTTTAACAACATTGCCTTTGGAATCAGAAGGATATTCATTTTTCAAACTGTGTGTCTCTCGATAAAGTAGAATGTACAGAATTATGCTTGAAGCCATGCCAGAAATCTGATTTAAAGTATGGATCCCAGAGGTTTACATAAGAACTAATGCACTCTTAAAAACATAGTTTTCTGATATTCAATCTAAGCTTTTGCAAAAGGTCAAATAATGCTGTGAAAATTCCCCAGGCAGTTGCATTTGTACCATGTCAGCATAAGCTAGATAAAGCCAAACATCTCTTTGGATCTGATCCAAGTGTTCTTGACTTGTTTGGGAACTGGTCTGGACCTTTAATGGCCAAAAAGAGTCTGAAAAGTCCCATGATGAGATGAAGTAACACTATTTGTTGAGAAGAGATGAATCACTATTAAAATAACCAGCCACCTTACTTCAGTTACCACACTGTATTAGAATATCAATGTTAAAAAAAAAGATTAAAAAAATGCGCACAACAAACCAACCCAAAAGAAACCAAAACAAAAACCCCAACAAAGATAAAATTCTTATTCCATCAGAGACAAAAGTTCAAAAGTTTTGCTGCTCATTTTAATGAGGCTGGGATTTCATTGTATGACTTGGCAGTGATCAAAATTCAGCTCTTAAAAGACAAATGTGTTCTGCTTTGCTGCACTATGTAAAACGCAAGTCAATCTGTGTAAATTTAGGAAAAAATTGCATATGGCAATTCTGGTAGAGGTGTGCACTTGATTTTAACCCTATAACTAAGATAGAAATGTTCACAGATGACTGGAGTTTTAAAAGCTTTACTGACTTATAACAACTTACTGGTATATGTTTTACTAGATTTCTGCAGGAGACAGAGACAAACAATAAATTCTAAGTGAATTCCTGAATGAAAATTTAAAATGTGATTACTAACAAAACCAGGCAATAAACTTTCTCAATGAAACAATCAGTTAGGCTATCTTTCACAGCATTTAAAATAGCTACATTCTATCACTACTCTACATCTTCTTTCAAATCCTGTAGAAGAGATTTTCAAATTCTTTACGAAATACTTTGATCCTATTTTAAAAATTTTCTTTAATTTCAAACTGCAGATTTCAAAGGTAGGTATTTTTAGTTTAAAATTTTCGTGGGCATTTGTGTTGACTATCTTAGGACTCTGGTTTCAGCAGGTAAGTATAAAGAACTCCAATCAGAAAGTTGTTTAAGATTCATCTTTTCATGCAAATAACGTCTGTTACATGAGGCTGGCTTTGAATGAGTATGACCAGTGGTTCATGCTAATCTCAGAACAAGCAGCACCATAATAAAACATGAGATGAGGCACTGAGAAAGTTAAGACGCTTTTTCTCCTCCAGTAAATTCACACCTGAAAAGTAAAGGCAGGCTTCTTGAACCTTCCCCAAAACCATTCCCTGAGGATTACATAGCACCAGTGAGATTCTGCGATGACCGGATACAAGGATTTATACTTCCGTATAACCAATTCAAATCCACTCTCTGTTATCAAAAAATGTTGTAAAGATCCTTTCCTAGCTAAAAATGTCATACTTCATGGAACTGCAAAAATCTGACTTCACAATTACTAGTAGCCTCAAGGTCTGTATTCATAACAAATTACTTGGCATCCTCATTTTAACTCCACGGGTAATATTGGCATATATGCTCTTAACGCTTGTGCCTGTCTACAAAATTAGGTATTTCATATGCATATTATAGGTGGCTTACTGTTCCCACAGAGAACCTCTGCACGCGTATGTACACAGTCCCTCACATGTGGATGGCAGCTTGACCTGAACTTGCTCATAGCTCGTAAATGCCATTGGTATGGTGTAGCATTTGGGTTACGAGCTCAGAAAGCATTTGGGTTACGAGCTCAGGAAGGCAGGTGACTCACACTGAACTTCTGGGCTAGCTGTGGTTACTCAGCTTTGCGGTTGGAGGAGGTTCACATCAGGACAGCTCAGAAAGTCAGCAGAACGAACGCTCGCCTGCAGGCAAAAATTATACAGATGCCAGAGTGTCATTTTTGATGTCCATTAACGTGTCTGCCCAGGAACTTGAATATTGCTGTTTCTACTACATGAGGAAAAAGGAAAATCTCCAGTGACTAAGGGTGTATGCTCTACTCTTCTTCTACCATTACCTTAATTTAATTAAGGCTCTGAACTGTCACTTATCAATAACATACTGATTACAATCTTTTGCCTCCACCAAAACACTCCTTTCCTTACAGTTTTGTTTTGATTTCACATTTAACATTTTCAAAGCCTTTGTTTCTTCTTACTGCTCTGTTTTCCCACTCAGCCAGTGCTTAACTTCATGAACAGGTGAGACATTGCAAATTACCTATATAAGAAGATTCAAAAGACTCAAAGGAACTTTACATGTTAGGATGAAATTACTGTGCTATCCTTTTTGGATGGCTTTTCCTCACTTTCTGTTTCATTTTCTAGAAAGTATCTTAACATATCATTTAGCAGTTGTAGTCTTAGAGATACAATTTTTGGCTGAAGTTTCACTTTCTTTCAGTTGTTTTAATTTTCAATTTTTCAAAGGCCCTCCTGTTTACAGAATCTACAAGTTTCACATAGACATTACTGCAGACCCCTCCCTTCTTTTATTGCAAACTATTTTTTAACTGTACAAACCATCTCTTAATTGTAAAATAATATTTACATTTTTACATTGCAAATGGCATGTCCAGAAAAAAACAGATGGCTAATTTTTTTTCTAATAGGTGTAAATCTGAATTGATTAAAAAGGAATTAAAGAAGACTGGAGAAAAAGCTGTTTCCACTTCTAGTAGAAAGGATTGGTTTTGTTTTAGGAACAATTATACATTTGTAATAGCTGTGAGACCTCAGGCTTTTTTGTCTCCCTCTCCTCTCAAATCTATCAATAACAGCAGAGCATTCTTACCTCCCCTTTGTTTAGTTCTATCGCTTGTCTTTGGAAATATATCGGGGGGGAGGGGGAGAGGGAAATCTTGCCATTCAGCTAGCCATGTTTCCTGGGATATACAAGGTTTATTATTTGTTTTGGAAACACAGGAGCTTTATTAGAGTTATTCTTGGGCATCTGCTCTCTCCACATTTTTCTTTCAGGACCCAATGTGCCTTTTTCAACTTTTTGTGAGTACCCAGGAGTCTCAAAACGCACCTGCAAATGGAATCAGTAGGTACTGGGAATCAAAACAAAATCTATGTTTTTGTCTCCCTCATAAACCTGTTGAACACAAAGGTACTGTGTTCTCTGTCTGGACAGCATCTCACACAAAGGGGTCCTGCTCAATGACTACAGTCCTTAGGCTATGTCTGTACTAATAAATGAATAAGTGCCAGGGAATGTTCCTGGGCAGCACAACTCCATCGTCTGTACAGCTAAATTGTTAGCCTGGTCCCTGGTATGCTTTTGGCTTAGCCAGCTAGCACTCCCAAATATTCCCACGCACTGCTCAGGAGCTAACCCAGGCCATAGAAAATTTCCATTAGGTATTCTGAACGCTGCCACCCTGTTTTGGTAACTAACGGAGCTTAATAAATGGTCATCGGCTCTTCAGCATCAGCTCGTATCAGTGGCCCCAGCACACTCCATTTTTTAGTGTAGATAAAGCCTTTAGAGTTCTTCCCAATTCCCACATGTTCATCCCACTGACACGATAACTCCGCCTCAGAACAAGACCCAAGAACTCATAATTTTCTTCAGATTTCACACCCATAAAAAAGACAGTCAACCAGAGTCTGCTGGCTGGAAGGCAACCACAGCATGCTGCAGACGGGTCCTCAGTCTGGACAGGAACAGGACAAGGATTATGGAGCACACAGCAGAAAGCACCTGCCATTCTGTTTCTCTATAGCCTTACGTACTATAGAATCGTAGAATGGTTTAGGTTGGAAGGGACTTTAAAGATCATCTAGTTTCAATCGCCCTGCCGAGGGGGTTGTCCCATGTCCCATTCTGAGCATAAAACAATTATTTCAGCTCTTGTTTCCTGCATTAAAAGGGAGGAGTCTATATCTTCTTGGGAAATTACTTGTATTGCAGGCATTTGAAGACTATCACTCTTTTCTGGACGCAGCATGCCAGAGGCAGCTCATTAGCCTTCTCTGCAATCTGATAACACATTGCATCCAGCATGAGACCAAGAAATATAAATGAAGAAAACAGTATGGTAATCTGAAAGCAGAGAAATGAATGAGCTTCATCCTCTCTATCTGGGATTCCATTCTGAAAGGAGCTTGGGAAGAATACATACCTTGCCTTGGAGGCACATCATGCTCTTTACTTCTTTTGTAGAATACTGTTTATCTGCTCTATAGCTTTTACTAGATATTAACAATTACTCTCTTATTTTCAATTTATCCTCCCCTGTTTCCTTCAAAAAAGGCTGTAATTTAAATTCTGTGTTTTTCTTCCTCTCTTTTATGCCTTTATTACAGGTTTGAATTTTGACAGTGACAAGTCAGTGATTTGGGAAGCTGATGACTGTCACTGCAGCAGTTCTTTTCTGGTTATAGCATTAACCATCAGCCCTCTGCTTTTCAGATTATTTAATCTGGGTAACTTCTGTGTTTCAGTTATCTTAAACTGGTGTTTTTTTAGGGGCTTTTCAAGACTCACCATTATCCATCTAGCAAGTTTTTCTATCCTCCAGGATCAACTAAACATTAGACTGACAACCCTCGTTTCTGCTACTACTTGCAGACTTTAGCTATGACCTGTCTCAACATCCCCTTTCAGAATATTTTCTGGTTTACCTGTTTTTAACAAGGGGAATAGCCATACTACATACAGCAGTAAGAAGATAATCTGTGTTTACCAAGCAAAAGTTCCCATAAGAAACTTTAGCACAGCACAAAGAAACAGTTTATGAACTTCACATGCATCTTGACCTGTGGGTGATACTTCTTTGGGCCATGATCAGGCTGCTACTTAGATCTTCAGGAAATCTCATTCCATGATCCTTTGCACAGAAGCACAGTACCTTCTGCAAACCAATACTTCTACATAGTTAATACAGCCAACCTCCCATTAGCAGCATATCAGCACTCCGAAATTACGAAGATAATGAAAAAGCTGTGGCGATATGCATAGTGGGAGTGTGCTGCAGAGACATGCAGCTTCACCGCACAAAGCCAGCCTAGAGCTACCGCGCTGGCTCAATAACTGAAGTTACTGAGTCCATAGGATTCCTGAAGTGTTCCAGCACTCTGGAATAGATGAGAAACGACTGAGTCCAGCAACGGAGCAAACATGTGCCAGTACATACATATCACATGGTATCCGGCTGCTATGACTCTCTTGAGGGACAATGTCCCTCCTGAACAGTGCCAAGATAGTCATCCTGCAGGAGCCAGCCTTGGTCTGTCCTTGCTCATGAGCTCCAGCTCACTACATGCCATGGCAGAGCAGGATACCTTCATCCAGACTGAGGTGCCCATCACTGCAGAACTACATCAATACACAGATTTAAACCCCAGCACCACAAATGCAAAAACTTCGTACGTAGGTTCAATAAACTTTTGGAGAGGGTACCATATAGAGGGGTGTTGTTTAAGAAGTACCATAGAGAGGAGTTAATGAAAGTAAAATATCCACTGAAAATACTGCAAACTGTAAATAAAATAAAATAAAATTTAAAAATAATAATAAATTCTACCATGAATAACTTATCAATGAAATACTGTCATACAGGAAATTCATAAGTGTTCCTCAGGCCAACTTCTCTTTTTTTTTCGTACTGTAACATATTTTGATTTTATTAGAAGGATTCAAGAACACATTTACACTTCTATTGTACAACTATAAATACACTCTCTTTCAGTGTATTGTCAGAGATGATTTTTTTCAATGGTTATATTGTGGCTATAATATCCAGCTAAATTAAACTGTCATAGTAGATGTATTTACTAAGACTAAGTCAAAATTCATCACCAAGTAAACTCCAGAGAGTTATGGCTCCCTCCCAACCGGCATATGAGAGTTTCTTTCCTATAAAACCCAATGAAGACAGGAGGGGGATGGGGAAGGTGGAAAGGACACTGTGAACCTGGAAGCTTCCAGGGCATGTTTTAGATGCAGGGCTTTGGAAGTGTGCACTGACCGGTTTAGACACAGTAAAATAGTATCAGCTACTTCTTCAGTCTTTCCTTCTAGAATCAACATGGAGCAAACATAAGTCCAATGGAAAACTTTTGGAGGAAGGAAAACCAGTATAGCAACAGAGGTATTGGAGGATCAGACAGACCACTTGTCTCTTACCAGCAATAAAGTCTCTACTTACAACTTTTCAAGGTCAGGACCGGCTGAGTGCTTGGGGGAACACATATACACACACAGATAAACTTCTCTACCATTTTTTCTGTATCTTTCCCCCAGAGCTAAAGAAAGTCTGCTTTTGCAGAACAAAGAAATGTGTTCTTTTCATTGGCACTAGCTTGCACAGCTATTTCATGGTTTTAGTCAACTGTTTGTGTCACAGGCCTCTAAGACTAATCCTCAGCTATGTCTACATTAACAAAAATGCCCATGAATGTTTCAGGTCACTAATGCCAGTTGGCATCTAGTAGCCCACAATGACAACCACTGTTCTGAGTTCCAGTAAAGCATCTCACTGTTGAAAACATAGTGGCTGCATGAAAACCAACAACTGGGAGCAGTTCCAGCAACACTCTTAATTCCCAAACTGTAAGGGAATTGTTTGGGAGACTGTAGATGTCTTAGGCAAAAAGCACGCCAGGGAACTTCCCAACTTGTTACTCACAAAGAATTGGTTAAAGATATGAAAGTCAACAACAGCCTCGTCCGCAGGGACTGTGAGGTTGTGTAGTTCAAAACCCTGAAAGAAGGAAGCAAGATAAACAGCAGGATTAAAGCACTGCACTTCAGGAGAGCAAGCATGAGTTTGTTCAGAGACCTGCTTCGCAGTATCCTGTAGGAGGGCAAATATATCAAGGAGAACTTGTTGATCTTCAGGACGCCCTCCTAAGAAGTATGAAAATAGTCCTTTGTGATGTGCCAAAAGCCAAACAAGCATGGTAGAAGGCCAGCATGGATGAACAACAAAGTCCTGACTGACAACAGGTGCAAAAAGGAAGCACAGGGAGAGCAGAAGAAGGAGTAAGCTATTTGAGTGCAATACAAAGATATTGCCAAACCACATAGGGACGGAGTTAGGTAAACCAAAGTTCAGGTAAAGATAAAATTAGCAAAGGATGTGAAAAGCAACTAGAAAGGCTTTTAAAGATGCAATGGTAAAAAAAGGAAGGCTAAAGAGAATGTGGGTCATTTACTCAACAGGGCAGTGAACGTAGTGGCATGAATAAGCCTGAGGTACTTGGTGTTTTCTTTGCCTCAGTCGTTAATGGCAAGGTTTGTCATCAAGCCTCTCAGATCCCTGAGCCAGCTATGAAATTCTGGGGGAGTGAAGCATTATCTATGTTACAAGAAGATTAAGTTGGGCCAATTGGACAGATATAAATCCAATGTACCACACCAGACACACCCCAATTTGCTGAGGGAGCTTACCAATACCATTGCAAGGTTGCCCTCTACTATCTTTGAAATGTTTTGGCAATCGGGAAAAGTTCCTGATCCTTCATGACTTAAAAAAGGCAAATGTCAGATCCATTTTCAAAGCAGAGGTAGGATATGCACAGCTGTAGGCAAATCAGCCCAATCTTGGTTCCTCAGGAAGGCTATGTGGCAAATTCTCTCAGAAGACATTTCCAGTACATGAAGGATAACAAGGTGACTGGGAATAGCCATCATCAATTTACTAAAGGGAAAATCATACTTGACCAATTTGACCGCCTTCTGTGACAAGATGATGGCCTCACTACATTGAGGTAGAGCAACGGCTACCACTTACCTTGATTTGAGCAAGGCCTTCAACTTGATCCCACAGTGGGACAGACAAATTGGCAGGATATGGTCTGGAGAGGGACATAACGTGAGCAGAAAATTGCCAGGACATTTGGGCTCAAAGGGTAGTGATAAGCACTAAAAAGTCCAACTGCAGCTGGTTACTATTGCATCCCTCCAGCAAGGATACTAGTGCCAATGGTGTTTAATCGTAGAATCACAGAATCATAGGGTTGGAAGGGACCTCTGGAGATCATCTAGTCCAACCCCCTGCCAGAGCAGGGCCACCTTAGAGCAGGTTGCACAGGAACGCGTCCAGGTGGGTTTTGAATGTCTCCGGAGATGGAGACTCCACCTCCTCTCTGGGCAGCCTGTTCCAGTGCTCTGCCACCCTCAAGGTAAAGAAGTTCCTCCTCATATTTAGGTGGAACTTCCTGTGCTTAAGTTTGTGCCCATTCCCTCTTGTCCTGTCACTGGGCACCACTGAAAAGAGCCTGGCACCATCCTCCTGACACCCACCCTTTAAATATTTATAAGCATTGATAAGGTCACCCCTCAGCCGTCTTTTATCCAGACTAAAGAGACCCAATTCCCTCAGTCTTTCTTCATAAAAGAATCCATGTCATAATGTATGACATGGATGATGAAACAGAATGCACCTTTAGCAAGATGGCGGGATCGTTTGATACGCTGCAGGGTAGGGCTGCTATTCAGAGGGTAGACTAGAGATGTGGGACAAACGGAACAACATAAACTTCAACAAAGGCAACTGTAAAGTCTTACATCTGGGATGGATTAACCCAATGCAAGAAGTTGGAGGACAACTGGATAGAAAGCAGCTTTCCGGGAAGGATCTGAAGGTCCTCAAAGTGCCTCAAAAGCAATGTGCCCTTGTGGCAAAAGCAATCAACCATGTACAATGCTGTATCAGCATGACTCATACCAGCAGGGGAGACTCTGTTGGGCACATCTGGAGGGCTGTGTCCAGTTCTGGACTCACCAGGACAAAACCAAAATTCACGGACATACTGGGGCGAGTCCAGAAGTGCTCAAGGGTGCTGGAGAACAAAAAATGAGAGCAGAGACTGAAGAAATGGTGCTTAGCTAGAAGAAGAGAAAGCTGAGGTGGAGATCTTACTGCTTTCGACAAAGACCTACTGCAAGGATATAAACATAACTGAGCCAGACTCATTTCAGAGGTGCACAGTGAAAAGACAGGATGCAATAGACAGAAGTTGCAACACGGGAAATTCATATTCAGTATAAAGAAAGAACTCTTCCCTGACTGGCCAGAGAATTTGTGGAATCTCCACTTCTGGAGACTGAAACTATCCAAATTCAGCTGCACAATGCCATGAGCAAACATGATCTAGCCGGACCTTCTCTGAGCAGGGGTTTGGTCTAAATAACCTACACAGGTCCCTTTCAGCCCACACTGTTCTATGATTTGGTGACTCTATGAACAATTTAATTGTATACATTACTGCATTCCAGTACCCAGGAATGTTTCCAGAAGCTGCTTCATTTACCAGTATAAAGGTAGCCTCCCTTTCCACCTAGAAAAGGAATAAATAAGTATATTTTGGAAGCACACAAACATAAGAAACAGGAACTGTTTCTGAAAGGCAGCTTCTTTTGCAAATTACTGAATAGGGACCCAATCATCACAAGCAAATGTATGGTAATAAATTATTAGAAGTCAAGAAAAAAGCTCTTGAGAAAAGACTGAAGAAACTGTATTGTTTATTCTCAATCTAGGAATACTTCCACTATGCAAAAAAGTTTTCAGACAGGTAATGCTTCAAAGAGGAAAGGAATAACTATTGCCTTGGACTAGCCAAGGAGCTACATCAAGAAAAATTGTAAAAGTTAAGAATTTTGACACTAGAACTCAACACTCTATTGCCTTCCACTACACAAATTTCAATTTCAACATTCTTTTCCAACTTAACAAATACTTTCCTATATGACATTATATCAAATGCTTTACTGAGTTCAGGTAAATTAACTCTGTTTTTCTTCATATACAATTAGTCTTGTACTAACCTGCAATGCATTTTATTTCATTTTGTCTAATTATTCTTTTTTTCTAAAACTGTGTACTGTTCTTAAAACAGGGTTAATACATCTACCATCCACCAATCAGGAAATATCATTCCTATTTGATAGATCTACTAAAAACTGAAATGGCAAAGGAAAGATTGCCTTTAGAAACTGAAAGCTTCCGTTAGCCTTGGAAAAAAATAATTGTAATATTTTTCCTCTTCCTTTTATAACATGTTTTGAATCAACTCTGCCAACATGAAATTTCATTTTAAGAGATAGTCTTATAATTATTCTTCTATCTGACTGAAATGTAACTTATTTTTTATTGATCATATTTCATAAATTCTTTTAAATCATCTCTTCAGGTTTTTTGTTTACAAAACAGCCAAAGAGCAACAGGAAATTAATTTCATGTTTTTCAGATCAAATTGCCTGAGTTGGGAAAACGAGAACCTTGTCAATAAATGGAAAGGGGAATGGTTATAACACAAGAAGGAAATATAATGGCAAAACAAAAATAGTGGATTTCAGCAGGATATATTTCAAGAAACAGTAAATAAGATCTTGAAAAAACATCTAAAAGGAAAAAGAGTTAATGAGAATTAGGAGATGATGAAAAATAAAGCAAATATTATGGGAACAAATACACGTTTTTCTGTCATGAAAGCTAAAAATGTTAATAGATGATCTTGACCACACCATGGGCCTTTCTGGATGCATGAGGGGAAAGTACTGGAAACAGAAGTGACAGCTCGCTAAGAAAGAATACAAACACAGAAAGAGAATATAGAAGCAGAAAGCATGGGGGGAAAAATGAAATTCAAGCAGCTTTAAGAGTAGTCAGAGATTATTCCAAAACCACATCAACAGAAAGCAAGGAACCAAGACAAGTTTTGGTCCGCTATGCCATCACAAGGGAGAACTACAGCAGATGAGTCTAAGAATCCCAAAGAAGTTAATGTACTGCTGGCATCACTCTTCACTGACCTCTAATTTAAAAAGGATAATAAAGGGATAAAAAGATAAAGGGATCCTATCCCAATTAATAGTATTAAAAAAGAAAAAAGACTAAATTAGCCATTAAAGATTCACAATCAAAGTGCCAAGATATAGACAAAAAAAAGGCTGTGAGGGCTTTATTTTGGAATAAACATTGGTCAGTATGTCTCAGTTTAACTGACACAATGGAGTAAAAAATGGCAGAGCTGAGCTTCTCATAGGTCTTGTTTTACTTGTTGAACACAGTTAAGATGTTCAAGCTTGTTTCAAAATTAAAGAGCTTCTAATTTTAATAGGCTCTCTACTTAGCTGTCCTACATGACCCTTTGCCATTTCAATACCCATATGAAAATGTGTTACAGAGCCTCTCTGTTGTGAAGTGGGAATAAATTCATGGAAATTCCAACATTCCATTTAATTTGCCCAAAAGATTAATTTAAACACAAGTAATGTATACATCTGAGTGTTACATCACCACTGAGATATGCTGTGCTCTACATTTCTATAGTTATCTAAATAACATCTAAACAATATCTAAATATACAAAGTGCAGTGTGGAAAGGGGCACATGAGCTAGACCACACACTCTAACTGTAACTGACAGAACTAGAAAGCCCTGGGGTACAGCTCACCTATCTTGCACTATTTTAGACATCTTGGAGTTTTACATTCAGGTTGATGTAAACCGTGCACTAAAAATGACTATTTCTCTCAACTGATTATGAAGGAACCTTAGGGTAACTCCAGTGGTCTAATCAATTTTATCAATGACCAAGTATATTATGTACAACACGCTGCAAGCTGTCTTTTTTAAGGAAAATGACAACAGCAGCAATGTCCAGTGATGATAAAAGTTCAAATCAGAGAACTGCTCTTTGAAGACACCCATGATTGGTTTTATAACAATTGAGCTCTGCTAATTACTGTATTGCCATTTAAACCACTATAACTGTCTGATACTTTCAGTCTGAATATGTGCCACTTCTAAGAAGTTTTTGGGACTCCTCAGCATAGTACTTCAGCATCTTTAAGTAGTTCACCAAATGATATAATTAACATTGCCAGATACACTTCACTCTCTCTCGCCTTTGCTCATAGTCCACTTATTTGACAACTGTTTCAGATCTGTCAAGTTTCACACGCTGACCATGACATTCCTGCCTTGACTCCAGGTGCAGGTTTCTCTCCCAGGCACTCGCCGATGAGGCCAATGACCTCAGAAGTGTGTGGGGTCTCTGCTTCTTCCAAACCCAAAGGCCCCAAAATGTCAATTGTATTTCTGATGCTTTCCAAGAAGCTCAATTAGAAATGCTGTACCTGACATCTTAACTGAGGAATGAACAAACCATTTCCCCAACCATTATACAGAGTAGAGCAATATGTTTGGTCTGGTTCTTCCCAACACAAGTGAAAGGATCAGCATGAGCCCTGCAAATGAGAAGTAGGACCTATTTTAATTGAAAATTGCTCCAGTTTCTGTGCAACATGCAATAAATATTGTAAACTTTAAACAAATGCTGTATGTGGAAAGATACTTCCACACAGCATACAATTAACTGTCCCATTTCTAATTATTGTGTCAAGTGAGATGATACCTTCAGGCACTAAACAAGGATTTTGGTCATACTGAAATGTACGTTTTATAATAAAGAAAGCATAGATAATAATATGCCTCACTAAACTTGCCCTAGCATAAGAATGTCAAGAACACCCATTTGCCCTGAGTTGAAAAACTTCACCTATTGTAGAAAAAAACCCCAACCAAACAAAAATGATATTCACCTGGTTCAGAAACCTCCAAAATCAAAATTAGATCAACTCACAGTATAGAAATCCTTAATGAAAGCTCACAGCTTGTAAGTGTCCTATATATCTTGAGATGTAACTTCAAAACAGAGAATGTTTCAGTGTTGTTCACAGCTGAAGGTCAACATTAACTCTCCTTGAAGTTATTATACTTGTAACTGAAAAAATATAGCCCAGTACTGAACTGCTGACACATCAGTACATAAAATTTTCAGATTCAGTATAAATTTTGACAGAATGCACTGATCTTTCCCCTAGTTACAATCATGTGCATAAAGCCCTCATTATTATCATAATATTTATCTGTCTCTCACTTAATTGCATTTATGACATTACCTGTACCACTGTCCTCAGGAGTTGTTTCTGTAAATTGACAGGAACTGTAAAGATAACCATGAAGCTGTCCGAACTGTAATTAAAGAAAGTGGATCACAGCAAAGTTGGGGTTTTTTCAGTTTTGCAAATTGCAAATCATCCAGTCATACTTAACTACTAAAATGCAAATTTTTAAGGTTCTCAAATCAAAACAAAGCACTCCCCCATAATGCGCACACATGCACATGTCAGTTTAATCAATAAGAATGAAAGTCATCCATGTAATCAGGAATCTACCTTGACTTTCAGTCTACAAGACAACTGGTGAATACCTGGAGTAGTGCAGAAAACATACCATCTTTTATAACCAGAAAAGAAAGTCTTACGTAAGTACAGCAACATTTGGTCAAACCCAGTTCACCTGCAATAAATAAACAAGAAATGCCAGATGCTAAACTAAGCTGAAACTTACTTCTTTGTAACATAAAATACAAATTTCAGGGCTACTTCAGGACAGCTATAAAACTACAGCTCTGGTGTTCCCATCCTCACTGTCTTCTGTAAATGTAAGAATAGCTGAAGTTCTGGCAGTAGATACTGCAACAACCTGACTACAGCCAAGACACACTCTATGGTTTTAAACACTTCCTCAGACCTATTTAGGTTTGGGTTTTAGCGCTGAAGTACCCTCACTTGTTCTTCTAAACTAAAAGAGTGGACAATTTTTTCCTGTAGTCAGCAGTCCTTATTTTCAAACTCTTGTTCTTCAACTAGGCGTGAAACATTGTGATTCTCTCCATTGACTCTGCTGACAGTTAACACCCCTACTCAGTACTGACAGGTTTAAATCATCTCAGGTAGCAAAAAGAAAGCATCTGCCTTCAATTCATTCTCATTCTAATATCTTACAGTCACTAGAACCTCTTAGCAGATGAAGTCCAACCACTCATCTCTGCCAAATCATCTCTCAGTCTCTATTTATGCAAATTAACTCGTGTTTTTATTCCCTTTCAAATTTGCAAAACTGACAAGAGCTTTAAAGCTTTATAACATGTTTTATAAAATCCACATACAGAAACAAGTTAGTTCAGTATATGCATAATACCTGTTTGCCTACCCACCTTCTTAACATATCATACGAACACTGTTCAGTAACAATAAATACCAGAATTTGAATTTTTTGTCTTGCAAAATTTCTAAATCATATTACTATCAACTGGGTTATAATAATAATGACTGGTTAATATGCAAAAAAAATACTACAAAAACCTTAATTTATTGCTAGCCAATGTAATAAATCATAAAAGAAAAGTAAATATCAGCATAATTTAAAATATTTAAAAGCACAGAATGCCAGAATCATGTTCAGGAATGCCATGTAAAATACATACTAGGAAAACTAAAACAGTTATTTTAATAGAATTCAAACAATTTTCTTAATTTAAGCTCTGTACAATAAAAATACCACATGTGAAAGTAGAAAAAAATATTTTTGTAGGAGCATAAGAGTAGTAAAATATCAGAATGGGTTATTTCCATTTCCTCTTCTATAGCAAAAGACTAAGTTCATAAAAGCAGCTCTGTGGTTTTCACTTAAGATCACACTTTAGTTCCATTAAAACCATTAACAATCACAAGCTCAAGTGCCTTCTGGATTGGAGGAGTCTTAAATATGCATTCAACCTTATGGGCAGGCTTAGATAATTTACATTTTCATATTATTTCCATCGTTCCTTACACCTTTTGTGTACCGATGAATTTAAAAGCGAAAAAAGGTTACACAGAGCTGCGATTTAAGCACATATTATGGCATTTGTCAAAAGAAACTAATAGTTGTCAAGTGCCTCGTAGTCCTCTTGCGCTTTTAAACTACCAACAACAGTTTTCCTGGTCAGGAATTAATCACTATTCTGTTTTAAGGGAGCCCCTGTTCTCAGAGGGAGCCTCAGAAGAGCAGCAGCTTCTGCAGCACTGCCCGTCCCCTGCCCAGGCCTGGGCTTTTCCCTCCCTGGACACACAGAGGTTTTCCCTCCTCTGGCTGGCATCTGTGATGAAGCAGAACGCAGAAACAGGGCAAACCAGATGGAAAACTGTGGCATCGTCCATTTGAACGTTTGCATTATAAAGCTACTGCTGCTTTTGTCAAACTGGATTTTACAGCATTCTGGGGGATTGCTTCTTCAGTACTGCAACACCACGTTTACCACGTTTCCCTTAAAAAAAAGTGCACAAGCTGCATCTCTTATGTTTCAGCTGTCAACCTCTTCAACGTATGTTTATTCTCCAATATTTAAACAGTATTTAACTGCTCTATTAATGTCACGACCTACCAGCAGTAGGCGAGCTCTGCAGTGCACTATCTTTTCCCAGCCATAATAACTCAGGGAGTTGTATGGACAACGTCTTGTGTTTGGCAATGACGTATAAAAATATTAGCCTGTGTACACTGAAACAGAGGAAGTAAACATGATTTCAGGCTTGCAAAAAAGACCCATCTATGACAACTCTTGCCACCACTCTTAGTTTTTCCCTGACCAACTTTAAGCCTGGTCAACATAAAAACCTAAGAGTCTTCTCCTCTTTCCAGACAAATGGATTTAAGCTCAAACAGTAAATATTTGTGTCTTTAGCTCTGTAGGTCATTGTTTGAAAATGCCATGCTCTGACTCAACCGCTTTGCTTATGTTTGCAGCGACTTGCCAAATGCTGGAGCGTGGCACTTCGCCACACAACTGCAATAGCAAGGGGTGCTCCGGCGCTGAGAAGACTTTCTGCTTCAGACCTTCTGTAGGCTTGCATTTAAAAGGTGTCATGCTAGGTCATGTCTACCACCCCAAAGCTCATGCTCAAACCCAGCCTTTCCAAGTCCAAGCCTTTCAACTCTGTGAATTGGCACATGTTGGCTAACCACATTCCAAAAACTAACCCAGATAAAACAGTCCTGTATGTACAAGGTGCACAATAACCCTTGCTCTGCATCCCACAAGGCTGGCCAGCTTGGCCACCCCTTTTACGTACCCATGGGACAGAGACATGATCCTGTTTTCTCCCTGCCACTCTCTGCGTCTTTCAGTAACCCTGCCAAAGGGTAACCTGGCAGCAGTGCCCTACATTTCCTTAGCTCAGAAGCTGCAATTCCCCTTGGAGGTGCCGTGTGACGGGGAGGGAGAAGAGAAACTCCCGCCTGCCTTCATGCAATTCATAACCATGTAAGGTCCAGCCGCCATCTGCTCACAGAACTCTTCAGCAGATGAGGAGGAAGGTGACGCCACGCTGACAGGATAATGCAAGCCTGTGCCAGTGCTGCCAAGAGCTCTGCTGAGCTCTCACTGCCATGACTATTTAACGACAAGGGGTAATTTCCTTTAATTCCATTTAGTGCCATCTATTTTCAATATGGGTCAAAAAGGGAACATGTATGAGTGAATGTCTATATTACATACACATTTATAAAAGGAAGGAAAACAAACATACATCACACAGTAGAGTTTAATGAGCTCACAGCAGTCACTGAATGTACCCAAATACAGTTGTATTACAGCAATCCAAGAAATGCATGGGGAGATGGAAGCAGAGGGTGAAAACAGCCACAGAATTCAGACCAAACTCACAAGGTCGCCTTTTCTTCTTTTTCCCTGTTCTAGTGGCATGAGCCAGACCCATTTTTCACTGTTCCCTTTAGCACAGTTTATTGCACAGAACTGTAGGTCCAAGCAATAGGGTATGGTATCAGCAAAAAGGTCACAGGAACCAAAAAAATAATCTCCAATGGAAGAGCTGGAGAGAATTATGAAAAGGATGATAAAATAATGTAAAAATGCCTTAACAAGATGGCATTTCAGCCAGCTGCTGCCTGTGCTCCTTGTTCAGAGAAATGCTGCCAAAGTCAGTAAGTCTAAATAAGACATTTCCATTTTATTTTTGTAAACCTTTATTGATTTTAGCTATCACACCTTTTTATTGCTTGCTCTAAACTGAGACTACTGGGCATCTTTTAAGAAAAACATGCACAAAAAATTAAGATCCTCAGTAGAAAAATTCTTATCCTCTATAGCACAGAGTTGACAATAAAAAAATCATCAAGTTGCCAATATGAATTCTAGACAGGAAATAATGTGGCAACCCAAATCCCCTCAATTTTTCCACATGCAACACAGGTAAAGATAGAAGAGAGTGGAAGAAAATAAAAAAATGATGAATTAAATGAGGGGGAATACACCTGCATGGTTTACCTGTAAAACCTATAGCGTACAATACAAACCAGCGAGCCTGTACCAGGGATACGACAGACGAGCATGCCCTCCAGTCAGCACTGCGCCAGCACTCCAACACAGGAGTAAATGGTGCTTTAATCATATTTGTCAGCTTCTGGTTTGTAACCAAGAACCGAGTAATTCTTTTACCCTCCAGAGATCTCTTCAGTCTCAATTTATTTCTTGAAAATATGACTATTAACATCAAATGTAGCTGAAATCAATCCAACCCACTCATCGTTACTGTTGACAATAAGCGTGTCTGATTTTGCCAGAGAACTGCTGATATGAAATATAACAATCCTAAAATCTTACCAATTAGCAACTATTTCTAAGTATATTCCCTGAATTCAGAGTTCTTCATGCTGAAATATTACTCAGATCCTATTCTTTTTTAAAAATGTAGTATCTTTCCAGATATCCTCCTTTGTGTCTCTCACTGATCTTGACCTGTCATGAGTGAGGGCTCTGAACGGAAGAAAATTGCTAATAAAATAGGATGGGAAAAAAATACAGACTTTAACATCATGGTTCCTCAATGCTGAATACAAATGTCTCATGTGATTCAAGGAGAACTACACTAATAAGGTAAGTTACTGGATGTGAATAAAAATGAACTTATATAAAATGAAAGACATGTAAACAACTGGTTAGGAAAATGACAACCGATAACCTCAGGACTACTTAGAGTAAGGGAAGAAGCACTAAAGGTTTTCTAAATGTCTGAAAAGAAGTGAGCAATAGGAGAACTTGTTGGAATTAGATGACTGACCACGGTTCAGTGAGAGAGAACTCCCTGCTGCAGAAGCAGCATATACACATTCTGCTCAGCACCTGAGGAAGAACGGATAGTACGTCGTCCACGCTTGGCAAAACAGAAGAGGATATAACTGTAATATTGACAGCAGTTAGCCTAGAGGTAACTGTGTTTCCCATAAAACAGACATGGAAAAATGCATCAAGTAGAATTCAAAAAAACGTGGTGTGTATTCTGGGAGTCACATCTGACTGATTAAGGACCTTAACATATTTATCCATTTGTTCATTCATTATAGTCTGTAACACAATGAAATGTGTCCACCAGCTAACATGAACACTGGTCTAACCATGTATTTCTACAAAATGAAAATTTCCCAGGAAAACTTCGTTTGTAACTTAACCAATGGCGAAATGCTGATGCTAACTAGCAACTCTGTTTTTTACAAGTTCAGAGAAAACAGTAAATCTAAATGAATTTTTCTTTCTTGGATAAAATAAAGGTTTCTACAATAATTCTAGTTACAGTATAGGACACTTTTTTTTCTTCCCCTCCTCTGCTTGTGGGAAAATAATTAAATGTGCCTACCTATACTCTTCCTGCATTTATGTTAGGAAGAAGTCATTCTCATTATGAAAATGTTATGTATAGCTAACGAAATGGAAGAATAAGCAAGGCAATATAAGGAAATTTATCTTAAATGTGCTTAAAAAACAAAGAGGTATTCAACAGAAAGAACAGCTGAGTGGTGTTACCCAGAAGAAAACTAAAAACAGATAAAAAGAATGAAACTGAATTCCACAAAACCAAGGAGTAAGCAGAGTTATTTCTGTTGATGTTACACACTATCTGCTGCAAAGTAGTTTGAAAAAATATGCATTCTGTATCAATAATGAGAATTCCACTAAAATTCAGTGCAATATAACTTCAGGATAAAGAAGAGCCACTGCAGAAGCGCTTAGCATTTCAATGTGTGCCTACACAAAGGGAAAACAATGCAAAAAAAAAAAAGTAGTTACTTTAGTTTACTTCTAATAACTGTAATTACTGTTATTAAAAAGTAATTACTTCATAAGAATAAAGAAACAATGACAATGTTTATTGTCCCCCGCTATGCACAAATAAAGTACTTGCTACTTTGACCTCAGGGACCTCAGGGACACTTTTAGTGAAAACAGAATTAGTGGCAAGTCACAGACCCAATTTCAGCAGGAAAAGTTCATTTGCCTTTCTCAGACCTGAGATGTAACAGCGATTCCAACGTATGGCACAGCGTAAAACACAGACCCGATTTGACAGATCAAAGACATAAAATGTGGCCTTTAACTGTTACTGTTGCTTTGTGATTACAGAATATTTTCCTGTGATATTTGTAAAATTTAAAGAACCTTCTATGCCCTCCACCCCTCAAAAGACTAAAGCCCTGCCATCCACTGAATACCATCTTGCCTTCCATCCCACAGCACAGAAGAAATCCCTGAGCTAGTATATTTGACTGTAACACCAGGAGTTGTTGTAGCTGTCCAGTCAGGTGATGACAGTAATAAAATAACACAGGGAGGCTTTTAAAACCACTTGTCAAAGACTGTTATTAGATCTAAATGGAAATCAAGAGGTTCCCTTTCAGAGTAGAAAAATAAAGTTTCAAAATACATTGATAAAACCTCGAGATATTCATCTTCAAGAAGAAACCTGAGGAACAGACAGAAGAACAGTTTCGACTTGCTGACATCCTTCTGGGAGGTTGCGACTGTGGATAGAGATTTCTGTTTTGCCCAAGTTGAAACAGGTCTTGCAACTCAGTGTTTGACACCTCACAAAAACACCTTACCACTATGGTGAAATAAAGAAATGAGAAATCATCCTAAGCAGTATTTATCCAAATGGACACATAAACACAGATTTTGGAGCACTGACATTGTGGTTCAATGGTAAATAAAAACCAAAACCAGTTTTTATTGAATTCTACTTAGTATCAAATTGTACTGGTTTTGCAACATACTCTAGAGAAGAATTATCATTTAAATTAAAACTTTAATTACATACAAACATTGTCTTTAATCACTAACATTAACATCCGCATCCTGGGCTGCATCAAAAGAAGCGTGGCCAGCAGGTCGAGGAAGGAGATTCTGCCCCTCTGCTCCGCTCTGGTGAGACCCCACACGGAGCACTGCGTCCAACCCTGGAGCCCCCAACATAAGAAGGACATGGATCTGATGGAGTGAGTCCAGAGGAGGGACATGAAGATGATCAGAGGGCTGGAGCCCTATGAGGACAGGATGGGGTTCTTCAGCCTAGAGAGATAAGGCTCCAGGGAGACCTTATAGCAACCTTTCAGTACCTAAAGGGGGCCTACAGAAAAGATGGTGAAGGACTCTTTATCAAGGATTGTAGTGGCAGGATGAGGGGTAATGCTTTTGAAGTGAAAGAAGGGAGATTTAGATCAGATATTAGGAAGAAATTCTTTTTCTGTGAGGGTGGTGAGACCCTGGAACACGTTGCCTAGAGAGGCTGCGGATGCTCCACCCCTGGAAGTGTTCAAGGCCAGTCTGGATGGGGCTTTGAGCAACCTGATCTAGTGGGAGGTGTCCCTGCCCATGGCAGGGGAGTCGGAACTAGATGGTCTTTAAAGTCCTGTAAGAAGGTCTCACCAGAGTGGACCAGAGGGGCAGAATCACTTCCCTCAACCTACTGGCCATGCTTCTTTTGATGCAGACCAGGATATGGTTGGCTTTCTGGGCTGCGAGGGCAGCCCTAAGTCCTTCTTGGCAGGGCTGCTCTCTATCCTTTTATTCCTTGGCCAGGTGCAGGACCCTGCACTCAGCCTTGCAGACCCTCATGATGTTCACATGGGGCCATGTCTCAAGTCTGCCCAGGTCACTCTGGATGGCATCCTGTTCCTCAGGCATGTCAGCCGCACCACTCAGCTTGGTGTCATCTGCAGAATTGCTGAGGATGCAGTCAATCACACTATGTCAAGATATTAAGCAGTACTGCTCCCAGTACAGACCCCTGAAGGACGCTACTTGCCATCAGATTCCAGCTGGACACTGAGCCGTTAACTTCTACCTTCTAGATGCAATCATCCAACCAGTTCTTCATTCACCCATCAGTCTACCCATCAAATCCATACCTCTCCAATTTAGAGAGATGGATGTTGTGGGCGACCATGTCAAAGGCCTTGTACAAGTTCAGTCTGTAGCTCTTCCCTTGTCCAGTGATGTAGTCACTCCATCATAGAAGGCCACAAGGTTGGTCAGGCAGGACTTTCTCTTGGTGAAGCCACACTGGCTGTCTCAAATCACCTCCCTGTCCTCCATGTACCTGTGCACAGCTTCTAGGAGGATCTGTTCTGTGATCTTCCCAGGCACAGGGGTGAGGCTCACAGGTTGGTAGTTCCCAGGGTCCTCCTTTCTACCCTTTTTAAACATGGGTGTGATGTTTCACCTGACTGCCGTGACTTTTCAAATACCATGGAGAGTAGCTTGGCAACTACATCAGCCAATTCCCTTGGGACTCTGAGGTGCATCTCATCAGTTCCTGTTGACTTCCTCATGTTCAGGTTCCTCAGGTGGTCGCGAACATGAAGTTCTCGTACAGTGGAAGGGACTTTGCTCCCCCAGTCCCTGCCTTGCAATCTGTCCACTTGAGAGGTGTGGGAAGAGAGGTTGCCAGTGAAGACTGAGGCAAAAAAGTTGCCAAGTACCTCAGCTTTCTCCTCATCTGTTGTCACCAGTTTTCCAATCTTGCTTATCAGGGGAGGTACGTTTTCTTTGGCTTTCCTTTTCCGGCTGACATACCTGTAGAAGCTCTTATTCTTTTCATCCCCTGCCAAGTTCAGTTCCAGATGTACTTTGGCCTTCCTGACCCCATCACTACCCAACCAGGCAGCGTCCCTATTCTCTTCCCAGGATACCTGTCCCTGCTTCCACTGCATATGCATTTATTTCCCTCTTGTCCTTTAGTTTGACCAGCAGGTCTCAACTCAGCCATGCCTGTCTCTTGCCTCCTTTCATGATTTCTTACACCTGGGGATCGAGAGCTCTTGCGCTCTGTGGAAAGCATCCTTCAGGATCTGCCAGCTCAGTTCTGCTCCCTTCTCCCTGAGGGCAGTTTCCCAGGGAGTCCTACTGACTATTGACTGAAGAGCTGGAAGTTTGCCTTCCTAAAATTCAGATCCCATACTTTATTGTTTGCCTGACCCATATCCCTCAAGACTGCAAACTCCACCAGTGCATGATCACTGCAGCCCCGGCTGTCTCCAATCCTAACATCACCATTTGTATTGGTGAACAACAGGTCCAGCAAGAGAAGAAAGCATTCGTATGGTTGATTTGTAACTCATCTGAAATGTACCACTTTGCATGAGCTCCACAGAACAATTAACATTTTCCTAATGAAGGGAGACAGAATTGCAGTTTTGGTCACAATTGCCTCGCCTGGGCTAGTCTCCCGAGAGAACACCATCGGCTGAACACAAACATGCAGATACACTCTGAACGCTGCTGCCTGCCAAGGGAGTCACATCATGTACACACTATGGGAAAGAGAGTTCAGCAGAGAGCTGAAACTGCCCGCTATACAGTCAGCCAGGGAGGGGAAACAAAGGCTGTTAATATTGAATTGACTCACGTGTGATTTAGGGTGGCTTCAACAAGCCAAAGTTAAACGTTCTTACTTCGGTCATATTGAAACACTTTAGATCAAAAAGTAATTGGTGAATATTTACGAGAACAGTGCTGTCACGACTTATTTGGTAGAAGAAGATTAAATTGTAAATTTTTTCAACATGAAAACAGATATGAAAACAGTAATGTTTCACATGAAGAGAAATTCCAAACTTACTCAGCTTGCACTTTTACACAGGACTTGGGAAAATGGAACATGGCGTTCATGTATATTCTCTATTGGAAAAATGAAATTGTTCTGTTTTGCCAAGTCTACAAGGTGATATCTCAGAACAAGAGAGGGGAAAATAAAAAAAAAGTTTTACTTACAATTTTTGTTTACTTAGAAGGGCTTTTTTTCCCCTTGATCCTCTCGTAAGTGTTATACTATGCACTCTCTGGAGCAGCAGTAAGCGTAGAAGATTGAGGAAAAGAGAGTCTTGTTCTCAGGCAGAAATAATCTCTGGGATATAAAGCTAGTCTAGTCAACTTGTTGTTTCTCTAGATGCTGCATATGAAAAGTGTCATGAATATAGTTCCACAGTCCCTCTCTTCCACTCTGCAACATCCAGTTCCAGGGCATGAAAACGTACAGCAGCTTCCGCTAGCTTTGCTGTTTTCTGGAACTGACCTTCAAATTTTAGGAAGATGTTGATTGACATGATGATTTGAGACAGGTGGCAAGAAAGTCATTCTTATTTAGTACATCCCTAACTTCCTACATTCCTTTGAAACATTCCTTCCAGTTAGGAAGAATTTCTTCCTTTGGCACCTTGCCTTTTTTTTTTTTTTTTTGTGAGGTATCAGCAGTCATAATTACTGCCTCTTACCTTCTCAGAACTGATACTTTCTCGTATACATAGCAGCAATAGATTCTTTCTTGTTCTCTTCCACCTTGTGTCTCAGTCTTGAGCTCAGGGGTTACTAAGCAGAGCAAGTGGTAAGGTGATCCTACTCTTCAGCCAAGACTAGAAAGAGATTCCCAGGTTGTGCAAAAGGGGATCATGCTTATTCATAACTTCAACGGGATCTCTAATTTTCAGTTTCTCATGGGAGAGTAAGTGATGGAACAACTTACTTTGCTGAAGCAACAGTTTGCTACGTTGATGCGAACAGTTCAGAAGTTTAAAACCTCACACCTCACAGCTGAAGGTCTCAAATCATTCCTAAGGGCAAAGTCTGGTGGGTTAGTCTGCTGAACCGTATCATCCCATTACACATATCACCCACTGCATATACTAAAGTGGGTATCGCTGAACACATTCTCCTGATGACCCATTGCCTATGTTCAGGACTAACACTATTAGCACAGCAAAGTGTGAACATGCCCAAGTAGCATCACATAAAAATATGCTTACCTAGTACAAACAGGTGGGATATTATGCTGATAATGTTGCAACAACCTTGACTGTTTGCTGTCGTGACATCGTAGGGCAGCACAACCTTAGCAGATACAAAGGCAGGGTCACTTACGTGCCAAGGAGCAGCAGCGGCCTCCTGCCGAGTCCAGCTGTGAGCTTGCAAAGAAGGATGCACCTGAATTTTCAGGCAGCATTCCACACTCTAAATCTTGTTCCATATTCTTAAAATGAAAAGCAGACAGCTGTACTCTGCCTGTGTCCAGGGCTGTATGGCTGGTAGTTCATATTTGTGACAATATTTGTCCTCCCCCAATATAACATTGATAGATTTGCCTCCTTTCCCAATATAATATTGATATATTAAAAAAAAAAAAACCAAGCTTTTCAAAATGAAGTAATAAATACTCAGAAATTACCTCGCACTAAGAAGAGACATTTTGCTGCTGCATCTCTCACCCAATTCTGATTCTTCAAAATTGTCCTCATGTCTCTAAATGAGACTTTTCTCTTTGGTGCCTTTCAGACTTGAGGAGAAAAGGGCAAGCTACCCTATCATTAGTAGTAAGCAGGATCCTTCCTTAAACCCCAGGGACAGTTGCTAGCCACTTGAAACAAAAACCTGTATACGTGTAAATAATTTGTGAATGGAAGAAAATAATTTTGGGTGAACACTCATGTCATCAAGATATTGAAAAAGAAGACTTTCATTCATTCTTTACCAGAAAATGTTTCTGTTTTTCTATGTACACTTTATGCACATTTCATGCAATTAACGTTCTACAATTTTAAATAACTGCAGAGCAAAATCTTGTTTACAACTGAGGTACATTCTCAACTTCAGTCTGCATTAGCCCGTATGCAGACTGAAGGAAAATTAAATTAAAGTTCTGTTGGTGAACCATGCATGTAACTCGAGAAGAGAACACGATCTGACATTACAGAATGTTAGTAAACTGCCTTAATTGAAAGAGATTCTATTTTGAGACAAAATTGCACCACCACTAAAAATACTACTTTATCCGTGTCAACCAACTGAAAAAATGGGGAAACAGGAACTGAAATTCTGCAAAATCTTTTGTGATGCTTATGGAATCTATCAATACAATTTATTTTTAAAATAATCAGATTTAATACTTTTGCAAATTGTAAGTGAAGCTTTTAATGAAAATGGAGGATTACATTCTAATTGCTTGGCTCATATTTTAATTTAACAATTTGAAACAAAATTCCTTTTTTAAAAAGATACAGCTGTTAGAGTTTATAGATCACAGAATCATAGGGTTGGAAGGGACCTTAGTAGATCATCTAGTCCAACCCCCTGCCAGAGCAGGGCCACCTTAGAGCAGGTTGCACAGGAACGCGTCCAGGCGGGTTTTGAATGTCTCCAGAGACGGAGACTCCACCACCTCCCTGGGCAGCCTGTGCCAGGGCTCTGCCACCCTCAAGGTAAAGAAGTTCCTTCTCATGTTTAGGTGAAATTTCCTATACTCAAGTTTGTTCCCATTACCTCTGGTCCTGTCACTGGGCACATGTTCTTCCTGCCTGTCTTCGCTAATGCAGTGCAGATGATTAGCACACAAAATATCCCTCCTAATTCTCTCAAAATTTTCTCTCAAAAAAATTAGGTCGATCTAAATTTTGTGTAGTTCAATTGACAAAGGTCAGAAAATCCACCCATACATATACATCTCGGAATTTAGCCTTAGCAAAGAATTACATGCTGGTTTTCACTGTATAGCACATACTTCTAATTTCTATAATCTGATCCTGAAACACATCACCTTCCATATTTAAAATATCACAGAAGGATTGTTGCTGATATTCCACAAAACTCAGATGTGCTGCTGCTAACTTAGTGGGATTTGTGTTTGTGTGCCTTGGAGAATATTATCTTCATTCTTCAATATCCAATAAATTATCAATAATTGATAATTTAAATATTGATATACACTACAACACAGTGAAATACAGGACAAAATATACATTCAGGGATATTCACCCTGTTCTGAAAGAGAGCTGATGAACTGGCCGCTGAAGGGGCCTGTCTTTCACACACTACAGAAGAAGCCAAGACCACAAGACCAGGCTGGATGTTTCATTTCAGACAAAACCCTCGACCTCTCCTACATTTTTTGCCATTCCTGCCACCCCAGCAGCAGCCTTCGACTAAGAGAAAAGCCTGAAGGCCACCACAAGGATGAAAGCAGGTACCAGCTTTCCATGTTCCAACCTCAAATCCCACATCTAAATGAAAAGCAAAAGAAGATGGTAATGTTCCTGACATTTTTACTAAAGGATATAGGATTTGGAAACAAACTATGGATGGATGTGGAGTTTCTGCCAGTCCTACTATGCTTGATCCCCAGCATCCGATACCTAGGACCTGATCTAGGAGTCTAAGACTCACAAAATCAGGAACTCATGAACTCAAGAACATGAAGTTATCAGAAGTTGCTTTACCTCCTCTTCACTGTTCACCTCAATGCCTTTTCTCGCCCTCTGGAGATGTTAAGATTTGTGTGATGGGAGTAAGTCAGTCTTGTCACAGCCTGAGTTGAGAAAAGGCATGCAGATACCCAGCAGTGCCGCTGCCCCATTCCAGCACCTTCATCATTGGTTCATGAAGACAAGTCACAAATCCTGCACAAACTGAACCTGGTCAATCTACAAAGGATATTCTTTCCCTTTAAGGTGTTATCAATGCTCTCACTGATAACGAGGGAAATTTCTGTTGGCTTTTAGATTTGATGTAAAGATCAATAACGTAGAAACCTCAGGTCATTAAAGATCCTCAGACAGCTTTGTAAAACTAGAGGTGTTAGCCTTGCTGCCTCTGTAAATCCCTACCTAGATTCTTCTTTAAGTTTCCCTTCCTGTTATGTATTAAATGCTGTTGCTGATTTTAGGCTGGAAGTGGCTGTGGGGTAAGAAATCCCAGTGTATATTTTATATATCAACTTGTTAGGTAAGATCATTATTATTTTATCATACAAAGCAGTGCTGAAATTTCACTGTCACATCAGTTGCTGTTTACCTGCCAACGTGCTCACATCAGAGGTTGCTAAATGATTAAATAGCTTTCTGACTTAATCCCCTAAAATTCTTTTCTGAAGAAAAGTGGAGAACATTAACTTCTACCACTTCACACTGAAGGCAGTGGTTCATTCTGCAGACCTTCTGGCAATACTGCTATTGCTGACTTTTTTGTTAGCTGTGCTCAACAAAATTTTTAAATAGAATAGACCGTATCTTCAGAAACTTATGTTCCTCTCTCACACTAATTTTCGCTTGTTTTATTTGTTGCTTAGATATCAGTTCGAGTTACGGCTATTCCTCCTCCAGAGTATCTGCCATGTTGCTCTAACTCCTTGGCCTTTCCTGGACAGCAAGAGGTGGTTACAGACTCTCACCCCCACCAACCTCCATGGGACTCAGAGCAGTAACACAGACTGCACTCCAAAATTTCCAGTGATACTGATGTTGTGTGGTTTTAGTTTATAAGATCCTGAAGTGAGAATGCTAATGTGGAGCCATATAAAATATCTAGTATCCTTGGAAAATTCCATCCTATCCCCACTACCCAAAAATGAACTTGTATTAACTAACTTTTGTTAGCACTACCACACTTTGATACAATTTTTGTCACCAGTCGTTGCATTTTTCAGTTCAGATTTCTACACTTACAGAGAGGTATGAAAACAAAACAGTACATTGTAAGGGGAGAAGTATGATTTTAAGACTCACTTGAGAAAGCTATGAAAGCAGCAGTCCTCTCAAACTGTCTTGAGAAATTAATAGGAAAATTGTTCTTAAAGGGAGAGGAAAAGAAGAGCTACAGAGAGGAAGAGTCATTGCTGCCATCCAGCAGCCTGCTCTTTGCAGATAACTTGTCAGATAATTCAGTGAGAACAGGACTTAAATGTCTCTATGGAAATTTTAGGTGTACTGCAAATATCCACAAGTATCCCACTGCACCAAAGTTCATTTAATTTCACCTCACTGGTACAGTGGAGCACGTTGATCCTATACAGAGCACAAACTCCCCGAGCAACCATCCTAGTTCATGTGCTCCTACCAGGACAGAGGAAAGCAAACGCCAGGCAGTGGACATGGTGCAGTCAGATCCATGAGCATATGGATTTGTCCTCCATTTCCGAGCTAAGAGAGGCTCCAGAGTTCTCAAAGCATGGGATTTCCCTTCAAGAAAGCACCACTAGTACTATGTACATTTATATTAACTTCCAGAAAGACTCCTTTCCCACGTATGCACAAAATAAAACTTCCATAACCTTTAAATGATCATTTCAAAAATCTTTCTCTACTTAATACATTTGAGTCATAGTAGGTTTATTGGACTTAACTATAAATTAATAAATCCAGAAGGAAAACCAAAAAGAAATGTATCTTCAACACATGTAGAATCCAACAAACTTAGCAAGTGCAGACAGTAAACTAGAAATTTCAAGTACATGTACTATTTCATTAATAAATTTTTAAAAACACTTGAAAATTAAAAGTAATTTTAAATTAGCTTAAGGAAATAATGCATAAAAGCAAAGATTAGCAGAGTGGAACGAAACTAATATAGAAAATCAATTATTGTATTGCAAAACAGACGGGAAAACTGGTTTATAGTCTTCAATCATGAAAAACAGTTGGTTAGGAATAACTCTCAAAGACACTCTCTATTTTTTCCGAAAGGATTACCAAAAAGAAAAAAAAAACAATACAATGGTTCTGATCCCACATAAATCCCTAAACTTGGTTAGAAACTCACAAAATGTGACTGTAAATATTGGCACATACTGCAAAAGCTTAGGAGAAAGAACCCTACAATCCACTATTTTAACTAATACCTGGATCTTTCCCAGCACTAAGATCCCTGTGTGGTGGAGTTTGCAAGTCCACGCACACTCTTGAGCTCAGCTGTTTCACGTGGGACGGATGCAGGAGCCCACTGATGAGTGATCAGACGTATCAGACGCCATCCCCATCGCAAGCCCCCACTCAAGAGCTTGGTCCTGCTACGTGTGACTCAGCATGTGTGTGGGCACCTGGGGAAAAGAGGGCACTTTCCCACACCACGATTAGCAGAGAAATGGTAATCATGATGTTCACAGCAGGAGTCTCAATGGCACAGACCTCCAGAGCTTTGCAATTCCACTTTACAAAGCAACCTCCCACATGCTGCACCTCAGTTCAAAGAATTTCCTGGATTCACGCTGGTGGTACCGCTGTTACGTTCTGCCGCGATGAGCCAGGTGCTGTAGAGGTGTTTAATTGACACAATCCGTGATTTAAAACACTGCTGTTGTAAGAACGGCTCTTGCTGCTGCCAAGCACCCAGCAGCTGGAAGGCTGACAGCTGGACTGCATGCAACGCGTCTGTTTGCAATGCACTTCAAGAGCCTTACAAAAAGTGCCAAGTATTGGATTATTACCGCTTGGCAGGCCTAAAATGTGAACACAGAGTAGGACTAACAAAGTTTAGCAGTCTGACCTGGCTACCTGTTCTAAAAAAGGGGAGAAAAGTCATGTCTACAAAAGCTGAAACATGTACAGCAGGGGCAAAAATCTTACAGAATAGAAAGAAAACATAAATCACTCCTCAAAGGTGAGGGAATCTTCCCCTTTTGAAAGGCTTCTAAGCAATCAGTCATCATTCCTGAATTCAGTCAATGCGCACGACAGGAGAAACCCAGATTGGGTCAGGGGGAAAAGGCACAACCAAATGTCCATTGGAACTAACACCAGTGCTGACAGAAGATGATGGGAGGCAACAGAGCAGCACTGTAGTCCATCCTGTCAGTCGACGGGCTGCCAAGTCTCTTCTGCACCTCCTTGGCCTCAGGCTGGTTGCTCTCCAGCTCCAAGTTAGACACCGCCTGCTTGCATGAGGTGGGTCCCTACCTGTCACAGTGAAACCAAGGTCCTCTCTTTTCAAACTAACAATTCAACTAGATCCGTAGTAGTTTCCTCTTATGAGCAGCAATTAACCAGCACCTGATTAGATACATATGAGGTCGCCTGTGCAGCTCAGGGATTACCACCTGCCAAGTGCACAACTATTAGCACACCACGACTGAGCCAGGCATAAGTGAGTTGGAACAGCTACTTGTGGACATGGTCAGGAGGGGCTGCTGCTGGTCATTTACAACTGAGGTCAATTTGTAACATAAATCTGCTAAACATCTCCAGCAAAACTCCTGCTACCTCCAACAGAACAGGACTTACCTCAAAAGAATATGAAGTGCCATTTGTAAGAGATGCGCTGTTTCATTCAAGATTTGGTAGCAAAGCAGCAAAGGTTCACAGAAATTCTCCAGTCTGAATATTCTGTGAAATTGTTAGTGCTGCACCGTACAGACCTTGTGATCTGTACTGTTTTCTGGGGTATTTTTAAATCAAATTTGCATCAACTGTGATCTTTTGGTTCATGATCTTTCTTTCTAACAGCATGGGAAGGCCTCACAGATACCAAATAATAATAAAAAAAAAAATTCTAAACCCCTCAGTAATTTCGTCTCTTCACTAAGGTAAATACTGACATCAAAACCAGTATTCAATCAAAAAAGAACTCCAGTCATGTTCTGAGCTGGCAGTGGACAAGGCTGGATTTGGTTTTAATTAATGATGTCAAAGGGAGAACACTAACAGCTGTATGACTAAGGGCACTACTGAAGGAATGTTTGAGCGAAGAGGCGGGCATCACATCTACTTCTTGATGATTCACAGTTACTATTATTACTACTATTTGACATTTTTATTTTATCACTGCTATTCCACATTAAAAGAAAGTGACCTGATCACAACAAAGCTTTCAACAAGCAAATCCACATCCACAGCACTGCCCTTTTGTTCAAATTAATAACTTTTTTAAAACAAAAGGAAATTATGTTTAACTCTCGCAGAAAACAAGCTACCCACACTTCCCTCATAGCTTTGAGAACACACGTGACATGACAATTCTTGATACACAGTTCCTCTTCTACTCCGCTTACTTGGGGTTCTTGTACCCAATCTCATTTGGTACAAGAACCAGTTTCATTCCTAGTGCCAAAGCTTGCATTGATTTTTTGGTGTTTGTTTTTTTTTTAATATTGACAAATATTTACTTAGATATATTATGTTGAGGGGGACAACAGAGCTGTCAATTGTACTAATGGTATGAAAAAAGTGTAGTTGTAGAGAAATGGATATAGAAGATAAAACCAGACTTTAATCAGCCATCTTCACATTATATTCCATAACTTCTATTTTGCTAAAAATATTATACTTGATTATGTATTTGTCATTGCTAAACAAATAATAACCACCGCAAGATAAAAATGTTAATCCATTCCAGAGAAAACTGCATGTAATTTAATTATCACTAAGCTTTTTGTCCACATTTAATTATCAAAACTTACATTTAAATACTGCTTATCAGTGCAAGTCCTTTAAGCCTCCTGTTGAGCAGGCTCTGCATGCGAGTGCCTACACTCACAAGTATGTGCGCAAACATGTATGTAAGGCTCATTTTGTGCACTTTAAGACTCAACGCCTTTGCTAAGTCATTGCCTTGCACTGCATCACAGTTTGAGGTATGAAACAAAGTTATAAAGAATTTTATTAACATAGTTTAACTGCCAAAATTTTCTTTTGCTCGTGTTTGCAGAGCTAGAAAGTCTAAACGCAGCATGATGTGGTAGACCTACCATGCCAAGTCACTTTTATTTGGGGATACTGATACTTGGCAGGAATTCTTCAAGTAGCCAGTTATTATAACCTCCAGCTTCTGTGGGGGGAAGTGCTGCTGGGAGGGTCTTTGACAAAGAGCACACTTGCTATTAACATTTGCAGTGCAAAGTACACCATACATATCCCACACGTTTCTTAATCACTACTCCACCTTCCTCATGCAAATTTAACAAATGACTTACATTAACATGGAAAGCTTCAAGTTTCATAAAATTAGGTCCCACAGGGAAGTGACTTTCATTCATTCAGTAACTGCGTAACAGTGATCCATAAATATACCCTTTTCTTAAGAATGGGTAAACCTACAGAAATACTGCAATGGGTCAAGCAAAATTGATTATGAAGTATTAGCATAGGAAACTGTTCAGGTAACACAACTGACCAACGGAAGTTCACTGTTAAATCAGTGACCATACGCAGTAAATACAGAAGTGCCTAACAACTAAACCCGACAAATCCCTCAGATCATCACAAAAATAAAGATACGTGGTTCGATTCACCTTTGAGAGGTAATTTTCAGGCTGTGTACCAGTTTCTGCATAAGCTCACTGCTTTTTCAAACAGCTTCAAAGTATAAAATGACCTGGTTGAAAACCGCATCTCCAGAATACCGAGTCTGCGCCAGGGACGCGCTGGAATGAAGCGTGTTGAAGACCAAGAACCAGCACTCAGTCCTGGCCAGTATCGGACGCTTTATGGACGGAGCTGACGGGCAAGTTAGAACAGTACTCACTAGCCAACAGACCTCAGCTCCCCAAGGTGAGATAAATATTGTCCGTCTGCTTTGCTGCTCTTTTCAAAGAAAACTTTATTGAATGTCTTACCCCAAAAAAACCCACCGTTATGGTTTCTTTTTTTTGTCATTTCTGATGAGGCGGGAAATAGACCACATGACTGATACTTTTTTTACTAATTAACCTGTCAGACTGAAATATCAAAATGTATTTCCTTTTGATTAAAAACATAATATTTATTTGTTCCTCTTCATTCAGATTTTTTAAAAAAATGTATTTAGGGGAAAAAAGCAGAACTCAACACTAAGTGTACCTTTAGTTCAAAGTAAAGCATTCTCTTCCAGATTCTTGTAGGAAATGCAGAGGGAACTAAAAGCTGTATTTTCTGGGGCTTGGTAATAATGGTGATGTTATTTTACCCAAGACCTCGGGGATCAAATTCAGTCACCCAGAATATGAGAGATCTGGACACGATTTTTTTTCCTGCGCCCAGTAGGAAGTAGAGTCATTCGTCCTAATTCACAGGAAAGTGTTCCATCTACTAGGCTATAAAAGGAAAATGACCCCCTCTTCCATACTACCTCTTCCACCTTTTTGCTATCAACAGAACTATTGCAACACATTTTCAGAGGGCAGAGCATCTCAGCAAAGAGACTAGCGATCTGAAACACAGCTGCCACATTGCACAGTACTCCCTGAAGAGATTATGTCTAATGAAGAGCCTGGAACATCATTTTACAGGTCATTTCAAGCAAGATAGTTGAGGCTGGAGATAAAAATGATGGTATTCCAATAGCAGAATCTGTTATAATGCAGTCAAGAAAGAAGCTATTAAAGATCTTATTTAACAAAGAAAATGTTTTAAAGTATGTATTGGGTCTGATAGTGCTGAGACACACTTGATCTGAAAACCACAAAAGCTGAGGAATAATCTACGCCTCAAGGCAGTTATGCACATCAGAATCCTTTTTTCCCCTGTTTTCATCTGATAATTTGTGTGCCTCATTTACTTTACAACTGACACTTTAATGCATAATCGTCCTTCCTCACATGTATAAGAAAATATATTTATTTTTCACAATGCTAAATATTTCATAGTATAAATCAGCAATATAACCAGATGTCTGACTGAATTAGTGTACTCTTACTAGCTTAGTATACTGACAATCTGTTCTTCAGTAACATTTTTTCAGCAGGGAAGTTTACATACAAGTACTATCACTTTCAAATCCCACTGCACGTCAGCACTCAGAGTTGGGGTTAGACCTTAAAATGCACTTTCCATCCTGTTTTAAAGTACAAAACTGGGCTCTTTGCCAATGAAATACTGGCACAAGAGGAAAAGAAAATGTATCCACGTTTTTGTATTTCAGGAGGCAATCTTCTGACACCTATGTCGCGATGTATTTTTTGACATATTAGGGGTGAGACGTGATGACTAGCCAAAGAGGACTGCTAGAAAGACTTTACTTTCGTACAATTTCTAGTATAGAATTATTCAATTCTTAAAAAGTAGCCTCATCTTCAGGCAACCATTTAATTACAAATTCTGCAAATAGCCTGAAGTGAGTTTTTCCAACCCAAGGTTCCGAATTTAAAAGAAAAGCAAGACTTTTCTGCACAAAATCCCATTAAAATTTCATTTTGCATCATACCGTAAGTAAGAGTCTTCTATCCACTTACTGCCAAAACACTGTGTGACCCTACTTGGCACGGCTCCTGAACCCAAGATACCTTGCTGAGGTCTGTGTCTGCAGCCAAGGGAGCAGCTACCTCAGACACAGCGAAGTTGTTCTTCAGGAAGAGTGATACTGAACTCACACTCATTCGATGGGATGCACATTGTCAAGCAAGTACTGAAACTCAAAGAAAGCCTCAAATACCTCAAATATACGAGTAAGTCTGTAAGGTCTCTTGCTGCCCACAGAGTCGGTTAACACTGACAGGTCAGCATCTCAAATATTTTTCCAATTTACAGATAATGCAATTTAAGCACATTTGGCCTGGTTTGAGGTAAACCAGAACCTATTTACTGTCAGCCTTAACAGAATAACCCAATCAGCGCTGCTGAATTCATTGACACAAAATCAAGCCAGCTGGTTTGATCACTATCAATTATTCTGATTTTTAATGTGACTATGCCATTTTAGAATTAATGAATCATCTAGGGGAAAAAAAGGCAAACAGTGTCTTTTATTAAAAAAAACATTTATTTGCTATTATAAAGGGACTGTATATCAAGGCTCAGGAGTAACACCACTGAACTAATCAGCAGTTTGATGGATTAGGGCTTTAGCTACACATACAGTAAATAGTTTTCTTAAAATGGCTATTTTAGAATCCAGCCACTACACCACTTAAAGGCAGTCACAAAACAACACATGAAAAACATGTTCTACAAACAACACACACAAAAATGTTAGCATTAGCACTAAATCATCACTTGAGGAAAACTGTTCCTTGGTATCAGACTACTTTCCAAGCAACACTCACATGCCATATTACACCAATAAGTGCGTTATCCTCTCAGTAATGTTTAAGAGGAGATACACTTCAGTGTTTTTTGGACATCAGCTATACTGTACATCAGCATTACTGTTCTGCATTAATCACCATCACACATAAGGTTCCTGGGGCATTTCTGCATGTGCAAATGATGCCTATGATTTTCTGGTCAGTTTGAAAAAAATACCCTTAGCAATTGGATATACCAAGAAAAACTCTTAAGTGAAATGTAAGTAGCTTTAGTTAAAACATTTTAATACAACAACTGATGTACTCTCAAGGGTTATTTTTTTTGTGTTTGCATTTAAGCACAGATGAACCATCTCATCTCAGGGGACATGTAGCTCTATCTCAGTGGACAGACCCACAGACCTCGTGTTTCAGACTCAGAATCCAACCGGCACCAAAGATTCATGAGGACTTCCACAGAAAAATATGGCAGCGTGATCAGCTCCCTGAGCTGCCGCATTTCTGGAGAAATAGCTAAAAAATAAACACTGATAAAGCATGTATGGCCAGACAGAGAAGGCACACACACTGAGTCCAAGTAGATTCATAGCATATGAAATACGGATTTTATGTAATTTATCTGTCAGGGTAACACATGCCCCTCATCAGCAGTATCCTCTGGATCTCTAGAGACCTTATGACTCTACAGATACAAGGTAAGATTCATATAATATTCTCTACCACAACAACATCAGGAAATACTGGTCATTTGAGGATTTTCAAACAAAGTAGAGAAAAGTATTCTTACTGCATGATGACCACAAAGATTAGAAATATTATATCCTAAACATGGGCCATCTGTTTATGTTCTTGGACGTTTGAAGGCCACTAGTAAAAACTAACAACTTCTGGCTGAAAAGACAGATCTGAAAAATGTACCTAAAACACGTAGGTGGAATTTCATCAGGAAAATTCAAAACCTGTGTTTAGTAATCACCATACCCTGGAGGAGCCTATATTCATTGCATTCATCCCTGCCAGACAAGGAAGTCCTTGAAGTGGTTGCGTGTAGGTATCGTCTACGGGTGCCTGTGAAGTGTCTCCCTTCTACAACCAGAGAAGCCCCAAATGACAGTTTCCCCATGCTTATCATTCATCTAAAATACAAGCACTGCTCACTAAAGCACCCTTTTTAGTAGTGATTATATGCATCTGAGATGGGGTACACATTCCTCAAATTTATACCTGCCACGTGTATCAGGTAGCTTCTGTCCATTCTCTCAAAGACTGATGGAAACTCTCTCCATCAGGGAAGGACTGCACGGTCCAGTACCTACACGTACCACAGAATCAGTCATCTAAGGCCTTGACATGACACAACTGGAGATAAATTCCTGCATTTAGTGCTACCCTAGTTCTACGAAGCAACTTGACTAGGATGCAGGCTTTCCTTATCGCCACCTTGAGATGACGAGAGGTGATCTCCACGCTTGTGTGCTGGACCAAGAGCCGCGAGCACAGGCTTATACTGCTGAAGTAAAAACACCAGCACTCCACAGACCTTGCAGATTTTGTTTTAAGAGGTGCTTTGAATCCCTTATGCAAGATGTATCCTGTTGTAGCTGCACAACCATTCTGAATGAGTACACAACAACAGAACTTCAGAACTGCCGTATTAGTCCACAGCTGAAGTCCACGAGTCATAACCAATCGCTGAACTAATCATCATGAGGTTTTTCTTTGGAAGGCATTCATTAGACAGATGCGTTCATATATTTTGAGATGGGGTTTAAGTCCAATGTGCAATAATGTATGCTCTTATAGCTACACGAGCATACTGAACCAGTACTCTACAAAGACACTTAGCAAGAGCAATACAGCAGTGAATTCTGAAAACTCTGGTTGTTTTTAACTGAGTTTATAAATATTCAAACACTGAGTGTTGCCAGTTTCCTTACTATTACTCCTTTCCTATATCCAGGTAGTTGGCAAGGGGCTGGTAAGTCCCTCATAGATAAAACAGCAAAAATTAGGAGAGGTTGACAACTGTAATTTAGCAGTTAAGCAATAAAATACAATTTGTACAAAAGAAAGTGCACATCTGGTAATCACCTGAGATTTTAGGGCTGATCTCACATTGCTCAATACCCATTTTCCCCCTCTGTGGGATGCCTTCTCCTCAGAAGCATTAACAAGGGGTAATTACAGAACTCATGCTGACACCACCTAACGGGAGGGACACTGTCGACACTGAATGGCAATTGACCTGGCTGCTAAAAACTGCGGTTCCCGGAACCTTTATAATTTATGTTTCGCTTAGTTTTTCATTGCATATGCCATTAAACCCTACTTCTTGAAATGACAACCACTCGGCAAAACTTAGAGAATGGAATTACACGAGGCTACACGATTTTGACACGACGCGGTAACGAAAAGGATTACGGTTTTAGGGCCGCGCCTGTAACGCGCGCTCTCCCGGTGGGAGAAACTGCTCGGAGGAGTTAGAATTTCCGTAACTCCACCAAACCCGCCGGATCCCGCCGGGTTGAAGGAAGCCCGAGGTCCCTCGCACCGCTCCCCACAGCCGCCCTTCGCCTCCCCTCGCGGCGGGGCAGGGACCACGGTGCCCCCCCCCCACGGCGGGAGACCTCTCCCGGCTGGGCTGGGGGCGCTCGGGGTGCTGCTCCCCGCCCCC
>VXBO01001332.1:786-11810 GCA_013400135.1 Rhinoptilus africanus | reverse complement strand
CCTCCCCGGAGGGACTGCCGTGCCCCCGCCGCGCCGCCCTCGCCGGCCCACCGGGGCCCGCCGGCTCCGAGGCGGTGCTCGCCCGCCGCCGGGCCCGGAGCAGGGGGTGGGCGGCCGCCCCGGTGACTCCCCCCGCCGCGGTGACACCGTCTCACCTGCGCGGGCGCGGCGACGCCTCCTGAGTAGCGGTGTGCTGCGAAAGACCCCCCAAAAAAGAGGGGCTGTGTTCTAAAGGCAGCCTCGGCGGGGACGGGGCTGGCCTCCAACCGCTGGGGACAAAACAGAGCCCGCGACGGTTTGGGAGAAGTCACGCAAAGGAAAGCTTGGGATCTGGAAAGGGAAGCAGCGGAGAAAATAAGACATCTCGCCTGGAAGCTGAGAGAGATGCACGAGTGGCATGGGGAAGATGGGAAATAGTCCTGGGGGCAAATCAGGCTTCCTCTGGGGGGCAAATCCTCAGTCAGGCTTCCTCTGTTCTGGCTTGGAAATACAGCGAGTGCTGGGCTGGTGGCCTTTTACAAACCCTCTTCCATCTGTCTCACAGCAGAACTTGGTTTTATCACCTCTAATAATTTCAGAGAAGAAACAGGGCAAATTATCACCTTTCTTAGAAAAAATAATAATTAAAAAAAACAACAACAACAACAACTTGTCACCTCTTCTCCCTGGTGACAAGTGACAGGACAAGAGGAAATGGGTTCAAGTTATGTCAGGGGAGGTTTAGATTAGATATCAGGAAACATTTTTACACTGAAAGGGTTGTTAAACATTGGAATAGGCTACCCAGGGAGGGGGTGGATTCCCCATCCCTGGAGGTGTTTAAGAAAAGGGTAGATAAGGTGCTTAGGGACATGGTTTAGAAGTGGTTTTTTGTCAGGGTAGGTTAATGGTTGGACTTGATGATCTTAAAGGTCTCTTCCGACCTTGCTGATTCTATGATTCTAACAAAAAAAAAACCCAACCAAAGCCAGTAGTTTTCCAGTAACAGCACGTCAGCAAAACTCAGTCCACTTGTATTTCTCAGTTTTGCTTCACTGGTGGCACTTTGCTTGATGATATTCTACTTATGTAGACTGTAATAGCTTAAGTATACTAAAACAATTACAAACTTTTCTAGGGAAAGATGTAAGGCATTGAAGAAATAACATATGACCTACAGGCATCTTTCACATCATTCGGCATAATAGGCTTTCGTAAGGGAATATTTATAACTAAGTGTTGTAAATGGACAGCTAAAATTAGCGCAGCCAAGTAAAATCTCTCCCTTGTTCTCGGCCATGTTCACTTATTGAAACTATTGCCAGTGTTTGTATTTGAATAGCGCACAGCCCTTGACTCCCCAGGAATGCACAAAGTCCCCTAGTTTGGTGACATGATGAGAAATGAACCAGGAAGCCCCAGCACAACCCTGTACACAGCGTGCAGGCAGGCTGACGTTGCCTGTGCTCTCCGCCAGCCTTTACCACACCGTGGTTTTAATGACTGCCTGGGCCACTGGGACTCATTTCACCTAGTGAACTGGACGAGCAGGAGGTATATAAAGACATCCACAGCTCACTGAAGTTATGACAGTGTTTACATGGTCTTTAGAAGACGTTCAGAGATACCTGCAGTCAAAGGTAATTCCACAGTTGCTCAGTTTCTGAAATTTCTTTTGTCCTCGTGGCTCTTAAAATGAGACACAAATGGGTTTTAGAAATCTTTTCTTTGCAAAAAAAAAAAAATTCTGTTAAAGAATATTATATTTTAAATAGGAGGCTTAGTGGCAAAGTTACCTTGTGTATTTTATAGTTCTCATTTTAATTTTTATTTCATATTCTTGTAAAAACAGATATTATAAAGTTACGTGCACTATGCATTTGAGAAATATGCTGTTGATAATAAGTAAGAAAATTGTTTGCCAGTAACAGAGTACTCTGTGATGGGGAATTTTAATGTGTTACACTGCTCTTGTCCATATCACCTCACTTGTCCTACTCTGTTTTAAAGATGTAGTTCTTCTCCACTTTGTCTTTTTTGTATATTCCCAAAATAGTTGCAGATAGTTTTTATTTCTCCATTGTATTTCAACTGTTCTATTTGATACTAGATTGGTGTCTCAAAATCCTCTCTTCTAGGTCCCTTTAATTTTTTATTTTCTTCTTTCTTGTTTACCTTCAGTTGTATTTACTTCTTTTTTAAAACTAATACTGTCCTACTTTAATGGTGGGTTATCATCAGAGCCTTTGATTTCAGAGCCTGCCAGCCACTTTCTCTGTTTTCTTCTGCTGCTTCCTTCAATCTTTTACTTACGGTTTGAATGCCCTCGGGATTATTTCCCATCTTCCCCATGATGCTTGTGCATTTCTCTCAGCTGCCAGGTGACATTTCTTGGTTTCTCAGATGCTTCCCTTCCTAGATCCCAAGCCTTCCTTGGTCTTCATTCTCATTTCAGCCCTCTATGTTCTGGTATCACCTCAGGCACTCTTACTTTCTCACCTATCCCAGATCTTCCACAAATTCTGAAGCCACACTCATAAGTGGCAGAGATGACTCTTGTGATTTCTTTCAGATAATATTGCAACAGTGGCACTAATGAAAAATGGAATAAAACAAGATGGTGTTTTTATTTGTGCATGCTGTAGAAGTGATATACAGTGAGAATATCAACTGACTTCAACAGGGAAACCTACACCAGTATTTTTAGTGACTGCTTACTGCAAGTTAACCACAAACGGCTGCTCCTGAGCATCTGATAGCTCAGAAACATGGTGGCATTGTGAATTCTTCCAGTTCTTGGTCATCTCAGTACAAGCTTTTTGATGATTTCAGATCAACGACCTGTGATGGTCATAGTCATTACCTCTGTGATACAGGCTGGGTGTTTTGGCCCTTCATAGCACTGCTATCAAAATGAGCTGTAAAAAGGAATCTTTGCAGAGAGACAACTGCATAGGCACTGGACAATGTTCTCTAGAACAGAGAAATTACCTATGATCTTGGAAACAGCAAAAAAAACCCTTGTATTTATATTGTCTTTTTGTATTCATTACCATGGTAAAATACCTATGCTCTTCTGTCCCTACATGCTTTTCGAGTACAAATTACCTCTATGAAACTGCCTCAGCATGGTGCAGTTTGGTTTCACTTCGTTAAGGACTGGTAAGACTTGCTAAGTTACACAGTTGTGTGATTTTCAGAAACGCTGGGCAGATCAAGTCACAGGAACAAAAAATGTTCGTCATCCTTCAAAGAGAAAAAGATGTGGAGATGAAATTCTGAATCTTTACAACTTGATTTAAAAAAAAAAAAATTCTCTTTCAAAGTACAGTAGCAACTGTCTAGTCTACATTTCACTCCACAGAGTGAAAACACTCAGCACTATGGGAGTGGGCCATGCTTCTACTACAGGTTAGGTAAGTGCACACCTTCTAAGGGCAGTGGATGTTCCAAGAGTCACAAGATGATGGAAATGCTCTCCAAAGGTAGTGTGTCCTGTTGCACTTATGGTCCTTTGGATGCATTTGTGTTTGAACAGTTCAGGATCTATTGCATCTCTTTCCTTTGAGTAACAGTCTAGGGATGATGATCCATTCTGCAACTGTCTGAATGCTAGTAAGGTTGCAGAGAATTACTTTGGATGGGAAGATGCTGGGGTGACGAAGCAAGGAGTGGTCCTTTCCTTCTGTGAGAGACAAGAAAAGACTTTCATAACAGAGACTGTGACTTTAACTATTCATTACACTTCTTCCAGGTCTTTCCAACACCGAAATTAAAATTATATATTATTCTGGCTTTGTTAATGACTTGGTGTTTCTGTTGCAAAGATAAACAACATATGCTATTTTTTGATGAATTACCCATTATTGATGTTTATGCAGTGTTTCATTAGACATTTAAATTGCAAATCAAATCACAATAAAATTGCTGTACGTGTTCTAGAAAAAGTTATCAGATCTTCATTGCAGTCTTTCCCATACAGATATATATTTTAAATCAGAGTGAATTCAAAACTAGACAAAAGAGCTATTTTTTCTGAGCCTTTATCTGACTTGTACACATATTAACCTTTCATTCTTTTGAAATAAAAAATCTGTAACCCTGACTGATAATAGAAAAATTGCAACATTTCCCTGCTTAGTATTTCCCTTATGTGCATCTTTTTTTATTACATAATTTGGAAATACATCTGTCTTCTCAGATAAAAAGAACTGACGTATTTAGTGTGAAATGGAAGTGTTAATTTAGAGCTGGCTTAATTGGTTTTATTATAGACAGCAAGTTACAAGTTATTCCGTCATCATTCACTCAGTCAAGTATAGTGGCTGAGATATTTCACTCAGAAAGATGAAAAACAGAAACCAAAAGCTCCTATTCCCTGTACAGGGGAAAGGATGAGAGACGCAGTGAACTTGCCTGACGAGTGACAAGCACATCGTTTAATGCACTACTAGAAGTCACTTGGGTACCATGGCAATGAGAGCAGCAGCAGAAGCCATGCAGAACGTGATTCAGCCTCACTGAATAACTTACATAAAGGTTATCTCTATACAGCAAAATATAGGTGCAATTGTATTGCTCACTTGCAGACTAATCTAAACCTCTTTAGGGATAAAAGGAAGTGCCAACGTCAAGCTGTACTTGTAGCCTGGAAACTTTCAAGGATTCATAGAATGACGTTTATTTGCTTGCGTTTAACCAAAGTCTTGGTACATGAGCTGGGTAGATTGGTTAGATTGCACTGACAAAGGTACTCCAGCACATGCCACAGTCACAGTTTCCTGGCTCTCTGAAATAAACCAGGAAAGAGGCAAGTCAGTGCAGCTGTGCCATGGCTAAGCAGTGTCACTGCTGTGGGTGTGAGCCACTTGGAAAGAAATAGAAGTATGCTGTACAGCAAAAGAACGCTGGTTTCTTGGAGGTGTGAAAGATGTGTAACCTGCCTGCTGGAATTCCTTCCTACTGCATAGTACAGGACTTGAGACTTACTTTTATCAAGCCATCAAAGTGAAACATTGCTACTCAGTAGTTTTGTTAGTTCTCTCCATAACAAATGAAATAACCATCGTCAACTGCTATTTCTAATCACAACTAGTCCCTGCCATTGTCTAAATGTGCATGAGGATGGGATCATGTCGTGCCACCAGGAAACCTTCTCTATGTCTAAAAATGTTCCTTCGTGTAGTCTCTGCTGGCCATGATCCAGCCTACTGCTTCACATTCGGCTCTCCTACCTGTACTCCTTCCCACAGAATGCTGCCGGGATGCATTTATGAAACCAAAGAGCAAATTCTAATCAGTGTCAGAAAGTACAGCTGGGCCTCTTTTCTGCAAAGGAGAGCTCGATGAGGAGGTGGGCTCAGATGACTAGTGGGTATTGGCACCCAAATGAGAGCAGTAGGACTGGATCACAGAAACAGTAGAATTGTTTTAAAAAGCTGTCCAAAACATCTTGGCTAAGAAGACTCTGAGGTGTTCAAGGACCAGAGATACTGAAGGAAGCACTTTTTGCACTGTAAGAGAGGGGGGAGAGAAGGAGGGTCTGCAGTGAGAAGGGATGAATTTAAGGATGTGTTCTTACCTGGGTATTTGTATACCTGTAGACGGAGCATCATTAGAGCATCTAGGAGCAATTGCTGGACTGCCAGGGATCCTCCTACCACTGTGACTTACACATGTGTACACACACACGACTTATGGGATCCCACTCAGCCATTATCCTATTTTTTGCTATCGGAAACATACAATTCTTCTCTACAAACTTTCACACAAGGTCTGTCATGCTACATTTGCCTTGCTTTTCATGGTATAATTAATTATTGTCAATTAGTTTTAAAAATCTGAAATGCACTAACACCCACCTGTACTGTATCTCCACACTGTGAAAGTCAGTGCAACTGAAACATTGTCATTAAATCCATTGCAGTTTCATTACACATAATTTTGCGGGTTTGGGATAAATGCTGTTTCCAACCCAGCAGTCTGAGGCATGCTACTCAAAGATAAAAAACACTGCTAGTCATCAAGCCCCTATTCACATTACAGATAAGAAGATACTCCTTCTGTAGTATCAGTGAGTAGGAGGATATCTGAAGTCAAAACTAGATAGAATTAAGCGGAACATATCTTCCTAGTTTCCAAGGAACTGGAAAAGTATTAACTTTCCAAAAAGAGTCTATGTGTAAAGGGATGTTGGACCAGAGATGGTGTATGTTATGAAAAGCCAGAGTAATATGACAGGAATCAATAGAATTACAGCATTATTAAATCAGTATAAGTGAGATCAAAATTAGATCTTTTCCTTTGTATACCTTCTGTCATCACATAAAGAAATAAAATATTTTGAATAACCCTATGTCCTTTTAATGACTAAGGTAAGAGCTTTTGTATGTCAGTTCCATGTTCACTCAAGCTTAGCCTCTGTGTCCTGCCCAAGTGGTTCAAAGCATCTCAAATTGTTGCCTAATTTTATCAAAGTAGTAAAGAAAGTGATACATTGAAGCCTTTCATGTAAATACTTTATGGAATCAATTGTGGTGCTCATCTTGGAGATTTGATATTTAGACCACCAATGTATAAAGGATAAACAAGTGTCATAAACAGTGATTAAATTAGAGCTTTAGCAAAATCAGTTTCTTAAAAATTCAAATAATTCTTGCTGACATTTAACCTTTACTGGCAAAGAAGTGTGTTTGTACAAATGAGTTGTTTAGCTTGGCAGGATCACATACTGCCATGAAAATGATGTCATTCACTGCAGTTGCAACATTTTCTATTTCCTTTTCATTTTAATTTAAGAGATCTTTATAAGTTGAAGCTGTGAACTTCCAATAATGAGAAAAGAATGGTCTTTTTTTTCTTGTGGAATCCTGCGTTAGCCCCATCAGTTTAACATTCGGGTTTGGCTCTGTGTCATATTAAGAGATGACACCAGTAGACACTTCTGGTTCTCCAACTGAATATTATGCATAGGGATAGTATTTTATGATTTTTTGAGGAGGGTTTCCCATGCTTATTGAAGATACTCATATAACAGTTATCAGTTATGTGCGCAGTGTAGCACTAGCAATTTTCTGCCTCCTTTGAGAAACAGATAAAAACACAAAATGTGAAAAATCTGTTGACTGGAGACCAATAGAAAAGATTTGCTGTATTTAAAAGCAGACTAACTGTAGTGAGAACCTCCTGAGCATGTCTCACTGCTATGTCAACTTTATCATTTAGAGATTCTGACATGATGGTATTAGTGTTGCAGTGCTGCCTTCAAGATGGAATTTATAATCATTGATATCCCACTGTGTTCATCCTGATGTATTAAAAATAATAACTCAGAACACTTTATCTGTTGAAGATATCTTTTCTAAATTATCCACAAATTATCTCTTATTTATGTTTTCTCTGAATTACGTATGTGCATCATGTTTCTTTATAGTAAGTCAGTTTCTACCCTAAATTTCTTAGCAATGCTCTAAAAAATAAAATAAGCCAGTCTGGAATTATATTCCATTTGGCATTTCTATATTTCTATTTCTTTTGCTACAAGTAGATGCTGCACCACCTTATTCAGTGATTTCAGTAGTAGAGTAGAGGGCTTTAATGCCTGTCAGCATTAATTTTGTGAGTGGATTCCATAAGATGCTGCCTTTTTTCCCTGTAATTCTAAGGTCTGAGAGCATCAGTGTTACAGAGAAAACATGATGCGCTATCAATTGGCATCAAGCTGAGAATGTCTTTGAACTCAGACATGTCTTTTTGTTGGTTTGTTGATGCTGTACATCTGCCACCTATCAGAGACACTTTCCCTGCTGGCTCCTGCAGGCAGGCCTGTATTTTACATATTTGCAGAGTAGTTCTGTCACGCCACCTTCTTGATGTTCTTGCTGCAGATGATTGGCCTAATCTGTTTTGTTTGGAAATTAGGGAGCGGTGAGTTAGGAAAACAATGTTGTATTGCATGAAGGCATGTGCCACCTAAAACAGCTCCACCCGAGGACCTCTGTCATGCAGTGCACCATCAGCCTTCCCATCTGAGTGACTCTCTGGTTCCTCTGCATTCATGGCTTCCATTATTTGGCATTCATGTATTTCTTGGTTAGCAAGGGTTTGTTTGAATAACTGTTTTGAGAGAAAATTCATGTCTGTAATCACATCAGCGGTTACATGTGGCTGAGATTGTTCAAGGAAAGACAGTTACTATCCTTTATTATTTTCAGGGTTTTTTTCAAAGTTCCACCAGGCATGCATAAAGAAGAAATAATATCATAAAACTTGGTTAATTATTTGCTTGTTGAAACTTTAGAAAAAAAACGACAAAACTGTATTTCTGGGATGAAATTTATTTACATACATTAATTGCTGAATTCTATGAACTAAATTATAAAATAGAATATATAGTATGTATAATACAACCATATATATCTCTTGAGGAAGACAACAGGACTGATAAATAAAATGTAAGACAACTCAATCTGATACATAGTGGATTTGTCACAAAAAATTTGATAAGCTCTACCCAACGTTCTGGATAATATCAAGTCTTGTATAAATATATTGTTCTTATATACCTCCTCCATCCAACCGTTTGAGCTGTGGTGGCATCTACCATGACACACTTTCACAATCCATTCTACCCATCGTTACTTCAGACCTCAATGAGCCGTCACTCCGTGTCCTGCCACCGGCCGGGACAATCAGGTGTTTAATTACATTTTACCTGTAGTGTATGAAACTTACAATTGCATGTGGCATCAGCAAGCGCGATATGAAGGACAGATGATTTTCATGTTATTCCTTCCCTTCAGTTTTACGCTGTAACATTTCTGTTCCTGATCTCTTTTGGGAAATTGGTTGGTTGCTGTAGTAATTAACCAAAGAAGGCAGGGTCTTATTCACCTCATTTATTCTTAGAGTACTAAGCTTGCTTTCTAAAACCCAGATGAATACAAGCTCTGGAATATGGGATGTTAAAACATATTAGATGCTACTGGTCTCTACACAAGTGTTGGACTGTTACAATATTGGGTTTGGGAAAAAATGGCGTGATTTCAGGATAGAAAACAAGCAGCATTTCTGTAGATTTTGTTTGCTTGGAGTCATCCCGGCTGTTTGGAACATTTCTCTGCTCCTGGGATGACAGATCCGGCAATCAGTGCACCTCTGGGAGGGAAACTCATATGCCTTACTCCATGAGTGCCAGCCTCACTGTGCCGGGCACCCCTGAGGTGGCGTAAGTGCCACTGGGTGGGCACTGCAGGGCTGCCAGATGGCAGGAGCTCACTCTTGGCAATCAGAGAACATTGCTATCCTGACAGCTGAGTTTTCAGTTAAATGCATTCATACCAGTTTTCACTAAGCAAAAGGATATTAACCTTGACTCCAGAAACGCTTCTGAGACACAACTCACAGCACCTTTAGGGGGAAAAAAAAAAGGAGATATCGTTTTATGTTTGCCTTATTTTGCACTGTCCTTAGGCATCTATTACTGTCAAATGCAGAACACTGTGTTTGATAGATTACTTGGTCTTGTCAAACATGATCATTCTTGAGACATTAAATTATTATCCCCTGTAGAGGTTACATCACTGACACACTTTTGCAAGATACTTATTCATTTTGTCTGGCTGTGCCGCCACAGTGTCACAAAACACTTTATACTGTTGATTACACATTCACAGGTGCCACAGGCCTCTGTTTGACTACAACACCATGCACAATGTTTGCCTACTACTTTTACACCATGGCACTTCAGGAATGATGGGCATTACTTATACAGCTTGTGAAATTTCTTTGATCCAGACCAAAACACTTAGTTAAAAAAATTGCAATGATTCATACTCTCTTGTTAGATACTTCCACTGCTGAAGTGTGTTATATATCCTACACTGGTATTAGTAGTTTAACTGATGGATGAATTTCAGCTTGCTGCTCCTATTTTTGATATAACTATGATTTTACAAGCAATGGTAAAGTCTAATAATTTGAGGATTTTCTTCCATAATATCTCCAAGAAGTATGGGCAGAGCCTGTAAAACAGGCTGTGCTTTAACATAGACATTTCATTTCCACTTCAGGATACAAGACACATCTTTTTCACTGGATGACTACTGTTTTGTAGTCAAGATATTTGCTTTGAGAAATTTGCTATTATTTGTTCGCTGAAAATTCTTATAGTGTGGAAGGATTTAGGTAACACACTAACAGAGAACTAAGAAATTTAAGGAACATACAGAATTGTTGCAGTCCATGGAAAGCTACAAGAAATATATTCATTGAACACAACATCACGTAAGTAAAATCAATTTCAATCGAGAAAAGTTAAAATATGAAACAGATCATGGCACATCTGCAGTTTCTCTAAGGAAAACTTTCCTTCTGATGGAATTTACAAAATTCATCACGGTGTTCATCTGCCTAATCCTTTACCGAACTCTCCGCAGTATCAATGAAGTTAAACTGGCTGCGTATAGAAGAGGGAAGGTGTGTTTAGAGGCAGACATACATCATCTTTGGGCTTTTCACAGAATTACACAGAATGACAGAACTTTAGGGTTGGAAGGGACCTCTGGAGATCATCTAGTCCAACCCCCTGCCAGAGCAGGGTCACCTAGAGCAGGTTGCACAGGAACCCATCCAGGCAGGTTTTGAATGTCTCCAGAAACGGAGACTCTACCGCCTCTCTGGGCAGCCTGTGCCAGGGCTCTGCCACCCTCAAGGTAAAAAAGCTCCTCCTCATGTTTAGGTGGAACTTCTTATACTCAAGTTTGTGCCTGTTACCTCTTGTCCTGTCACTGGGCACTACCGAAAAGAGCCTGACACCATCCTCCTGACACCCACTCTTTAAGTATTTGTAAGTGTTGATAAGATCCCCCGTCAGTCATCTTTTTTCCAGACTAAAGAGACCCAATTCCCTCAGCCTTTCTTCCTAGGACAGGTATTCCAGTCCCCTCATCATCTTAGTAGCCCTATGCTGCACCCTCTCCAGCAGTTTCTTGTCCTTCTTGAGCTGGGGAGCCCAGAACTGGACACAGTACTCCAGGTGGGGCCTC
>VXBO01001330.1:95709-116965 GCA_013400135.1 Rhinoptilus africanus | reverse complement strand
TAAATACTTTTGTTGAGATTTTGAATTTACTAAGCACTGATTTTGTTCATATTTAATTTGTAGATGCTTATTTATTTAGGGTTTATTTGTATATTGGTTAGATTTATTTCCAAAGATTTTCAGGATTTATGTTTGCTCCATTACCCTCCACTTCCAGTACATCTGCTTCCTGCCTTTATTGACTGAACTTGAAAAGGAAGTAAACTGGAATGCTAGAATTTCTGGTGAGCCAGAAATTCCAATTCTGATTAACTTACATCTTTCTGAAGTTACGCTGAAAATAAGGAATATTTGCAGAAACTGAGATTTAGTTTGAATATCACCTAAATCTCAGGCCTGCATTTATGCCTACTTATTATCTGTCTGAATTCTCTCTCTCAGAATTACTTTTCATCTTCATGTAGTGCACCATCAAGAGTAAGAAGGCCAGTGCCAAGCATTGAACCTTTCTACTTGACAAAAACTAAATTAAGTAAGCGGTAGTGTCTGTGGGGCTGTAGATACAGGTCATAACTCTTCATGATATAGATTATAAAACTCACATTTCCAGTTTTTTACAAAATATCGCCTTGGCATAAGAGGTGCTCATGAAGTCAAAGAAACCTGTCAGAAGAAACTGAAAAGATACCTTTTTTAAAGGTATAATAAGATGGCCATGGTAAGCTTTAATCATTCAGGTAAACCCAAAACTAGACATGCTGTGCTGGGCTATTACCTGAACTCCATGTTTCAGCTCAGCTGCAGAGACTTAGTCAATGCCACCCATTTTCCTTTCTTTTTTTTTTTTTTTTTAAAAAAAACACAAGCAAAAAAGAAATTAAGCCTTCCCCTGTTGTGTCACAAGATGTGGAACTTGCTTCTGAGAATATACAAAGGAAACAGGGTGAGCTAAAGCAAGAAGATTCACCTCTTCTGAAGATTATTTTCTTGAACTATTTTCTCATTATCCTTTACATGAGGAGGAATCACAAATGTGTCTTCATGGATGACTGTTGAGATGCAGCTGTTGTATATTAGCATTGCAACCTGAGTCTTCTGAATGATAAAATACCACAGTGGATGGTGGATGCAACTGCCCCAAAAGCCAGAAGCATTTTGGGGGATGGGTTTCTGTGTGAAAAATAAACAAACATGTTTTGTAAATGAAGCTAAATAGAGTATAAAGTCTGAAATCTGAGACAACACATAGGTAAACATTTACATTAATCAGTCAGTGCTGAGGAGAAAAAAAAAGTCCCTATATCAATTACAAAATTACCTAAACACTCTCTGTCACTCTTTCTGGAAGAGTCCTGGAAGACTTTTAGGTTTTTGTGCGACTCCACTGAAATCAAGATGAATGGTATTTCTCTAAGTATGGAGATACACAGTCACAGCCAAAGAACTGACAAGATTATTGCTGGAGAAATAAACAGCCGATGAATGCAATACAAACATGCATTTTAAGTTCAGAAAAATACATACTCTTTCACGTCATAGCATGTGGAAAGGGAAGCTTCACAGAAGACTTACGCATTGCCTGCTGCCGTAAGGGTCTTACAGCTGATTTTCTTATTTTAAATAACAGTGTGCTTAATACTGTCCTTTCAGATATGATGGTGAGTTCCCTCTAGTTTCTCCCAAGGCTTATTTGTGTTTAACCAGTCCTCAGCTCCATACCTAAACCCAGACTCCATTCTGACCTTTCAGACCAATTTCCTTGCGGTTATTCTGGAAAACCAACATGTCATTCTTTAAAATCTCCATTCTGAGTGTTTTCTGCACTGCGTCATCAGACAATGAGAGTCCTGATCTACCTCCAGCACTGTGTGATTGACATAGAGATTGGATTTATCTGGCGGTAGACTGACATTCAGCTGATGTTGCCATCACCTTACTTTCCTAACTTCATATCCTTGGTGCAAATCACTGCTTTTAAATACTAAAAACAATGAGAAGGATGAATATAAGTGGTTTATACAACCACGCTTTTCACTCTTGTAAATTATTCTAAATACGCTTGCAGTATCATCCACTTTTAATCAGTTCTGCTAGAGTTTTAAATTCGGTCTCTCTGCCTATCTATTTCAGGATGGAAAAAGTGAAAAGTAGAAATCCTCTCAGTTTCTCAGACAGAAGCGACTGTCTTCTCCTGGCAGCTGGCTCCAACACGCACCTCTATGAAGGTTGCCATGGAGACTCCAATTTAGGAGCAACTGTATTTGAGGAGAATTTTCAGCCCAGCAGGATGTGGGAAAACAGATATAGAAATTAAATTGGTGCCTGCCCTTCAGATGGGAGTCAGGCAGGTCTGGTGGACCAGTCTGGGAGTGGAGCTGGAGGGGAATTATGCATTACGGCCACTGTTATTCCTCTCTATCATTTTGCTTTCCTCCCCCGCTGTTTGATGAAACAAAATTAATGTTAAATGGTAGCTCTTGCTGACCAAATGACTGTAGTAGTGTCCAATATGCACACTTCCTACCTATCTCCTGAAACTGAGCCCAGTTTGTTCTCTGCCTTCACTATGGTAATTCAGTAATGCACTGATTTGTAGGTCTGACTTTATAGGTATTCACCTTCTGATGATGCTTAAAAATATTTACCTTTTTCTAGTTTTGTGCTCGAAACAACAACCTTCCATGTTGTTTCTAGCCTTTCCCTCACAGAAGACTCTGACAAAATTTATTGACTACAAAGAACTAAGAAAAAAAGGCAGTTGCAAAAAGCCCACTAGCATATTAACACAGGGAGCCAGCACTTTTTTTTTTTTTTTTCCTAGATTGAGGGTAAACAGTGCCCTAAGGGTAAATGACTTATAGCAGAAGTCCTAACAACCTTTGGCTCAGTATTTCACAAGATTTATTTTTTATGCAAGACTTGTTTGATAATATTCTCTGTGGGGTTTTTTTCAACATTGATTTGCAGAGGTATATCTGTAAATTTTCCATGTTTTGGTTTTTATTATTTTGTTCTGCAACTTAATATCCTGTGAGTTTTGTTCCACTTGGTAGATGATTGACAGAGTTTTGGATTAACAACTGCTGTTTGCCAGAATGTTGTTATGAAGAATGAGACGAGACTGAAAATTAGTTTAAAAAAAACTAAGTAACAGAAAAGTTGTTTTTTCCACTGATACTATTCTGCTGGCACTGACCTTAGTCCAAATTTTTTATGTAGTTCTAACCTCTCATTGACAAAGTTCTTTTTGAGGAAGGACAATGGCTTATTTCACAGACGGAAAGTAATGGTATAGCTACTTTATTACCTGTTTGAAATAAATATACACGGATGAAAAATGCATGTTGTAGGTCATATTGCTGGTCAATCAGTTCTGTGTTGTGCCTTCAGGGAAAAAATGTCCTTTAAATCTTTAAATGAAAATATGGTCAATATTAAACAGCACTCCACAGAGGGAGCTAGGAAGCTGAAACTTCCTAATTGGGTCTGGTTGGACTGCCATCACATGACAAGGAAACCTGGGCGACTAAGAGCTCCTTGGGTGGTGTGGCTACATCTACTACACTTCCAGCACCAGAGAGGAGGAGTGGGGAGAGAGCGATCTTCAATGACCTGCGCCTACAGAAGGATTATAATGCCATACTCCCTCCAGATTAGATCTTACAATTTACAAATTGCCTCCCCTTAGAAACTATTGAGGATTCCCAGTGGTGAAATTGTGTCCCAAAAAGCCTCCCCTCTCTTCCTTCCCATCCCTTCCTCTGTCTCGTACTGAGATACCAGACACTTCTGTGTCATAATGCTTTGTGATCTTTCCACTACACTGCCGTGAAATAGCAGTGGTCACCAGATTGGTGCCGATTCCAGAGGACACATAATAATAAAAAGCCAACCAGGTCCCTAACTAACTGCATATGAGGGGGCAGTTTTATTACTCCCATAAGAACAACATACAAAATAAGAGCAGGCAGCTACATAGCTAAATTTCACCTTCTATCAGTCCACTACTCTAAATCAGCAAATACTCTTGCATTACATCAGAATTTCTTATATGATGGTTCACATTCTCTAGATAGAAGGTGAATAGATTTGCATTGGCAGGAATGGAAGGGTCAAGGCATTTATTATTCTGTTCACTGTCTGGCAGGATCTGGAAAGGTGGAGTACAGAAGAAAGCAAGGAAGCACTTATGCTATTTGGAATTGAATATCCAAAACATGATTGCCGTTGTAAGCAATACTGTAAAAATCTTTCTTCCATTGCCTACCAGTGTAACTTCATAGTCTAAGACTTGGAAATGACAAAGAAGTAACAGCAGTTCACTGACTACTAACTGTGGGTAAATTGTGGAGATTTATTGGCAAGCACTGTATATGACCTCATTGCAGCTGTGCAACCAAACCATGGTAGAAAAGAAATAAATGAGTAAAAGCTTATGCCAGACCTCTTGGATCTTGGCTTCCTTGCCTTCCTCCTCAAATGGTGTAGTATCGAACCAATCCCTATCTTCTCTGACTTTTGCTGGCCTCAACCTTGCATAAAATCTAGGAGAATTAAAAACTCCTTTTATAAACCTGCATCTATATAAGTTTTTGAGAGAAAACAATTATTAATCATTCTACTTGCTGAGATGATGTCCAGGAAAGAACTTATTCTAAAAATATGAGATCATACATGCTTCATGATACAGGAAGGCACAAACTCCTCCTGCACATTTTAGGAACGTCTGAGGCTTGTGAATCATTGTGATAAAAGTAAATAGCTCTTGAATGAATGAAATCATTACACATAGTGAAAACCACAGTAAACAACTATATTTACAGACCTTCTTCCTAGCTGCTCATTTATTTATTTCTGTCTGCCCCACTAAGCATTCACATTTAATTCACTGCTTTTTCCAAGGGCAGTCTCAGAAGTCTTCCACTACTACCTTAAAGAACTCAAATGACTCTAGTCTTCAAAAGAAACAGAAAAACACACGAGGTGGAAAAATAGTATTGAAGAGAACAGTATAACCTAAGATGAACCTCAAAGTTTTTTGAATATCAGTAAAGCTTTTTTTAAAGTTGACAGTGATACTCAGAAACTAAATTAATACTTTCATGATGTATATGAACAAGCAGGGATGTAGAAAAATATTATCAGTGATTCCCAGTAACTGATTTTAAAATTGATTAAATACAGGAATATGTAAATGAATACTTACATTCAGTAATATCCATGTTCACTTAAGTGTATAGCACTTTAAATAATTAGTAATAATTCATAGTTGCATATAGATGATCACAGGGAAAAACCCATGTAACGCACATCAATTTGATAACAAAAAAGTATGTATAATGCTTTTTGAAATACACATTGAAATAATATACACTTAAGTGTTACAAATTGAATTAGAGATAGTGCAAGGATCCTTCAAAGACTGGGGCAAATTTAAACGTACAGAATATATACAGCATAGGTTTTGGATGATTTTGAAATTAGTGGATATAATCGATACAGTGCTTTTAAAATGCATCACAATGTTTGGCTAGAAATACAGTATTTCCTTTTTCTGTCTATTAAAGGGCCAGTATCTATCAAAACCCTACAGTTCCTGATTGATTGATACCATTGGTTGTAAAAATAACATTTCTATTCCTTATGTATTTAATATCCAAATCAGGAGGCTTACAGAGGTTTGGAAAAGTAACCACACACTGATAGGGAGTAATGTCAGTATATGCAGACTAAGACTAGATTGTATTGTCTTTATCATGAGGTAATTTGCTATTTCTATTTTTTTGTCTTCTTTCTCTTTAATCCACTAAGTCTTTCAATCAGTAATTCTTTAGAAGTATACAATTTCTACATACATTTCTCATTCAAGTCAACAGTAAATTTGTATAGAAACAACTTGTTTTGTTAGATCTTTTCATGAATACCAAAGAAAATCTATAATAAGTAAGAAGAAGCAGGACAAAAAATTGCAGAAAATAGTTTGGAACAAATGGGTTTAACAGCAAGTTGGTGAAAGAAAGGAAAAAGAGAGCAGTTACGGCAAAGTAAATACAGGAAATGTGAAGTGTTGGGAAGAAGATAGAGTATAAATGAGAGCAAAATTGATTTGGAAAATTGAAAAGGAAACAAAGGCATCAGGAGTACATTTTCTGTCAGGATCCATGAGTTCAAGGATATTACAGATGTAATAAATCCCCCAATTGACATATCCTCATTGTAAGATGGATGTGATTAAACACATAATAATGATGAAAAATAAAATAAGTTCAGTGAACACTTCACTGTGTTCAAAGAACTGAGAATTCATGCTTTCACCTGGTAAAGATGAAGAATTACTCACCATCCAGCCACTCAGTGTGATTCATCAAGACCAAAATGTTTTCTGTGATGCTTGACTATGTTTGAAGTTCTTACATGATGTCTTTGTTTTACAAAAAATCTTTGAGATTTTGAAAATTAACATTTATGAAACATTTCTTTTCAATGCCTTTTAAAATTTTGTTCTGAACTGAGGAGAGTGGAAAGAATGGCAGAAGAGAGGAAGGGACCAAGGCAGCAAGGGGAGAGAAGTGCTTGCCACAATTCACAATAGGTTGAAAATTGTCTTCCCATTGCCAACTTCTACAGTGGGCTCACAGAATTGATTATAAATTGGTTATTCTGGTAGCAATTCCAGGTGAAATAACTGAGAAGCCGATAAAGAAGTATATTAATAAAGGAAATTAAAGGACAGGAGTATTTTTGACATCAACTTCATTGTGCTTAGTAAATTTAGCTTACTGCTCAGTGATATGTTAATTAAAAAAATCACAGTACAAGAACAGTAAAATTCAGAAAAATGGATTAATAACTAATTAACTGACTTCTCAGAAGTGGAGAACCATGTTTGAACTGAACTAGTAGGGACTAGCAATGACAGAAGAACAAAAAAGGAGCAATGCTAATTTAAAAATGTATGTGATAAAAGATGCATCTCTGAATTCAGCGTTTTTCAAAGGGATACTAAAGTACATAGACCACTTCTTGTATATATGCACTTCAAAAAGATGGAACAGAAATGAATGAAATGGAAATGGAAGTGAAAATGGTGCATGAAAAAGCCATAAGAACATTTTAAGAAAAATTAGATTTATGAACTCTGTCTAGAATACTAAAATTAAGACCATTAGTTGAGTTGATCATACTGTATGCTTTGCTTTTCTAGATAAGGCATTAACTTCTTAGTGTTTAAAGACAACACCAAAGATAGTTGGGAGTTTAATGAAACACGCTGAAAATGGAATAGCATTACTGTTCTTATGATTGAATATGAATAATCATCAGAAAAACTGAGATGGGTTTTCTGCTTTTGACTGTCTTGAAACTCAGACTCTTAGCCCTTCCAAAAACATTAGTTGCTGGTCTCAGTGAAGAAGAAAAGCTGTGAAATTTGATGGTCCATGTTCCACAATGCATTAAACTAGGTGTTCTGATAAACATTGTTGGTATTAAAATATGAGTGTGACAGCTTAGCAAATAAACAGAAATATTGCAATAATGTTGTCATCATTAGTCAGAACAGTATAATAGAGAACATTAGATTGCAGTTAAAAATCCATGCATGAGGTCCAGTGACTTGCAGTTAAGATACAGCATATATAATACATCGGTAACCATTACATTCCTGGGAAAGTCAGTAGTTCAATGACAGACTTTTTGTGTACGTATAAATTGGGGAGCTGAAGCACATTCCCAGCTCCTGGATTCCAGTACATGCCAAATTGCTATCCCATAACCATGTCAGGATCAGACACAGTGATTGTATGCCCTGAGCAGCCTCAGGTCCCTGTAGCCACCACCTTCAATAGGAGCAGAAACAAAGCTGAGGCATCAGCAGCAATTTGAATAATGAGGGATAAAGGTGGCAGTGAGCACTGCAAAGCATGCCTGAAGCCAAAGGCAGTTAGGAGTTTCTGCTTCCAAATCAATTTATTTACCATAGGCAACCATAGTGTTTCTAGCAATCTCCACAATACCTCTCAATATCTTTTACTGTAACTTTATTGGGCATCTGCTATTGCTGTTAGTCTTCATAGGAAAAATGTGGAAGTGGACATATCGCAGTACTTGAGGCAGCACTGAAATCTGTTACTATACTCCATAAACCCCCATAGAAATACATCCCTGAGACCCTGCATTGTAGAACACCTGGTAGGCATTCTGCACAGTATGTGTTTTACCACTTTTAATTTGAAAGATATTTTCAGCGCTACTTTAAATATCTCATTTATGATCATAAACATTCATCAGCATTTGATAATAGGATGTAAAGGTCATATGCTTTCTAATTGGTGTCACGAAGTCTTGCACTGAAGTGAAATCTACTTGAGAGATGTTTGCCTACTTAGTGTGTTATAAACTGAATATATCCTTCTTCCTTCTGCTTGAAAGACTACAGAAGTACTTTTCACTGATATATTTAAGGGATTTAAAATCAATATTGTAGCTGGATGTTTTAAGGATACCAACAGAGGAATAACTTCCCCTGCTTAAATCAGACATCATGATTAAATCTGATTTATTGTTCCTCAGGTGGCATTCAATTGGTATGCTCAAAATTTGAAAATGTTATTCAATTTGTCAACTTCCAAGTTTATATCGCTGTTTTGTGTACTGTAGTAATATAAGACCATGACCATCAAGGGCAATTATTTAAAACAGATTTACTTCTAAGAATGTGATAACATGTCTCTTTCCCTGGCCAACCTGAGATACAGAACCACAATTAAAAACAGGACTTAAGCTGAAAAGTGACATTCCGCATGCAGGAGCTTAAATTAACTGCTAGGCTATGTCAATACAGTCATAAATTGCCTGAGTCAAGGAGTGGACTGAAGTAAGCAGTGATCCCTGACCCATACTCCATTTGTCTGCTCTGATGGCAGTATGTCAGCCTGCAGAGGCCACTCTCTCTTGCTTTACGTGAATATTTAGGAAGGACCCTGCCTGCCTGGTGGTGACCACATGATGTCACCACAAGACAAATAGTTTTTGGGGGGTGGGGAGGACTTGGCTAGGATAGCAGAGTCATTGCTCCCATCCACATCACGACCTGGCAGCGCCATCAGCTCAGATGTTCTCCAGAATGACCCAAGCCCGCATATAACTACAGCCTGGCACTGAAGTACTCCGATCATGAGACTGAGCTCAAGCTTAGCCACAAGCTTCAGATATCACACAGACTAATTTTATATCTTGCATGTAGACTTACGAAGCTTGTGTGCTCCTGGCCCTTAAATAAAGGGCTTGATTTCCAGAGGTCAATCATTTAGGGATCTCAGTGATATTCACTGGGAAACTGGTACTCAGAATTTTTAAAAATTAAGACATTAGAATTCAAGTGGCTAAATGTTAATTTAATAGCTTAAGTACAGATAGAAAATGTCTGAATGTTTCTTCTTTCACTCTCACTAATACTAAGGAAAGTAATTTTTTCTCATTATAATAACAACTTCAGCAACATACCATTAAGACTCAGTCATGCAATTTGTACTCCTGTTGCCAGGCATTCAGGTTATGCTTACATATCACAGCGCAGTTCCGTGTAGAAACAAGCAAGTAATCTGTAGAGGAACTATGCTGGGACCTGGAAATATTAGGGCCTTCACTGTTCAACATTTTATTGTTAATTTTATATCCTTCATCTGACATGTACCCTGCATAGTGCAATGTGTATTTATTATTACTTTATAACACAAAGAGTTCCACAGGTCACTGTGGAAGGGTTTTCATTGGTAAATAAATGTTCATTAAAATGGTCAGGGGTTGCATAATTCAATCTTAACATCATAGCAGTTTTCTATGTTTATAATTGCGAACTCTTTTCTACTACCATATCAATTATTTACTTTATTTTAATAACTAGAATCATTCAAGGTAAGCTCCTTGTTAAAAATTTGCATGTACAGTTCCAATTTTATATTAAATACATTATCAATGATGTATAAAAGCCTTAGGTTTTTTCATCAAGGAAGATCTATATAAGGCCAAATCCTGATCTTCCTAGTCATGTAGGCATTCCTCTTGCTCTACATTGAACTCATGCCAAGAGTGAAAATAAAACTGTTTGAAGATCATTTGGGGACAGAAAGGTTCCTCTGAACATTCTGAATCTTTCAATAGCTTCCCTATTTCTAGAATCACTTTGTTCATAATTCACTTTTAAAACATTTGATTACTGCTGTGTGTACCATAGAGCCACTATTAGAGTTCTACTTGAGTGCATTTTCAGGGAACATTGCAAGCGGGTACCATTAGTGAGGGCCTGTCTGGAGAGATAGACTTTAATGTCATAAACTGGAACTTAGCACGTTAAGAACATTCAAGTTACACTTACCTTGTTTCCAACATATACAATAGTAAGTGAAAATGAAAAAGCCACTGGCAAGCTGATGGTAAAGAAACAATGACATCTGAAAAACAAAAATGCCCTTACAAATTTTACTTAAAAAGTCGTCACTGCTAGGGAAAACCGTGCTGCTTTACTAAGATACTTTAAAAACCAACCCTTAATATTTCCTGTTCCTGCATAACAGTATGAACATTGAACACTTGGAGCCTACTGTGCTGTCAAATAATCCGGGGCAAAATATGCACCGCATTGTTCACTTTCCTAAATGTAAGTCTGTAGGAGACAGAAGAGCTATTGCAAATTTTCTTTGAAACTATCAGCTCCTCTGAGACACCGAATTTTGAAGAGTCTTAAAGAGCGATTGTGCTTTTTCTCTCAGAAACCCAAATATCACTCAAAAGAAAAGAAAGCATAGACAGCTGTTACAGGAATAGTCAATAATAGTATCCTTGTCACAATGCCTATGCAGTTACACAGGCAGAGAGCAAGAAACTAGGAATTCTTTTTTTCTTTTTTTTTTTTTTTTTTTTTTCCAGATCTGTAATTTTTGAATGGTAGGATGAAAAGTCTCTAGCTAGACCAGCAGTTTAGAAAGGAAAAACTTCCATTAGGAACTTGGGAAGCATCAATATGTTTTTCTGTGACAATATGGAAGTGAAATGTTGTAAACCGCTGGCTTTTAAATCCAAAGAAAGACAGGGAGCGGGAAAAGAGATGGGACTTCTGATACCTTCTCAAAAATTACATACTTACCTATATCACTTTAAAAGGCAGAAAAGCTGAAGGAATTTGAGAGGTTAATAGAGGTGTACCAAAGATACTTGCCTAGTCATTGGCATACAGTCTTTCCATCTTTCTTAATCCACACAAGCAAGTGATTACAGATTTTTATTCCAGGCACATGCGACAGACTGACCTGCATGGATTTATCATCTTAGTCTGAGTATTTAAAAAATTGATATGATTGGAAAGGTCTACTGTGTCAATGGGAATTAGAGTATTAATGGCATAAAGAGATGCATTTTATAGAGCTCATTATGAATTTGAATATTTAAAAAACTAAAATGTTTTACAATACTTTCTACCCATAATGATCATGCATATTAAGTATGAATAGAAAAATGTTCATGCATAATACTTGCTCTTTATTAACCTCAGTCCCTTGGCATTCAGTTTTAAAATTAAATTGTGGTGTGTGGGTTTTTTTTGAAGCTGATTTGACAGCACAAAGCCATTCTAATATAAGCATTACTTGAAAGAAATACCTGTTGAATTTTATCTATTTTTTAAAACGTATTTCATTCAGACTTTGTGACAAATAAAACATAATTGTTGACTTCATGTTTTCAAATCTTAGAGTATGAAAGTGAATTAAAGTTTTCATGGAGATACTACTTTTTTTTTTAATGTCAGGGTGAGATAGTAGTTTCCCATCCCTGCTTTTAATGATCATCTTAGCAAATAGTAAGAAAAAAAATGTCTTTTAACTATGTCAGGGCTTTTCTTTCTGAGACATATGACCAGTTGAAACCTAAGTTGATTTTTTTTTTTTCCTAAATGTGAAAAGAAGTACAGGGAGACTTTGTCTGGCCTGATACTCATCAATTTAAATAGTGAAAGAACCTTAATGCTTTCTGCCAGCTATGGTACAAACTTTAGACAGTAACAACAGTGACCCAGGATAACAGTACCTAAGAATATTCATATTTCATGAAAAATCGGTTCTTTGGAATATTGTTACTATAGCTGTTATTTGTCAACTGACTTATAGTAAGTCAGGCTCTTTCTGGAAAGATGTTTGCTGCACAGAAGAGTATACAAATCAAAACTGGCAAAATACTGCATAAATAGAAATGAACTTGAAAACAGGACAGGGGAGAAACTTGGAGATGATGGCTTCAGCTTTCCTAATTTGTTTTAAAATGCTGAGTTTCCTCTTATGAGTTAGATAGATAGATTAACCAGATCTTAAAAAATAAATTAGTATTAAGCAAAATCAAAGTCTAACAAACTGGTAAATGAGGTGGTCAAAGAGGCATCCCAGAATTAGGCAAAAAAATATGTGTGAAATGAAGAGTTGAAGATGATGTAATTGATGGAGAGGCCTGAGGAAGAGGAAACTTGGAAAGGGAGCTAGTTAAGGGTTACGGACAGCAGCGGTGTATGTAGAGCTTAGGAATCAAAGAATGTTTTGAAAGAGCTGCTGAGGTTGGTGCCCAGGCAGTGAAGTAGAGTAAAAAGCCACGGCAGGGCCTGCATTCGTGAGAGCTCAGTATGAGGAGCTGCACAGGCTCCCAAGGACATATAGGCTCATTCCCTCCAGGGAGAACAATTGGATTGGTTTTCCAGGGATACAGCAGATAACAGACTTTCAAACATCTTTGGAGATGTGGTCATAATCTCGACCTGGGAAATGAAGAGAAGAAAAGGATGATGAATTCATTCTGTGTTTGTTATGCTCTTCATTTATGTCATACTCTTTATTACAACCAAAATTTTACATGATTGGTGAAAATTCCCACTGGTATGGCAACAGAAACTGATAATATTGCTCAAATATTGCAGTGGATTTCAGAGTCCACATGTGACAAATTTAGTTACTACTGCAAAAAACAAGATTAATCTAAAGAAAAGCATAAAATAGGATCAGCAATACTGCTCAGGTAGCTTGTCAAGGCTTGCTTCTAGCATTCTAATATCAATACAAGTGGAAATGAGCTGAATCGTGGAGTGTGATTAAATTCCTGTCTTCATTTTCTCTTCGATTTTTCTTTTCTCTAATCTCTGTTCGTGGGGATGTGTTGTAACTTGCTTACTTGCAACCTGTACAAGATGCACGTGATTTAATAAACACTGTACATGAGTCTGATTCCAAATTTGTAAATCAAGCAATTTTTAATTTGCCTCACTCTGTGAAATTTGGTAAAGTATGTTTATATTATTTGAAGTGTTAATTAAGAGATTTATATTCCACTTGAAAATACATTAGTGCTAAACATTTGATTGGCTTTTGTAACATCCTTTTCTGACAAAAAATAAAACCGAGATATAAACTATGTTCAATCACATACAAAAGCATACAAAAGACAACATCTTCAGAAACTGGACCATTGGACATTCCCAGCTGACAGGTATGGTATCTACTTCATTCTACCTACAGCCCTTGGAAACGAAATGCATTATTATATGATGCATTTCTAAGAGAGGCTTGGCCCTCCTGTCCAAAAGATTTCTTCTCCCATTCTTTTCTCTTTGAGAAGTGTGAATTTGCAGTAGTAGGTTTGTTTCTTTTCCCCAGCCAAGTGCTCCAGCCTGTGTAAATTTTCTCATTTGTCTCTATCCCAGTTGCGATCCCTCCTTGACTCATCTGAAGAAACTGGTGGTGGCTCTGGAGAGAGATTCTCTGAGCTCTGTCTCTGTGCCTGCTGTTGGTCCCCAGCCAGTGTGGAAAATTCTGTTACTTTCAGATCCCTCATGGTTTCTTTCTGAGCTTCTGCCACCTGAGGATACTGAGTGTTTGGGAGAGGTGGAATTGCTTCACTCTGTCCAGGAAACTAAATATAAGTTCTGCAAAGAATGAGGTCTCTCTTGGGTAATATTATTCTGAGTTATGATAAAAAGCCTAGGTGCAACTTTTTGTTGCTATTGGGTTTTGGTTTTTACAGGGAGCAAAATATTAGAATTTGATACTTCACAAGCATCAAATGGTTTCCCCTGGAAATGACAGGATCGTCGCAGTGGATCTGTGAGGATCAACACAGGAGTTCTCAAATGGCATGTTGAAAAACTGGGGAGCTGAGAATCTGTAGCCTCTGAGTTACCTGCTTCTTTGGTATGCTTTCTACAATTAGCCTGGAAATCCTAAGAGTTCATAACCTAAAGGTCTCAAATTTATGGTAACTTGAGGACCTACATCATAGAAAACAGGAAACCTGGGGTACTTCCCCAGTACCTTCTCCATGAAGACAAAAGCCTGCAGAACCTACTCCTAGAAGACAAATAAACTGTGGTCATCTGGGAGCAGCCCCTCTGTAGCAAAGGGAGAAATAAAAGGCTGATAACTCCCATGCCAATATAATCAATAGAGGGCAAATGGTATCCATCTTACATTTCTTGTACGCTTACTTCATCTGAAATAATAATTTCTCCTGGATTGCCATATCAGATACTTTCACAGGTGGACTACAGATACATTAGGTTCAATAAATTTAAATCCATTTAAGTTTGTCTGACACAATCTAGAATATCTCACAATCTGCAAAAGAACTTTGCTCCATTTTATCCCATTCTCCTTTTAGTACCACATCCTTCATTGAGCTTCCCTTCAGAATCTGTTATAAAATCCTGTGTAGTAGTAAGATCAAACTAGTGTGACTTCCACGTTTTTGGTTGGATGTTTTTCTGTTCTACAAGCAGAAGATGTTGACAGGTTCTTTGAAAGTTCTACTGAACTTCCAGCATCATATGTCATTAGTATTATACCCCAGTATTTTACACTGTTATGTTTCCTTAAAATTGTGCAAGTATTTGTAGACAAATGGCAATAAAAGCTTCCCTTGCCTCTCTTATTTCTTGTTATTCCAATGGTGTGTCTTAGTATAACCAAAAAAATGCAGGTCGGAAGGATCTCCTAAAGGTCATCTAGTCAACTAGTCAATATTCAGTGCAACATCAGTGCATGTATATAAAATGGAAATAGCATACAATTTTGTATTTATGTTCAGGTTATGATATAAGCCTCATTCTTGACAGGTACTTGTCTAGGACTTCCAATGATGCAGACTCCATGCCTCTGTCAAGAAATCTATTTTGATGCTTCACTATCCATAATATTGGACATTTTTCTTAATATCTTGCCTGATTATTACTTGTTCAATTTTAATCCTCTACCTGCTCTGTCATCTTTCATCTGGTCAGGAATTTATTTTTTTGTCCTTTGCAGTTATCTTTTGCATATTTAAAGGTTACTGTGTCACCTTTGAAGCTTCTGTTCTTACTGCTAAGCAATGCTCATACTCCTACATCATCGTTTTCAAAAAAGTCTTATGGTCTCCCCTATGGTTTTATCATTTAGTCCACACCTTTTTTGATGTGCAGTGTTAGAATGTGGACAAAATATTCACTGAAGTTTTATCAGAACTAAGTAGAATATGATATTTCCAGCATACATTGTATTGGTTATTCTCCTGATTAGAAGGAAAAGTAAGGATCATGTCCTCTATTGGAAATAGCATACCATTTTGTATTTAGCTTTGAACTGGAATCAATCAATCACATTAAAATTTTTCTCTGAAGACTTATCTTGTTCCGTGGTCTCTGTTTACATAGTTAATTACTCCAGTTTAAATGTACAGTTTCCTACTTTTCCTATTCTAGATTTTCAGCTCCTTTCCAGCTTAAAATTGCTTTGAGCTCTAGTCCAGATATTTTGCCTCCTCATTCTTCCCAACAGCAGCTTGATATATTCTGTAAGTATAATGAACATACTCTCTGTGCTATCACTTAGTTTATTAATGAAAATATTAGTGGTAATGGAATCAGAGGTGAACTCTGATTAAAGTCAATTCTTTCCACATTCAGTTTCACTGTGAACCATTAATACTTCCAAGTAGTTTTCCAACTGGTCTTGATTTGAAATTAGTTTTTCTGTACTGGCTTATTACTGCTCAAAGCTTCCCTAGTTTGCTTATGAGAAGGTCATGTGGGAGTGTGATGGGCAAAGTCCTTATTAATGTCAAGTTATTTTCTTTTTTTGTACAGCAGTGATACCTTCTTAAAGAAGAAAATGAAGTCAGTTCAACACAAATTGTTCTTGACAAGTCCATGTTAGCTGTTACCTCAGCTGTTTTCTTTTAGGTGCTAATAGATTTTCTTGTCTGTTTTGTAGGAATTAATCTGAAAACCCAATCTATAATTACCTCAGTCTTCTTTTTTCTCCCCTTTTTGAAAATAGACATTATGTTCATCCTCCACCACACATTTTTGTAAATCATTACACATCTTTTAGGGTTAAATGAAATCAAAATGCTAGAACAAGTAGGAAATTCTGCACAGATCAACTACATAAATAAAGAACAAAAAAATAATCAGAACAGAAACTGAATACTCAAAGGCAAACATTAGGATATCTAAGGATGCTTCATCCTTTTCTTTCAGCATTTAGAGAGAACATGCTCAGAGTCCAGCAATCTAAACATAGACTTTGTCTACTTATTCTTTTTTCTGTTCATATACTATTCCCGTATGAAATCCTCCCAGTGAGTCAGTGGTAGCAATTTCATTAGCCACATGATTGTGTTTTGTATTTTCCTGTAACCTCGTGAAAAGTGGCACTGAACACTCCGATTTTCTTGTTACCATTTACTGGTAGCTTTCTTCTCTGCTCATAGTGGAGCAATGATTTTCCTGGACTCTTAGAACATTTGCATAGCTATATATTTTCACTTATGATATCCCTGCATAGCTGAATATCTTAATTTGGCATGGCCTGTCTAGTTTTGTCCTTGTACCTAGCCTTTAGTTTTATTTGTCCTTAACAATCTGATCAAGTTTTTACTTCCTGCATGCTTTGTTCTTGAACTTGAGGTCAGAGATGTGGTCAAATTGTTCTCTTAGTACCATTCTGTTCTTTTCTCACCAGTGGAACAGTTTGTACTTGTGCCCTTGTTATTGATTCTTCAAGTCGTCTTAAACCTCTATTTCCTGAGACTTGCCTCACAAATTTTGTTATAATTTCTCTACGTTTAATGGAGTCTGCCTTCCTGCAATCTAGTAGTCCAATTTTGTTCCTTCCATTTTACGTCAAAAATATTTTGACCTTCCATGTTTCCTAAAGCCTGGGAACATGATCTATTTTTCTCTTCAAATAATTTTTTTTCCTTCAAATAAGGCCCTTATTTATATCTTACTTATTTAGTTACATTTTCTTTGTCAAAAAGACTGTAATCAGTACAGCGCATGAACCTGTTAGAGCTATTTTTTCCTCAGTAGTATTCTTTTCTAGGAAATATTTAGGTAGCTAAAACCCTTTATAACCTCCAGCTACTGTTCTGTGTATCATTCAAGCCACTGCTCAAGGAAAAGCTATGTTCTTACATCTTTACTAGTTCTGTTATCTATGTTCTCTTTTCCAATTTGATACTTATTTTCCTCTTCTTCTCTGGTGCCATTCATTACTCTCATTTTCTTTGCCATTTCTTTTTGCTGTCATCTTCAGTTACCCAATTTCTGTATCACACTGCACTGAATCTGAAAGTATCAGTTTAGAAAGTAGTAGGATCACATTTACGCTTTAAAGTTTAAGGCTATCTCTGTGAGAAGTGAACTTTAGAATGGGTTCAAAAATGTTTTTCCAACAAGTTAAATTTTTTTTTTTCCTTTACTAATGCTTTTTAATTTTTTTTTCTTTTTCAGTTGCATATCTCAGTGATATGTCACTGCTGTACCACAGGTGTTACAACCATTTTAGCTTAATTTTTCTCTCTTTTAAGTAACATTCTTTCATGTTGTTAAATATTATTATAATCATATTGGTACCACTACTTGTGATTTAGTAGACTGACTTTGTTTTAGAAACTACTTCTTGGGTTTAAAATATTTAATGGATGTTCTTTCTGCAGGCTCAGAAGAGAAAGCATTGTTTTGCTGAATAACAGAAGTGTGTATGTAACATCTGTAAGAGAGTCTTGTCTTCAGATTAAGAGATTGTCTTCTGAACTGAGCACAGGACCAGGCAAATTATACAAACATCCAAACCCTTTGAGCAGAATGTCTTCTCACTTACATCTAATTTTCATAAGCAAAGGAACTGACAATATAAGCTTCACTGTGGAGGCAATGTTTTTCTGCAGAAGTGCACAGACAACAGCACAATGCACTACCTTATTGTACTTTTTCCACTGCAGATTTTTTTTCCATTTATATCTAGTTGGAATTCCCCTTGCTGTAAACAGTGATTGTTGCCTCTGTCCTTCTGTTGTGTGTCTCTGAGAAGAGACTGGTCCTGTAATCCCTCCTTGGTCATAAAGTAGACTCTGAGAAACCACATTAGCTTTTTCTTCTCTAGGATGAACAAACTCTTAGCGTACATCATTTTGGTCATCCTTTGCTAAACTTTCTCCAACTGGTAAATGTCTGCATGGTACTGGGGGCTTGATAGTGGGTACAATACTCCAGACATGCCCTCACAAGTGCTGAGGAGGGGGAATAATCACTTCCTTTGACCTGCTGGCTATACTTCCTAATGCACACAAGAATGCAGTTAGCCTTCGTCACCAAAACAAACAGTGCACTGCTGATTCCTGTCTCCAGCCTTTAGTCTCCAGCTTGAATTAATGCATCTCGAGTACCTTTACATTTGCCTTTGTTGGACTTCATGGACCTTCTGCCAGCCCATTCTTCCAGCTTGTCAAGGTCTCTCTGAATAGTAGCCCTACCCGTCCAAATATCACGTCATCTGCAAAACTGCTCTCCATCACCTAGACCACTGTGCCACCATTCTCTCTCACCTACAGAGTCCTATAGTTGCACTTGATCCTATCAAGGTCTTTTTGGTGAGTAAAATTTCCTATAAGAGCATCCAGGCCACTCCTTTTAGGCTATTCTGAAGCTCTTTAATCAGCCTAGAAAAAGCGCTATCAAAATAATCATTGGAAGAGAGGAAGAGAAACACTGCCTTTGAATATCAGCAGGTATTAACGAGTAGGTGTGAGAGCAGAGCTCTGGTATCTGCTTAGCTGTGTAGTAGAACACTGGGTATATATAATTAAGCCTGTATTCATATTTTAGATATTGCTAGCTCAAAACTTCTGTACAACTTTCCAGGTATAGACACAATCCACTGCTGTTGTAAAGTGGTGAAACTCTTCTGAGACTCCAAATTCAACTGAGGATCTGGCTGTAAAAGTGAATCTATAATAAATCGACGGGGAATTTTTTTTTTTCTTTCTAGCTTGAGTGGTTTAGGTTTCCAGGAATCCTGTTTTTGCTGGTTTGTTATACAAGGTAGGATTGTTTATTAATTTCAGAAAAGACTGTTATGAAGGTTAACATATTTCACATGAGTGTACAGCAGAAAATTATTATGATTATTAAAAAAAAGATATCCAGGGAAAGTTTTCCTCATTTGTGAACATAAATTTGCAAAAACTTACATTGAAAATGAGGAATAGTATATTGACTCAAAATGTGCATATTCTGGAATCTATGAAAGTGCTTTATATACTTTTATGAGAGTAAACTCATTAAATGTTATTCCTTTTGTTGCAAAGTTCTGAAGCTTTCTTTCAGTCGACATCATTAGTTTGATAACATAAAAATATTCTGGGTTTAAAAGTAGTCTCAGGAAAAAGCACATTGCACTCAATGAAAAATCCATTCTGTCAGTCAACACAAATTGTTTAATCTCAACTGAAAGAAGATGGGAGAGAAAAGTCTTTATTTTATCTTATGATTACTTTGCCTTAACTCTCTGCCCTAAAGCAAAAAAAAATAAAATTCAAAGAAAGGCAATGAAAAATAACAGTAAAAATGAATCACCAAATGAGTTACAGAGCAATCACTGATGGAGGAACAGAGACTGATAAAGGTAATAACATTTCACTGTCTTCTTAAAAGGACCTGAAATTAACTGGTAAATACTAAACTCAATCCAAAAGATAAATCTATGATTAAAAATATAGCTACTGTTCCATATAGAAATTTTATTTCTGCAGATAAGCATTATATGTAGTTGAAATAAATAGTTTCAGAATGTTACATATCAGGAATGCAGAAACAGTCAAATTCCACTCCAAAGCAGTACTACTGGGTGTGCTTAGATAGCAACACAGCGTACAATCTCAGCCCCGCTGAAGTCAAAGGCATAACTTCTATTCTTAATATCAACTCAAAAATCTTATGGAGGCTTTGACACCATGACTGAACCTACGGCTAATCAGTTGCTTGCTCTTCCTTGAAGGTTTGTCATTCCTATTAGCTGGGGATTCCTGACCTCCCAAACCACCAACTCAGATTAACACCAAATTCATCACTTTAGTTTCCTTTAATGAATCAGTATAACAAGCAGCAAGGCAGAGTACTGAGACACTGCAGGACAAACTGTAAACACTGCCCAAAAGCTGAGATACAAAGATGCTTGCTACAGCTTCCTAAACACAAATAAATATCCAATAAATATCACTGCATTGTTGCTAATTGGCTAGAAATAAAAAGGAAGTATGTGTCACCTATACAATATACATCAATCATGTATTTTGCCTCATGGATTCTTGGCTTGCTTACACCTATCATGGGAGAGAAGTGACCATTTGAGCAAGGTCCCTGACACTCTGAGTTCCACCTGAGATCAGTTGAATGAATATATTATCATTATCTTTTTGACACTAATATTTCCTAAATACCTCATAAGTAGCTGACAGCTTCCCTGAAAATTATTGTATACACTTTTTATGATAGGTTATGCACATTTACACCATTCAGTTAATGATGCACACAAATATCTGTCTGTGCCTGAAAAGAGCTACTTAAATTTGTGAATGCATTCTACTTTCCAATGTGGATATGAATTTCCAGTTTCACTCTGCAAATTATATACCAAATCTATATGTACCACAAGTCTAACATTTCCAACATTTTGTGTATGCAAATTGCATACGCACCATATTCTAGCAGTGCAAGGAACACGGAGTAAAGTAGTATAAGGAGCATGGAGTAAAGTAGTGTTTCTGTCCTAATTATCCGGAAACTAATCAGCAAACCTGTCATAACAATAACCAATAAGAGAAAATGCTACATAATTATCTTTTTTTTTTATTATCTATCTGCAGTTAATAACAAAGAGCCAAACATTAAAACTGTTAGTTCAGTTTTTATAAGCCATGAAAATTACAGTTAATCATATTCCCAAAGTTTCTAAGCTTTTGGAAA
>VXBO01001330.1:55446-95674 GCA_013400135.1 Rhinoptilus africanus | reverse complement strand
TTTTTTTGTGAAAACACACTCTCCAGTGAGACCTCCTTAATGTAATAGTTCCTCAGCTAGATAAAAACAGTATCTGGTGGAAAAGACTTGTTTCATTCTTTTGGGGATGTGTCATAAATTCCAAAACAGTTCTAAAACTCATAATCTGTTAACTGATCTGACTTTGTTCATTACTCACCCCTTAATCATTGTCTCTTTTGATTGCTGCTGAAATGAACACCCTTTAGATTCTCAACGTATGTACATACTTAGTGTAATACTGCAGCTAAACCAATCAAAGGATCTGATCTGTAACAAAATATAATGAGTAAATTACGCATCTTACTCTGTAACACATTTACAGGATTATGCTGTGCTGTGGAGGGATTCCAGAATGGTGGAAGTATAGAATTCCTTTAATCCAGAAAATGTTTTGTCTCCAGTATCATTGTTTTATCTAGTTGTTTTATTTATCATATAATAATCTAGTTTAACACAGGTTCCATGAATTTTCAGACCTTGAATGTCACCTTTCCTATTTTTCATGCATTTTTAAAAATTCTTTTCATTTAGTTTTGTATCCTCTGTAGGAGAATTTATTTTATATTTTTTTAAACCTAAACACTTCACTTGTGTTTCAATCTGAGTTGGCCACTTAAGAAGTTTTGCAGTTTCTCATCAAATGTACGGGTTTGCATTTGGTAACCAAATGTGGTTTTACGTTAGGCTTTTAGAACAAAAACAGTACTTCACAGAACACACAGACCAAAATATGCTGCCCATAGCGTGGCCTGCTAAGGGTACAAGGGACTGAAAGTTGTAAAAATCTCTTTTTGGAGAGTTTTGAATGCACATCACACTTGCTCCAACTTTCACAGGTTCAATTGCTCATTTAGCTTCAGTCAGACTCCCTTAGGCTCACACCCACTTACCGACACATAATTACATTTAATTTCACAGTGCCTCTGACATGACTCCCAGAATCCAACTGTGTCAAAAGGTCTAACTCTCAGGCCAATTGTAAGCCGTAATTGTTCCACCAAAAAGAAGGAACCAAAAAAAAAAAAAATTATGTGTATGTAAATTACAGCCAAAGAAAGTTCTTGTACTCCTCTTTCCTGGACCCCTTAAGATTCAACTTTGAGTGACTAACCCTCACAGCTGATCTTACACAAATTTATGCCCTGAAAAGTTTTTCAGGTTATTTATATGTTTTGCATTATCTTTTGCTTCTTCACACGTGGTGTCTCTTTTCCTTCATCTTCTTTTGCTTTCCAATTCACAACGTGTGGCAAGATACAAAATAAGTACTATTTGAAGTGATATAAATTGATATACCTTTGAGATTTAAGAAGAGCTTTTCATACTGAAATGCTGAAGCTGTAAGCAGCATGAAGCAGGTGTGTCGATGTACGTGTGGGTGTTACACGGACGAGGGGAATATGCAGCTCACTGATGCAACGAAATAATATTAGTTGCATGTTACTGTCAGGCAAAGACAGACTTTGATCTGTGAGGATGAGTGAGGCCATTATTTATTGGGCTGCATGGTTCAGTAGTGAAGTTTCACCTTAACTTGATATAAAGGCACAATAATGCTTTTTTCTTGTTTATATGTGTATTTTATTTTCACTAAATTAAAAGTTCATTTTCATTGCTGTGTTAGTTATGCTACGCTATAACTGTGGCAGTGACACAGGAACCCAAGAAAGCAGGAACAAATTCCATACTTCAGAGACAGCCCTCACCAACATATTTTCCCCACTAGGGTGCTCGTGCTGCCAATTCTCAGTTCTTTACAAGGAAGCATAACAAATTTTGGATTAAACTCAGATAAAAGAAATGTGATCCAATCTTTCAATAGATTCTTGACAGCTTCAGATACAGTATAAAAGTAATTTTTCCCTATATCGAGCTCATAGTATTATTTGGAGTCCAGCTATGGAATCAGCCTCCAAGAAGCTGTGAGCCTCCCAGACTGATGGGAAAGAAATCTGTACTGTAGTGTGGTCTAGAGATTAAGGAATAACTTTACCATGACTTTTTGCCCTTAGCACAATCAACTTTGATATGCAAATCCAGCTTTAATTTGGTAAGGTTTGGAACTACTGCTTATACAATATAGCTCATTGCAAATGGTAGGTAAAGCAATAGATTCCAGTCCCTGTACTTCTCTGCTTATTCCAAAAGAAGGAGGCAACAATAAAGAGAGAGATGAAACAGTAGCTATGATAGAAGATACACACAAATATTGCTGCCTGTGAATGTGAAGGAAGAACGGGTCATGTAAACTGAGTAAAGAACTTATTTCATATTGAACAGGAGAAATTCTGATTGTGACTTCTAAAATTGTCACTGGGTTCTTGTTGGCTGCCCAGAGATTTAGGTTGTATAGTGCTACACAGAAATAAAGAAATATTTAACTCAGCTCCTCATATCAGTTTCTGACATTCAGTATGGGTTTACTTTCTTAACAGACATAAGCTGGGTGATTGTTAAATTCATTCCTTATTTTCCTAGTACCACGTAGAACCAAGAGCACACTTGTAGCTGTTACTTTACTGCAAGAAATTATAATGTATTTTACATACTACAGATCATGTATTGCATTAAGAATTTATTTTTCCTGGTTACACACAATATATTTTTCAAGGAGAGAAGGGGAATGACAGAATGAAATGACTTAAATCTCCAGGAAATATTCTCTTAGGTGGCTGCCATCCAAAAGGTTGTGTTAAACAAAACGGAAAATTCTTTAACTCTGGTTATCTAGTTGCTTTTCCAATCACAAAGTGTATACTGCTTAAGCAGAACAAAATGTAAACCAAGATTTATTCTAATTTGCAATGAAAAGTTACACTGGAGTGTGAGTCAGACTGGATATCTTTGTTTCAGTTGTGACTTATGCAGACATATGAACACGTGGCTTTCCTGTTGTTCATTGAATTCCATCGAAAGCATCATATTTATCTAAGCAGAATAAAAGTCATGAAGTGTAACTCTGCTATTACAAGAGCAATTCTGTGGTCTTATTGCATGGCTGATAAAAGGAAATACTGCATTCCATTTCTTTATTAAACAAAAAAAATCAAAGCCTTTCTTTGCTACTACCACAAGCAAATTTTCAATATTTCAATATTTCAATAGAACGTGAAATATTTGGAGACAGGAGAAAAATTAAATAAGAACTTTTGTGTCCTTAACATTGGAAATTCAGCAGCCATCTAGATAATGAATCACACAGGCAATTGACAAAGTTTAGAAACATATTCTGTGAAAAATAAATTTGAGGTAGCTATTGAAGAGGAATCAATTTTCACATTGACCCCAGCTCAGAAGTGCTGTCAAATTAGTCATTAGCTTGCTAAGTAATTAGGCATGAGACCCTTGGCCAGTGCATTTCATGGCTCTTTTGCAAAAACCACTTAACTGAACACAGATTAAAATAGTGCCACTAACAACAGCTCTGGTGCCACAATTACTGGAGCAGTTTACCCAGTTTGCAACTAGAAATATAAAATGAAAAATTGTCTTGGGGAAGGCTTGAGATTGTGCAGATGTTTTAGGAGTTGGAAAAATTTTGTGTCTGGTAGGTAGGTAAGTATGTGCAGCTGATCAAGATGACAGCTCAAGAGAACTTTAGCAGATGTGAAAATGGGGACACGGCTGAAGTGTGCCATGGCTCCTTTCTGGTCAACACACTTCATCAGAAAAGAAGATGTGAAGGGAGGGTAACTTTAGACAGCATTCTGAGCCAAGGTAGGATGCAGCTCAGGCACTCACCTGACATAAGAAGCACTCATGGGTCCCCTTGTTTAGCTATGGCCATAGTTTACTATGAATATAAAAGGAATAAGAATGATTTAATGTGGCGAATAGCACTAAGGACTCTAAATAGAGGTGATGAAAAGAGGCATAAAATAGTCAGAACATCTAAATATGCCTTTTTACTGTCTTGCAGAACAATTTCCAAAGGTCAGTGGAGAATGCGCTAAATGACCTAATAGGTATCTTCTCTACCTGGTGCCTGAGACGCACGAGACAAACTATTTTTTTCATAAAAATGATACCCAGTTCATTCATTAGGATTTAATATAATACTAAGGTTTCGTGCACCAGTTTGTGTCTATAGTTTGAAACAATTCTCAAAAGTAATTGCTTTTGTCCCTGTGTTTCTGCAAAGCTATGCATTTTAACCTAAATTTGCTCCTCTTCATCACCAAAGTTTGATAACCTTCTGTGTATACAGTCTGATACAAATATTCCAATATACACTTTTACTAAATCAGATGTATTTTTTCAGCCATTATGATTTATGTGGTAGATTAAGTGTGTATAGTCTCTTGGGCATTAAAGAGAAAAATTAGAAGGTTAGTTAACCTTTATGTTCATTTTAGTGTTCTCAAAAAGGCTGATAAAAGTATTAAGAGCTTGGAACTATGGTTAAATTCCATCCCCTATTTTCAAATCTGGAAAGGATATCTGAAAGTATACATTAATCCTTTCAGAAAAGAATGAAAGTGTAACTTTTCACTTTGATTTAGGAAGATTTACAATTTCCAGAGACAGAAGAAAAAAAAAACAAACAAAGAAAGAAAATTTAAACCTAAGTTATAAATATAGTCCAAATCAATTTTTGTTAGTAATATTTAGATTCTTATGAAAAAATAGAAACATTGCAGAGTATTTGTGATCAATGATTGAGTCATTCATTTACTGTAAAATAAAAAATACGTGGGTCAGAAAGATAATGTAAGAGAAACTTGCAAACTTATTTTTCAAACCACTATCCCTAACTAGCATTATAAAGAAATGACATCAAGATAAGGATAATATGTATCAGTGAAATAAAATTAAAATTGGAATGTAAAGGATTAAAATAATATTAAAAAAAATCTTGAGATAAAAAACGTTTAAAAAACTCAACAAGTAATGACTAATTACAAGTGTTGCATCAGCGTTTCTGAAAAAAAAAAGTGACTCCTGACACAATATTATGTCGAAAATACATCAAGGAATTTATTTGTGTTGAAAAAAAGAAAAGATAATTAGCTGAGAGAAAAGAGTCAAAAAGAATCTGTGTTCAGGAAAAATCAAGTTTTTCACAATGGTCTTTCTTTTAATACCCTTTTCAATAAAGTTCACTTCAAATTGCTTTCCATCTGTATTGACATTGTAGGTCAGATACTTCAAAATGGTACTACTTTCAGAGCAACGTCCTAAAATCAGAGCAGTGGTAGACTTTTGCCTGTACATATACAGTCCATCACAACAGGAACCATACTACCCAGACTGGAAAGCTCTTGTGAGTTCAGTGGCATAGACATAGATACAGACATTTTTTAAATCAGCAGAAAGAAAAAAAAAAGAAAAGCAGGAAGAGAATAACTGACCTAAAGAAAATTAAATAAATAAGTTTAAAGGCCAAAAAGTAACAACAGCAGAGAAATAAACCAAACTACAGAGGTTTACGTATTAACATGTAACTGAAAGAAAGAAAAAAATCTTTAACAAGTCCTAACTTTTGGTACAACAGTTGTAGTGATTGATAATGGTCTGCAATAACCTGGTTAAAACAGGCTAGAAATGCAGTAGCTGTGATATGCCTGAATACGAGGCTTTCATTAAGGTTAGCTATCTCGTTCATTTTGCCAAATGAATACGTTCCGGCTTTGTCCATATATTTGCACAATTTTTATTTCATTAGCAATATTTCTCTGTGTGTAGATTGGGAAGACAGAAAGGTGAAGAAGGAAAGGAAGTGGGAAAGAGACTGAAGAGGAAAGGTAAGGGTAGTTATACTGGTTAAGAAAAGGTAAAAATCAGATTTTTTGGTAGCAGAATATTTCAGTTACAGCCTACATCTTTTCACCTTGAGTCAGAAAATAATTTATGCTGGAAGGGAGTCCTAGGGATCATAAGGTCCAGTCTTCTGCTCAAAATAGGGTCAACTCTGCAGTACTTTTCCCTAGAAAAGGGAAAATATGCTCAAGTAATCCTAGACAGTGTAAGGGAGTAATTGATACAAAGGGAATGCAAGTAATGAAAAAAATCCAATTTGTTGGTGTGGAGACCGGATTAACACACATCATGGAGATGAGCTGTCTCTACATCTTCAGCAGAAGATCTTCAAAAGGAGGATCCCTTTTTAATTTATTTGTCAGGAAATGAGATACGCACTTGATCTTATGGCTTAAAACTTCAACTTTCCAGTCAGTTCAAGTTATGTAAGACTAAATTAAATTGCAGAAGTTCTGCACTGATTTATATAGATTACTAAATACAACAGCAAACTGAGTTTCTAGTTGTATTACATCAAAATTTTCCTGAAAATATAGAGACAAATACTTATAAAAGCATAGGAGACAGATCTATTTGCTTTAAGATTTTTCTTGCTTTCCTCTTTCCACATCTCTCCCTCTGCAGAAGATCTTTTACATTAGATACCTTTTTCTTTATTACCAGATGTTATTGTTTAATTTATTTTCTGAGATCTTTTTGGAACTGTACAAAGAACTGGAAAACCATTTTTACCATTGTTTAAAATACGACATACATAAACTGTGGCATAATCTCACTGTAAACATGACAGTCACCCAGGAACCACACAATGACTCACGATCGCTGGAGAGGCATAGGTACACAGCACTGGTAGCTAGTTTAAAGTTAATTTAGTTTCTCTCTAATTTTGATCAGGCTTGGCTGACAACTTCAAAAATAGTCCTTGGGAAAGAGAATACAAACCCAGAGGAGAACAGGGAAAACAAGGAAAACAGCCAAAGCTGTTTGTTGTGTAGTAACAGGAACATGATAAATTAGAATTGTCACGTAGGAGAGGTGCCATTTGGAGCACGTTTTATCTGTCAGTGTTTTCCATTCTCACTGGCAAAGCACAAAGCTTTCCTCAACTTCAGTTGCACAAACACATTAGCAGCATATCCTGACTATCCTCAAGAAACATCTGAGATTCCCTAGTTTTACATATAAGCCTTAAAAGCCTTTATGGGCCTGATGCTCTTCCTCTAAACCTGAACTACAAGACAAACTGAAAAATAATACCTTTGATGTAGAAAATACAGCTCAGTAGGCTGACAGTCATTTTCTAGTACTGTACTCCAATTTTTAGTTATTTGTTTTTTATGCTATAAATTTGAAAAAACACAGACCGAAATTTTTGTCTTCCTTTCTGCATTACAAACACGTACAAAGATTTTCAATCACAGAATCACAGAATCATAAGGTTGGAAGGGACCTCTGCAGATCATCCAGTCCAACCCCCTGCCAGAGCAGGGCCACCTTAGAGCAGGTTGCACAGGAACGCGTCCAGGGGGGTTTGAATGTCTCCAGAGACGGAGACTCCCCCCCCTCCCTGGGCAGCCTGTGCCAGGGCTCTGCCACCCTCAAGGGAAAGAAGTTCCTCCTCATGTTTAGGTGGAATTTCCTATACTCAAGTTTGTGCCCATTGCCTCTTGTCCTGTCCCTGGGCTCTACCGAAAAGAGCCTGGCCCCATCCTGCTGACACAATGGTACAATGATACAATGGTTTTATAATGGTAAGTATGGATCTTCTGAATGGCACACTCTATTTATAATGCCACTTTCTTTTACTGTTCTGGTAGGATATTCCAATGTGCTTAGCGAAGTTTAGAGCACGCTGAAACTGTTGTTTAAAAAAAAAAAAAAAAGAAAAAGATAAAAACAGTGCTGGAGTTCATCAGAGTATCTTGGCCAAGTTTTAGTTACTAAATGACCTTGAATGCTGTGATAAGCAAATAGCATCTTAATGTCACCTATTTACTATGTGTTTAATATCAATTTAAAAAAAAATCTAAGACAGTGATCTGTGAATTCTTCCTGGTTTAAAAATCAAAAGAAGAGATTATTAAGAATTCAGTGTAATCTAAACAGGTTTTTTTACACAATTGCCTGTTTTCACTAGCAATTTTATAGCTGAATTCATGTGTTAAACACATGTTCTTCCCCAAAAACTATGAACAATCAGTTTGTGAAATACTTCTTAAACCAGAGTCTCAAACTGCCCAAAATTTCTAAAACTTCGTGCTTAGAATGAGGTGTTATTTTCATATGCAGGAACACTGATATTCAAAAAGATCTTATAAAATTGATAGAAAAGTTACCAAACCACAGATCTCTAAGGGACTGTTCGATACCACTCATCATAGCTGACAGATCTGCTTTTCTTTAATTTTTTTTAACACTATAGATCTTAAAAAAGCTGTATTTCTTTGATATAAAAACTGCAGGAGGTACCATACAAACAAAATACAGCACAGGTTGTGATCAAATATTTATTGGAAGTGGAACAAATGTGGCACATACCACGGAGGTGTGCTCTCAGACGGCCTGTTCTATTTTTAGATTTGAGAAAATATTAAGTACTACATTGCTTTGTTGACTTTGTTAGGTTTTGCAGTCTGTGACACAATCAGATTCAATTAAGCACCAAGAATTGCATTAGCAAGACATCTGGGACATTTCTGGAATAAAAGCTTTTTTGTGAAAAAGAGATGATTAATAAAATTAGATTACTGCAACCCAATGAAATTATAGTCCTTTACATAAAGTTGAAGGATAACGTGCTCTTCCTCTGCATTTTTCTACATTTTTAAACCCATTTACACTTTTAATCTCTGATTTTATCTATGAGAAGTGTAAAATATTAAAAACAGGTAAAGTTTTATCTTTAGCTCTTGCTAACTGATAAATTGTTAAAGATAAAAAAAAAACCAAGCACAGAGAGAAGTTTACTGATAATTACATATTCTTGAATCTGAATTTAACTATATTTCAACTATAAGCTAGTCCTTGAGAAATCAATGAAAGTGAATACCAGATAAGTTATGAAAACATCTAAGCAGGCATAAAAAGTATACTAATTTACCAAGGAAAACTAAATTAGTTAATTAAAACTATTAGGTTAAATACTGTTTAACAACTAGGGTTCCCTTTCTTTATAGATTTACTTTCAGTTTAATGATTCAGTAAGACAACCAACGCCTCTTTCATACCAGTGTGATGGGTTACAAAGAATATCACATACCATTAAAACCATGCAAACAGGCTTTATATGATGCATTCTGGCAGCTCAACACACTTTCAGCATTTTGAGAACACTTGTTTTGCCGAAAATAAGCTTGCAGCATTAAGAGAGTGACCTAGCTTTTCGTGACTGTCAGAATTCTGCACTTTTCACAAAACCATGAAGAAGACTGATACAATGTGTTTTAGATCTTGCACCACTAAATAATGTAAAAAAGCCTCTGTCTCTCTCTTGTTGTGACAAGCTGATCTGTTCTCAGGTTTTTTTAAGAGTATTACTAAATTTTGCCCCATAAGCCCAGCTGCAATCATCATTCTGGTGACAGCAAATTTTGCTAAAAATGTGGCGTCCATTTTTTCATCCTGCTGTGTGGGCTTTTTATTGGAAAGGTGTCATTAATTGTTTTGCTACCATTATAACTATGTTCTTGATTTTGCTTTCTAATGTAACAGCAGGGTGTCAGACAACCATCACTGGTATCAGTGGTATCAGTTCCAGAGGATGAAAGGAGACCTCTAAGAGCCAGTGAAACATTACCAAAAGGGTGATGGTACAAATAGGAACTTTCCTTTCACAATAATCAACCATAGAATCATAGATGGCCTTTAAAGCCCATCTAGTCCAACCCCTCTGCAGTGAGCAGGGACAACTAGATCAGGTTGCTCAGAGCCTCATCAAGCCTGGCCTTGAATGTGTCCAGGGATGGGGCTTCCATCACTTGGGCAACCTGTTCCAGTGCCTCACCACCCTCAATGTAAAAAAATTCTTCTTAATATCTAAATAATAATGAGCATACAAACAGGATACATCATATAGAATGAAAGGAAAACAAACAGAAAAAAACCAAAACAAAACAAAAAACACATTAAAAAGCATGGGGTTTTTTTGTTTGTTTGTTTAAGGAGACATGAGGATCAGTTATGAATGCAAAAAAGGAGCTGGTGCCAATAAAAAAAGGTAAAATTGGCTTTTTTCTGTAGGAAGTTTTCACCTGGATTTCAACAATGGCAGTTATGAGTGCTTGTCTTAAGTATAGAAACCAGAGGACATAATTTGCAAGCCAAGAAGATTAATGCATTCTCTAAGCAATGATATAGACTATTAACTTTTCAAGTGTGCTCATTTAAATGTTTTATTTACAAAATTGTAACTTAAAAGCCATTGTGAAACTCACACAGCTACATTCTACAGAACAGGTTTCAAGGCAAGCACCCTTCTGTCAAGCAAGAGGCGGAGAAACAGAGTGGCGCTGACTTTCACAGCCATAGACAACAGTGTCACAAAGTTTTTATCAATAGAAAGTATAATGCCTACAGGAAAGTACTGTACAGAGACAGAAAATGTATCCTAGTACTCCATTGAAGGAATGAGTTTGTTACCCTCTGCTCTCTGGATATATATTTCAGAATTACCCCTACCACATATCTTAATGCTCTTTGATTCTTCTTAAATGAAATTTGCCAGATTTAAAGAACTTTTTCCTGATTTCTGTCTAGCTACTTGAAAATGTGGTTCTTTTATTTTTCACAGCCCTGTTGGGCTGGTTTGGGTTGGGATAGAGTTAATTTTCCTCACAGTAGTTGGTAAGGGGTTATGTTTTGGATTTATGCTGAAAAGAGTATTGCTAATACAGGGATGATTTCATTATTGCTGAGCAGCGCTTACATGGAGTCAAGGCCTTTTCTGTTCCCCACACAACCCCGCCAGGAAGTAGGCTGGGGGTGCACAAGAAGTTGGGAGGGGACAAGCTGACGTCAACTGAACAAAGGGATATTCCATACCATATGGCATCATGGTCAGCAATAAAACTAGGGGAGAAGTGGGTGGTGGGAGGGATGCTGCTGGAGAAGTGGCTGGGTGTCAGTCGATTAGTGGGGAGCAATTGTTTTCATTTTCATCACTTGTCTTTACTGGGTTTTATTTCTCTCTCTGTTATTTTCCTTTTTGTTACAACAACAACTTCTTCTTCTTCATATTACTATTATTATTATATTACAATTATTAAACCATCTTTATCTCAACCTATTAATTTTCTCACTTCTACCTTTCTAATTGTCTCCCCCATGCTGCTGGGGAGGAGGGAGCGAGCAGCTGTGTGGTGTTTAGATGCTGGTTAAACCACAACACTTGTCTTCTGCAGAATAGGATTCTTCAACTACCAACTTTCTAACTATTAAAAATATGAAGCCACAACCTTCTGAAGAAGCAGCAGTACCTCTTAGCAAAAATACTAATATGTGTTTCCAATCAAAATCAAATAGTTTCTTTTGTTTGTTTAAAGAATAGTTTATTACTATTTTGAAACAAAATATTTCATTAAAAATGTTCAAATAAAATATAGTGATATCTCTGAATTATTTACTCCATTTCTGGAAGCCAAACTATTGGACTTCCATTTTACTCTTTCTTGTACCTGCTCAACAAAAAATTTTTCACTTGCACTCTGGTAGGCTTAGCAAGGTAGAAAATGGAGACACAAAATTATAGTTACTGAAGAGAGATCACAAAATCAAGAAACTGAAAAATAAACTTATCTCTGGCCTTTCTGTCTCTCTGGGTTTTCAATATATCTTTCCATAAAAGCATTGTGTGTTTTCTAAGAAACAGAAAACTGTCAGGAATTAGTGATAGGCAAATAAAGAATATAATTATGCTGCAGCGTGGGTCCAAAGCATGGATATTGTGTAAATCCTGGTCAACCCATCTCAAAAAGTACTTACTAGAACTGGAAAAGCTTTGGATATGGAAAAAGCTGTAGGTCAGTCCCCATGGAAGGAATGACTAAAAAAACTAGGTTTCACGAGCAAGGGAAAGAGATTACAGGAGACACATGACAGCCATGACATCTACAAAATGATGAGTGGCATGACAAGGGCAGACGGGGAGTATTTGTTCATTGTTTCTTCTAAGATACGAACTAGAAGGCATCCAAAGAAGCTGACACACATGTAGTTTAAAGCAGACAAGAGGAGCTTCTTCAAGTATTAGGTAGGTAACTGTGTGTCTCCTTGCCACAGAAGGCTGTGGATATTAAAACTTTACATGGAAAACAGACAAACACATGAAAAAGAAAACTGTTGAGGATGTTCAAAAGCTTTGTCTAGCTCGGGAATACCTTCAGCTGCACATTGCTGGAGTTTGGAAGAGTATTTACGACCAGGATCAGTAAATTTTTAATCTGTTCTTACAGTCTTTGTTAGGCATCCCCTCTTACCCACTGCCAAAGGTGATGTTAATCTTGTTCTCATTCATTACAGCTATTCTTAGAAGTGTGCCCACCTCTCATTACCAGTAGCAGCACTAACATACATGTGATAAAATACAGCTGAACTGCAGGTTAACCCGAAAGTCTTCACGGTACATAGAGAATTGAAATATAAAAGACTGATGTCAGAGAAATTTCCTTTCCTCCTTAGCCAACTGTGTTTTACATCCAGCACAAATGTTTCCAATATCAGCTTACAGGTGAGAAGAGAGGGAAGTACTCCTGCAAAGTGATTACAGCACAGCAATGTGTTCTCTACAGGTAGTTCTCCACTGACAGCCTTTCATCAGAAATGCTCATTTAAATCAGGGCCATGAAGCTGGGGTGGCACTGAGTCCCTGAGGATATTTGCTTTCCATGGTGCCTCAATGGAGCTGACAAGAACAATCCAAAACACACTGCCTATGCCTGTCCACAAGAGACAATCCAAATGCATTTCTAGACTAAATATTCTATTTCAATAGTCCCTGTTCTGTGATACGATCCCTGAATATAAGGCACCATTGATGTCAATTCAAACCAAAGATTTAAGGTGGGTGAGTAAGCAAACTGTTCCCAGTGTGTGTCACAGAGGTGTATGTTTTCTCCTTCAGAGAAAATATTTTTTACTATTTATACAAAATATTAAAGGATGTTTATTAAATTATGTATGAAAGATTTGCATGAATTGCTGACTCTCAATACTGTTTTTGAATCATTGTTAAAAAGTAGCTTGTTTAAAAAATCTTTAGGAAATTGTTAACACATATATCATCTGCAGTATACCATCTGTAGCAGCATCAAACATCTATTTTTTACAATCAAGGCAACTCTGGCAATGTCGAAGTTCAGAAGAAAGTAATAATAATGAACATTAATGTGACCGAGACATTCTGTAAGTAAGTATTTCTTTTTTATGAAGGCAGATTAAAATTGCAAACAAACATCCATATGAGGTCATCTTTTCACTTTCTAACATTTCACAAAAATCTATGAATTTGATCTCTCATCTACCAATAAAAACTGCACTATTATTGACACTTCAGGATTTCTCATTCAGTCACTGGCTATCCCACTAAGGTTAACCCAACAATCAAGGCTTTTTTTTTTTTTTTTTTTTTTTTTTATGGGTTTTTTTTTTTTTTTTTTTTTTTTTTGTAAGGGCTTGCTCATTATTTCTATATTTATTTAAATAACAGTGACATTGTAAAATGTCTTTCTTTCACACTACATTACTAGACCTCTTACTGATAGAATTTTTAAACCTACTTTGAGCTCAATTCAAATAAGCATGGACTTGCAAAGTAACAGCTGACATAGAGAAGTACTGTACTCAGAATGGAAAAAAAATGTTAGGTAGCCTGTGTTAACACACGAACCATGCGTCAAGAAAGCTTGAGTTATATGTGTGGACCTCCTCAGTCTGTTAGCCTCCCTAGTTAGAAGTGTTGGGCCTTTGGAAATTACAGTTCTGCCCTCCTGAAAAAGACACAAATTCTTTTCTCTAGCTGAGAAATGGGCAAAGGAAAACATATTTTATTTAAGGGGGAAGGAGATGTGATATTTCAGAAGTGCAGTGAAGAGTAATTGGATATCCTGTGAGGAAAGGCATGATACATTATCATTTAAGTTATAATCACTAATTATTATCACTAACAACTTGCCCCTGAGGAAACGGTTTATTTATTTTAGCTGAACTATACAGTTCATGCACTAATATGCAAACTCCATTGACCAAAATTTTTTTTCTTCTTAATTTACACATAAGATTTTGTTCCCTCTCAGAGTTAAAATCCACCCTATTCCTAAAGCTGCAATAGGTAGGACAAAGAAAGAGTATATTCTTATCTTGTTATGTAAAAGCAAGGGCAGGTCAAATGTGTTCCTGAAATTCCCAGATTGCTCCATTCTGTTACAACAAACTAAAAATCCAAGCAACTGACCCAATAAACAAAAATGTTATGTTTAGACTAGGAATACATTGGAGATAGAGTATGTCACTCTGATTTTTAAACTCCTTTGTTTTCCTTTTTTGCCCAGTAAGCACGTGAGTTGGAACTCCATAATGATAAGACAACGATAGCACAAGGCAGATGGTGTGTGGGTAAGCCAAGAAATGAGTTTCACAGAAATGCATTGGTGGAATAAAAGCTACCTGGGACTAATCCACAAGAGGACTACTTTCAGTGAAACAGTTTGGTTTTATTTCAGTCGTGAGTACACTTAAAGATTCTTCTTCTCCCTATTTTTACATATGCCGGTGTGAAGGGGAATTGTTTAAGTGTAGTGGGTTTGGCAGAGCTACTCTGTGTGTGCCAATGCCATGCCAAGCGTGCTCCAGAAGGGGTCATTTGCACATAATGTAAGAGGCCTCCTTTCCACCAAAGTATGGATTTGGAAGGAAAAGAGGTTTCATGATCACCACAGGTTCCCACATTCAATTGATTTATACTGGAAATACCTTACACACAGTGCCCAACCTGAGAATTTCATGGCATGTTCCAATTCTCCTTCCTTCTTTCAGGTTCAGTATTGCCAAGCCTCACATCAGTTACAAGCACCTCAGCACAAGGAGTGTCTACATACATACAGAAAAATGCCACAGGATAAATAACAGACTCAGAAGATGCCAGGAATCATCATATTCACAGAAACTATCATACATGATAGGATAATGTCATCAGACCCAGGTTGTTTTACTGCCACATATTTCAACATGGTGGGTTATCCCAGAACATTTAAATTAAACATGCAAGTCCCAGGTGATGGGAAGAAAGGATTTAAAAAAATAAAAACAAAGCACTCATTTTAAAAACTTGAAGGAAAATCATGAATCCAGATACAATTGAGTTCTAATTTGCATTTGTGTCTCTATTGCTCATTTTCCCTCAGAATCTTCACTAACTTTAATGGTAACTTGCTTTGGCTTAGGGGACTGTCCATACCAAATTATTTTGGGACTGATTCTGGGTAATTGGATTAAATCCACAGTCACAAAGGTATTTAAGCAACTGATACTGTAGCAGAAATGTTGGTACCTGAATAAGCAACTGTAATTAGTATTTCAATTACATTGTGTTCCCTGATTGATTACACATTTTATAAAAATACCACATCTACTGAAAATGAAAGATCGAACTCTCCCGGGAGAAAGGAGGACAGAATAGCCCACAGAGAATTCAGCATTAAGTTGTCAGATGAGTCTTCCCATCCTGGCATGCCAAATTTCTCACAAAGCCCTGACCATCATTTCAATAGCTTGCCTAATGCTTTGCTATGACACATCCCCAAAACATCAGGTACAGAGAATACAACTTGCACCAGAAGTTTGATGGATATCGTGTTAAAGGGTGCAAGTTATCTCCATGTGTACTCAAATTTATTAAGTCACAGTCTATAACCATGAGACAGTTTCATGGTGCCTTTGTTTTATAGCAAGAGAAAAAGACATTAGTGCTCTTCTACAAGAGGTAAGAGAGATGAAGTCATTAGCGTTTGCACAGCAACCTTGTCAATCGAGTGATTTAGTAACAAGTTTGCATCCTCTTTAATTATAAAGTTCAGGGAAATATCACATTACCTGAAAACCAAAAGACAAATTCCCTCCTAATGTGGGTCTACTGAGAGCTATTTCCATGGATAATTTGACCCTAAATTCTCAGCTCCACTGACTACAACAAGCTGCCAAATTCACACAATTATTTTAAATTAATAGTTATCTGTTGCCCAAACAACAAGTGCTGCGAGAATTTCCATGAGGACAATTTTCATCCAGGAAAGCCAGAACAGGCATTTAACCCCACCATTTAGGTCTTTGTGCAATTCCAGCAGGCATGCAGGAGACAAGGGAGTAATAAAAGCTGTACAGTGCACATCTTTGCTCTAGGAGCGGAAAGGGAGAGACCAGTTGTGTGAGAGAGCTGAAAGAGAAGCTTAACTAACGTATTCTCAGAGTTCAAGGGGGACAGGGCAAGCACAGGGAAAATCTGAAGAACTGAAGTTCTTCCTAGGTCCAAGGATCAGAGCCTAAGACTACGTTATGAATAGGACTCATCTTTTTATTTGATTAGTCTTTGAAAAAAGTTTGAAAAAATGTATCTGTATTATCTTTTTATAGCCTGTTCTGATCACATGCCCTGCAGATAGATATCAGTTTAACCTTGACCGGCCAGATGAAGAAATCCAAGCAGAGAACAGTTCAAACAAGTTCAGGACGGGGTACTCTCTTCTAGGTCAGATGACTGCTGAAAAAAAGGAAGGATATAATTAGATTTTACCACATTAATTGGCAAAAAACTTCCATTTTTTTTAATTAGATGGAAGTTACTGAATGCAGGTACATCTTTGCATTGCCATGATATCAAAGGAGACAATGAAAACTGAGTAGTGTTACTTACTTTTTCCTAACATACAAAGTAATATTTTTTATCATCTCCTGGCTACTCTGGACACTTAAGTGGCAAGTAGGCAAAGGAGCAAACATGTATGTTTAAGTCCTAATACCCCCCTTAAAACTATAAGAAATGTTTGAAATTCTTGGTTCTTGAGGAAGCTGAAGCTCATCTCTCCTTCCTCACCTGCGTTTCTTCAGAACGTCTGTCTAGGAACCCCATTAACAATCAATTGTAGCAAGTCTGACAACTCAACATTTGCTAATCCTAAGGAGTACAAAAATAGACCTGTTTTAAATTAGAAAAGGAATTAATAAAGAATAATATTATAAAATAATAGAAAAATTATAAACACTGAGCTTGAAATGGTGCTCAGTGTAATTAACATGTTGCCTTACTTTTAAGCTACAACCCACTTTGTTTTAAAACGTATCTGCACTATCTTTCTATTTCTGGAATAATATATACATTTGATTGGGGTGTTTTAGTTCACTGCAGCTGGCAAATTCTAATTAAAGAAACCAGAGCTGGGAATTCAGATCTGAGTATGCCATAGTGTCCTTAATTCATGTTGGATGCAAAATTAAGACAAATACTTGCACTGCCATATTCTATTGTTATTTGTAGATCCGCAGAGAACTAATGCAAATCCACACACAACTCCAGAAAGCAGAGATATATGAAAGTCAGCATCTGCAAAGGCTTTGCAGTGTAAAGAACAAGAGTCTCCAAACTCATTATACATATGCTTAGGAAAGACAGTGTCTCCTTCTCTGTGTGACCCTGTTGAGACTTCTTTCAAGGCTTTTGAAGGATGTGCTTTCATGCAAAAAATCGTGCAACGTTGCAGCGCTTTTCCATGATACAAGAAATGGACATGGACCTGTTGGAGTAGGTCCAGAGGAGGCCACAAAGATGATCCGAGGGCTGGAGCCCCTCTGCTGTGAGGACAGGCTGAGAGAGTTGGGGTTGTTCAGCCTGGAGAAGAGAAGGCTCCAGGGAGACCTTGTAGCGGCCTTCCAGTACCTAAAGGGGGACTATAAGAAAGCTGGGGAGGGGCTGTTTGCAAGGGCATGTAGTGATAGGACGAGCGATAATGGTTTTAAACAAGAGCAGGGTAGGTTTATATTAGACATTAGGAAGAAGTTCTTCACAATGAGGGTGGTGAGACACTGGCAGAGGCTGCCCAGAGAGGGGGTGGAGGCCCCATCCCTGGAGACATTCAAGGCCAGGCTGGATGAGGCTCTGAGGAACCTGATCTAGTTGAAGATGTCCCTGCTCCCTGCAGGGGGGCTGGACTAGGTGGCCTTTAAAGGTCCCTTCCAGCCCAACACATCCTATGGTTCTATGGCAGAAGGGGACAGAACTGAAGAAGGTGTGGAGATCCTTTTGCTCCTGTATACCACCACAGTGGCCAGGGTGGTCTTTGGGCACAGGCAAAGCAGGCACTGCCAAGCATTAACTGTTAGCAAACTCCACTGCTCCACTGCTATTTTGACACTCCAATTTTGTTTCAGACAAAGCCTTGGAAAGCCGGGTTAGAGCCTTAGGCTGGGGGTAGGATTGTATAACTACTGCTACATGAGGAGGTCCTATTTATCTTCAGTCATGACCAACTCTCGCTGTTCTTCTAACAGTGGTAAGAACAAGAAACCAAAGTTTCCAGTACTCATCTCAGGTCCTCCTCCATTTTCTTTCATGAGAACTAGCTTCACTGTGGCCTCCCATCCTTTGACTGGCAACACTCAACTCTGCATGTGTCATTTAAGACTCTCTGAGCTGGTTTTGTCAGTCACACTCACAACATGGTTGTGCAGGATGATATGAATTTACTGCCCTGGGTAGGTAAAGCATGAAAATTACTCCTGTGTCTCCCAGGTTCCAGAAGGGACTCTCAAGAAGACCTGTGCCTCAGAGGCATGTCGGGAAAAACAAGCCCCTGATAGTTTGCTTGAAAGCAGTGTCCCAATACGCCCATTCTTTCATTCCAAAATTAGGTGTTGTGAATGGGGAACTGCAGGCACTAGGGCTTTATTGAGGGCAAAGCCTACAAAGGCAGGCTTCTGTTACAGAACTGGTTTACATGCAGTATTTTAGTGAAGGTAAGAAAGGCATTTAGCTCATTATTTCTATCAAAAGCTTACTTCTAGTCTGGCGCTATTAAGTTTCAGCGCTTATTCACAGCTTCAAGATGTGCCATCAGAGAACTGGCTATATTTAGACTAGAAAATACATACGCAGAAGTGTTGGCAAATTTTGATTCTTTTGTACTCTACCGTGGTCATGGAAAGTATTCTACTGTTGGTAACCTTATAATATGACTGTTGAATTTCCACTGTACTTTATGGATTTGTGTACTTAGACTGAAACAAAAGAGCAGGAAACAAGTACTGCCATAACACTGCCAATGTAGCCAAAAATCTAATTTCCTGTATTTATTTTTCAAATACAAGTATGTAGTCAGATATACACCACTGTGAATACACTTAGCATGAGGGATTTTCAAAGACTATTCCAAAGAATCCCTTTCCCTGAAAATTTATGTTTATACATGAATTTTCTTGGGAAAAGTTTGTTCCTACTACCTGCCAACTCTTCTCCCAGCACCTGGCTGAGATCTAGAGAAAGAATTGTAGATTTTAAATTAATCTTGCTGCATAGCTGTTCGTCAATATGTAAAAAATACCTGCAAGCATGTTTAACTGTGTCATATCTCTTCCAATTCACAGTGCTTACATGACTTTCAACGGTAAGATGTCTTATAAACATTTTCTAGTTCAGTAATGTAAACAAGGCTTAAATTATTTACAAATATGCAGACTGAGACAAGGACAGGGCAAGACCCATTTTAAAACATACTTATGAGATTTCTGAAAGAGTCCCTTATATCCTCCACTATTGGAGTTATATGGCAGAACAGGGTTATTCTGTAAAGTGTTCCTGCTAAGTTGAACTATAATGAACACTGTGAGGCACTTAAAATACCTGAACACTACAGATAAACTGCTTCACTGATTATACATTCGTTCTGCAGTACCTGCAATATAAAAACATGGGCTGTTCAAAATCCCTGATTAAATTATTGGATGTAAAATTGATTTCCGACAAATAAATTTTTGCTTTTTTGGTTTGTCAAGATTGCTATTGTCTCTTGCAAGAATTTTTTTTCCTTTGAAGCCGAACCAAACCCAAGAAGTGTCAGCAGAAATCCCAAATATTTCCACTGTGTTTGACTTCCATAGTGCCTCATCATGAACACTGTTTGTTTTCCTACTCTTTGCTATGAATGAGCTTCCCCACTGGTTTGCTTCTCCTGAGAGCATTGTCTGATTGCTGTGATTCAGCTGCTCTCTGCTGCTCTTCCTGGAGAGGTGACCACAGCAAACCAGCAGAAACGCTGTAGGAACCCAGCACAAACAAAAGCAGGGAGGAGGCGGCCATCCCAAATCTCACATTGCACTCATTTGCCTGTATATTATTTTTCTTTCAAACTCCTCCACAAGCAGAAGAATTTTCTTGTGGAAAAAGTTTGCATCTTGAACCAGCCCCTATTTTACCCACAAGCCCAGGCTGTTAGAACCATACAGATTTCAAGCCACTGTAAAGCTAGTGAGAAGGCTGGCAGCGTCCTCCTACACCCATTTTATATGGGTGCTACTTGCCAAGTTGGCTGCATTCCTTCTAAGGGAACAAGCTAGCTTACGGAATAAGAACTCTTATTTCTTTAAAAAAACAAGCTGTGTGCAACATCACTACAAAATTATGCAAATTACCTTGTCAAACATATCAGACTGATGGTTCTAAAGAGGCTGGAAATTGCCAAAAGATTTCTACCTCTAGGCAGACTATACCATTATAACATGGCTTGGAGCCATACTGCCTTACCTTGCGAAAAACTCACTTTCCTCAGACCACCACTTTCACAGGCTGTTATTTTAAAAAGATGTGCTAGGCTTTGAGGGTTCTTTTGTGGGGTTTTTTTTTTTTTTTTGGTCTACATGTAGCACGCAGCATTTAGACTTGTACGCAATGGCATGAAAAACAGTCTGAATTAACTAGGAGCAACTAGGCACATAGTATTCAAATTGTCAGACTGAGCTGCAGGTCATGGCACAGATGGGCTTCCAAATATTTGTCACAGCATGTGGCCAATCACTAGAGTGTGTTTCAGATAGAATAGTTAGTGAATTGAAATAACTAGCCAAGCTATTTCATGGAGATGAATTAAATTAGATTAATTCTTGCCAACTACAGACATAAACTTGAGCTAATCTTTTCCTTGTCCCTGTAGTGTACGAAAAAAGCAGTTGTTCAACTTCAGCTGATTCACTCTATTTCAAAGTGCCTTCATTTTAGCTGTGTATCCCAAAGAGCCATAGAATGTGTATTTTAGAGCTCTAAAGAAAAATCACACATATTGAAATATTAGATAAGAGAATCAATCACATTGTAGTTACAATTCTATGTAGATTGTTGATGATTGACAATTTCAGTTTGACTTGCCCTTTGCTGAACAGAATTGAGAAGAACATACCAGTGGGTCTTATCTGTGTGTTGGACAGACATGGGAAAGAGCAAGATTTCTGTGGAAAGTGCTCTGGTGATATTTTACCACAGCACGCTATTTGGTCAAAAATCGTGCTTATAGTTAAATGTAATGAAAACATGAATATTTTATAAGATGTCATGAAAACCAGTTTGGAAGTTTTTGTGGACTAAAAGTATCTATATATCTACATGTACAACTGTATATGTATTTATATCTATGCAAAAGTAAACGGTTTAATCACTCTGCTTTACCAGTATGTGTTTCAGCAGCTTAGATAATTCAGTCTTTCATTCGATATGACAAAACAAAGCAAAATAAACCAAACTAAAAATGATGATTTCATTAAGGCCTGCAGCAGCATAGTTAACTTACTGTATGAAAGTATGCAGAAAACCCATTTGTCAATTTGAAAGCACTGGTATTACATCGCACATACAAAAATGCCCGAGTGAAAATCTAAGCCGTGATCTATAGGTAGAAGCAATGAAAAGAAAGCAAAATAATGTAGCAAATGAACCTGATAATCTGGTTCACATTTTCATTGTGCTGAAGTGCAGTGCTCGTCTCTGAAAACAGTTACGTCTGTATTGATGATCAAGACTGAGAGTTTTGCAGAATCTACATTTTTGGGTTGCTTTCAGCTGATAGTGCTTTATTACCACTATCATCTTTGTTTAATCATTAGTTAGAATGAAAAAATGTTAGTTTCAGTAACAGATAATGCATAGGTTCTCCTGCTGACAGAGCTGAAGTGTTTCTGGTTTTCAGTTGTATCTTGCTGCGAGAGACAGTTTTAAGGCAAAGTGATTTGCCCTGCTGGCTCTGCCTGTTATATCTCATTTGGGGTCAAAACCCCCAAAATCTAACCTGGGTAGCCTGGCTTACATACTCCTAAGAGTGTCTTCAGTCCGAGAACGGTTAAAACAGCTGGTAAACCAAGTATAATTCGTGTCTAAAATTTTCATTTTAAGGAGGAAAACCTAACTGAACTTGCGTCTACTTGTATAAAACTTTCAAGACATGAAAATCTCAGTTTCCACGTATAAGAACTATTCTTACAGCTACTGGTGAGGCAGTGCCTGCTATCAGTAAAGGACTGCAGACCCACCACCAGAGAAGAGCTGTGGCACCTCCTGAGAGACTGAGTCTTTCTCTAATCCCGCAGGGGAATGACACCTGCCAGCTACAATGGGCTGAAGAAAATGTCATTCACCTATGAAAACCAGACATTGCTTTCTAGGCTTTTCCTCTCCCCTATCTCATTCATTTTATTGCTTTTTTTTTTTTTTTTTCTTTTTTTCCTTCTTCTCCATGCTGCTGCCTGTCTCTGCCACCCTTTGGTGGGGAACAGAGTCACAGGCTGCCAGCACGGCGGTTTCTAAATGCTGCCATGGCATCTCTCGCAGCACCGAAGAGCAAAGTTGTCTGGGTGTGGAGAAAAGGGGAAGCCCTGGCAGGGGCTGAGGGCTGCACCCCCATGACAGCAAGCAAGGGGGGCTGCGTTCCTGACCAGCAGCACAGGGAGCAGCCAGCAGAAGAGCCATGTGCGTGGGACATCCACTACCCACAAGTTGCTTGATTTTATAAGATCATAGAATGATTTGGGTTGGAAGGGACCTTAAAGGTCATGTAGTTCCAACCCCCTGCCCTGGGCAGGGACACCTCCCACTAGACCAGGCTGCTTCAAGCCCCATCCAGCCTGGCCTTGAACACTTCCAGGGATGGGGCATCCACAGCTTCTCTGGGCAAACTGTGTCAGTGTCTCACCACCCTCACAGCAAGAGAACTTCTCACCAATCTAAGTCTACCCTTTTTCAGTTTAAAACCATTTTTTTCCATTTCTATTATTTAACTCAACTACATACTCCATGTTCCTTGCTGTCACCCTCACTGTTCCCCCAAAACCGACCTCAGATGCTACCCTAAAAATGACAAGAGTGTGAGTTTCAGACTGTCACAGCTTATGGCACTGTGTGTGTTGTTTTCCCCCGCTATTTACTAATGTAAGAGAATAAACTCGGAATCAGATAGCAGCTGATAGTATCTAAGATTCAGATTCACCTTATGACTTGGACGTGGCTCAGACCATCCAAAGTAAAGCATAAGATAAAAATAAGCAAGATTGCGTTGCAACATATAGATGCTGCTCTGCAGCTGAGCTTTTCTAGTTAAGAGGTTGAAAGAAAAAACAGGAGACAAACAGGCCATAAATCTCAGGGGCCTCGTGCTCGCCTGGAGCTGTTGCAGTGCATTTATCATTGTTATATAAACCTAAAAGGCTTCTTTGGCTCGGTTTTCACTGGCACGAACATTTTAAATGAAAATTAATACATGCGTATGTAGATCAGTCCACTGCATGTAGCTACCTGGTGGGTAACTCCCAGGTGGAGATTTCTTTTTCTCCACACTGGCTTTTTTATTTTTATTTTTTTTCTCAATAGATCAAAAATAGCATGTGGGTTATATAACTAATAAATGAAACCAGAGACAAATCTTAGCCTTAGGCGCCATGTAGAAGGGACGGCAGCTGACAGCCTTGACTCCCAGGTTGTCAAATTCTGAGCAGGTTGCTAACTCCTGAACAATTCACGAGCTTGGAAATGTCACAGATATGGGTGAGTCAGTGTTACTGTCCTGATCTACAATAACATCATCTCTGTGGTAGCCAAGTACTTTATCTGTACAAATTAAGGTATGCGTTTAAATATGCCACTATAAATCACTGCTAAGCTGCTCTGTAGCAATTAGTCGAGGGAAGAGGCTAATGTTCTGCCGTTTTGCACTAACTGGGCAGAAAGTTCAGAAGGAAAGAATGCTTGGTCACCAGGAGAGCTCCTACTGTCATTTCCAGTTCAGGTGGTATTCCCACAGCCATTTCTCTGCTACAGAATGATATCTTTGTGCTGTCCTCATTTACAGTTATTTTAGATCCCTCGGACACTCAGCCCAGGGTGAAATTTAGAGAAACTGCTCTGTGTATCATAATAATATGACATTCAGGGCTTCATAAGTGTAGAAAACTGTTGTTTTTCTTGGTGGATGAGCTCAGAATACCATGTAGGTATCCTTCACCCTTTGAAAATATGGGAGAATTTAAGAAGTTGTTGAAGGAAAATGTTACTGGGTCAAAAAATTACTAAGGAGCTTTTCAAATCTGCCATGGAGGAAAGACAATCCCCTATTGAATCATTACTTTTTTTGAGCAAAATATCTTATTTATTCTTGGAGTTATCCCATATAATTTCTGATTGCTTACAGGTTCCTTTAGATTGAAAGATCCAATGGAAATCTGTGAGATAACTTGGCTCAAGGTCAATGTATTTACACCAAAGACAAATTTGCACATGAAAGGTGCCAAAGCTATAAGGAAGACAGAAGACAAAGGCAATGGAGAACAATTAGCTAATTAGTCTTGAAGTAAACTTCCTCAAACTCACCACCTTATTATGTAAAAAGGTGAAAACTGCTGGTCTGGTTTAACTGGAAAAATACACATGCAGGGGTTTTTTTGTGGGATACCAAGTAAATCTCAGATTTTTAAAACTGTACAACATCAAATCTAATATGGTGATTTTAGAAAGAACAGAAAAAAAAATTCAAATGTGATTGATTCCTCCTTTTGCTCTAGGAAGTCCGTTCTGAATTGATTTTTGCCAGCTCTTAAAATGAGTTTATATATTAAAAAAGGATTAGTTGAGATGATATGCTTCTAACTGACAATGTATTAATTCTGCTTTTTAAAGTGTCCTCTAATTGTGGTTAATGCTAGTTACATTGGCAGAAAGCAATGCCTGTAACTGTTACACCTCTAAGTCCAATTAACCAGTAGAGGACTCAGTTGTATTTGTATGCACTTGTCCACTATCAAGTAAACTCCAACTGCAAAACTTAGAAATCAGTATTTGCCAATATTTTCTTTTCTGTGGCTATTGTTGTTAAGGATGGCAGGAGTTCGGCCCCATTCTCAGATCTAATAGGATCTATAAGGCTGTGAGATACATTTTCAACACATATGCAGAGAAAACTGGACAGGGAAATGACAAATTGAGCATGGCATCCTCACAATATTGTTCCTTCAGTCCCAACACTGACTGTAACTGCCTGTGGGCTTCACCTTTCCTAGGGATACAAATTCATTGTTTGCAGGGAACTTGTGGCTCAACAAAACATGCCTGAGCGGCAGCTCAGAAATTGCTCCCTGCACTCTTCTTCCTCATTGTTGTGGGGTGGCTTTTCTCTTACAGACTAGGAATGGAGCAGGAATGGAGCACGGGCTTGTTCAGCAATCACCAGAGAGATATTTTGAGCCCAGGGGGAGTTAGATTTCAAAGTCGCTGCCTTTATGTTTCCCAGTCACCCACTCTCCCTAAGTGAGAGTTTCCCAGTCACCCACTCTCACCAACCTAGACTTCAAAGGCGACATAGTGACATTAAGGAGAAGAAAAGGCAGCACATTTTAATCAATAAGAAAGTCTCCTTCCTATGATCTCTTTCAAACATGGGCAGTCAGAAGCAGCTATAAAATTGCTTTGAATCCTCTGTTTGTTTTGAAGCAGAGGATGGTGATACATTTCAGTATGCTGAAATTTGCAGAATGAAATTAATTTGGGGAGGATAGCGGGCTGCTTTTGGAATAAACATCTGAAAACTTCTTAGTAACAACCGTACCACTCAAAGCATGACTCATAAAGGTAGCAGAAAAGGGAGATTTTAAACCCTCTTGAACAGGTTGGCCAGCCTCGTGTTTGAACTCTCCACGCAGAGCAGCCTACATGTTTGCTGGATTACCCAGTGGTATCTATAGAAACTCTGCGCTTGCATCTTCAGATCCAAAAATAAACAAGCAGGACTACTGTTTTTCACCTGTCCCTCTCAAGAACAGGCAAGAAATAGCTCTCTTTCTCCTAAAATGTTCCTGAACATTCCAAAACATTCAGTAAGATTAAAAAAGGCCAGTTCCTGTTAATCACAGAGCATTTATGAAAGAGTCTCCCATGACTTATATGCCAGCAAGAGTTAGTTTAATTTTTCTGAATGTAAAGTCATTATAATCCATTAAATTTATTATAATTTCTCACTGAACCAAAATAGATTTTCCTAATTCAATGATAATTTACTCGGAATTTTTTAATTTTGAAAATGGGCAAATGCGATCCTCTTTTAACTCTTTCTCTTTTATTCCTGCCTTCATTAACTCCATGGAATACGTATATTAAAAACACCTGAGGAACAGTAAAATTCAAGCGCACATTGGGATGGGACCCAAGTTCCGAAAAGACTATAGAGAGATCAAAATAAGAATCATATATTTACTTAATCATAGTCAGTTGAAAACCCTNGGGGCGCGGGGCGGGAAATATATACTCCTGGGAGAAGGCGTTTGATGTGTGATAGCCAACAGCTATTTCATCTACAGTATAAAACCAGGATTTATGCAGAAGTTGTCATAGTTTCTGATAGCTGAGCTTTGGTCAGAATGACAGCACAAGATGCTCAGTCCTGCAAAGCTTAGGCACTTCTGCATCTGTGCAGACACAAACCTTCAGGTGCATGGTAAACTTTAAATGCACGTAGTGTCATCTTTGGCTCTTAGGTGACCCTAGTATTAGTCAGCCACAGGCCAGACCGTTGGTCTGCACCATCAGGCTTAGATGTTTTATCCTATTTAAAACCTTTGCCTTTTCCATGGCAGAACATGGGTCCTTGGCACCTTCCCCAGTCCCGCTCTCCATTGTGCCCATGAAGGGCCTATTTGAGCCTTCCATGACTCCTTTCACGACCAAGCCCTGGAAACCAAGGTGATAGGGTGGGAGGAAAGTACACATGTCGATCTCATCCTGATGCTGAGTTAGGATACAGCCTGACAGGGTCACATCCAGATTCAGGAGATGAGAAATGCTGCCAGCTCTCACAAAACAGACACCTTTAGTTCTTTAAGCTATCTGGACATGGCCCATATAGTTTCTAAAAATCCTACTTGATACCTATAAATAAGCATTCTCTATTTAGTATCCTGAAAGTCAGTGTTCAGATTAACTGACTCATTTATTGGAATTATAAATGAGTCATTTTTTATCATCTGTTGAGAGGGCAGAGACTGAGGAAAAAAAAATGAACACAGATAATGAGCCATGATGCAGGAGGACAAAGGATGGCTGTGGGAACTGAAAAAATATAGGAGTACAATGAAATAAAATAAGTTGTTCTTTCTCAGGAAAGGAAATATGTGGTTTTCAGGTTTTCATAGAGAAATGTGACCATGAAGGGGAAGTCCTGTTTTTTTTTTTTTTTCTTTTAATTGGCAAAAGAAATTCAAAGCCCTTCTCTTTTAGCAATTATTTCACTTTTTTCCCTGTTTGCTTCTGGAAAATTAGCATATATATACCCTTATGTGGCTGCTCAAGCAGGGGCAGCTGCTCTTTCAGGATCCTCTAAAGTTTCAACAAAAATGCCAGTTTCATGTGGAGGAGGACCTGCTCTGTGAATTACAAGCTTTTGGGGACAAGAGCTATCTCAAATGATGACTCCTGATCTAATTTCTAATCTCTCAATGGAGTACTGAGATCCAGGAAGATTTTAAGCTACAGTTTTCAAATGTCCATTAGTGTTAAGAGATTACATTTGTATAAAAGGTTTCACAGTTTTATCAATACTCACTACTATGACTTATCACTAGTGTGGCAAGAAAGGTTTTGAAATCTTTTCCTAGGTTTTTCAGGTTTTTAAAATATGCACATAAATGACCAGTAGGATGTCAACAAACAAATCAGACCAATTTCANAAAAAAAAAAAAAAAGAGCAGAGCTTCTTTCTAAGCCCCATCACTTCCTTAATACTTTGGAGTTTTGCTTGATGCCATGGGAAGAGCTCCTGTCTGTACTGTGAAAGAAGACAGTAGAGCTCCTTACTCTTGCAATCAAACCATTCTCTCAGAAAACTTTTTCTCCTGCCTGCAGGGATTAATTTCAATAGCTCCTATCACCCTAATCCAATAGACTGCCATCTTTTATTACAACACACAGAGAATCCTGGAATCAAGATTTTAATTCCTATTTGCCCAGCATCCCCCACATACAATGCGGTTCCTTATTTTAATCTTCTCTCCCACATCCTTTCACAGAGTAAGTCTTACTGTAATGCGGTGTGAACTGTGGCATTGCTCATGTACTTAAATAATCTTATGCTATGGGACCAAAGCATGGGAGATAAAAAGGGCCGGNGCCAGCTCTCACAAAACAGACACCTTTAGTTCTTTAAGCTATCTGGACATGGCCCATATAGTTTCTAAAAATCCTACTTGATACCTATAAATAAGCATTCTCTATTTAGTATCCTGAAAGTCAGTGTTCAGATTAACTGACTCATTTATTGGAATTATAAATGAGTCATTTTTTATCATCTGTTGAGAGGGCAGAGACTGAGGAAAAAAAAATGAACACAGATAATGAGCCATGATGCAGGAGGACAAAGGATGGCTGTGGGAACTGAAAAAATATAGGAGTACAATGAAATAAAATAAGTTGTTCTTTCTCAGGAAAGGAAATATGTGGTTTTCAGGTTTTCATAGAGAAATGTGACCATGAAGGGGAAGTCCTGTTTTTTTTTTTTTTCTTTTAATTGGCAAAAGAAATTCAAAGCCCTTCTCTTTTAGCAATTATTTCACTTTTTTCCCTGTTTGCTTCTGGAAAATTAGCATATATATACCCTTATGTGGCTGCTCAAGCAGGGGCAGCTGCTCTTTCAGGATCCTCTAAAGTTTCAACAAAAATGCCAGTTTCATGTGGAGGAGGACCTGCTCTGTGAATTACAAGCTTTTGGGGACAAGAGCTATCTCAAATGATGACTCCTGATCTAATTTCTAATCTCTCAATGGAGTACTGAGATCCAGGAAGATTTTAAGCTACAGTTTTCAAATGTCCATTAGTGTTAAGAGATTACATTTGTATAAAAGGTTTCACAGTTTTATCAATACTCACTACTATGACTTATCACTAGTGTGGCAAGAAAGGTTTTGAAATCTTTTCCTAGGTTTTTCAGGTTTTTAAAATATGCACATAAATGACCAGTAGGATGTCAACAAACAAATCAGACCAATTTCAGGCAGAAACAAGAAACTTTGAGACATGCCTGATATTGATGCTGACATTTTTGCCATTGATTCACCTATCTTTTGGTTTCTATCCAAGTAGGAGGAGAGAATAGTGTTTGCAAAGTAGACACCTTAACTCCTTTCAAGAACAAGAGAAAGAGATGAAGACCACTCAAGGGGACTCTTCTCACTTGTGGCTGGATTGGGACTGATAGGGAATTCCAAACACCTACATTTGTAGGAAATCCAGTGCTCCAAACCATCCTGTGAGGGTAGGCATCTCAAAAATACATGAGTCTCAAAAAGAAAAATCAGAAAAGAACGGCAGTAAGAGACAGACAGATGCCCTTTCCCTGAAACAGGTACTACAGTTTAAAGTCATGGGAAATATCAAGTGCAAAATATGTGTGTACAAAGTTCAGGCAACTTTAAGAACGGTAACTGTGAAGTCTCACTGTGAAGTGAAAGGACTGGTTTACCCTAGGATTTAGGAGAACTGCCAGGCATCCAAATCTCAATACAGCTAGACAGGAAGGTGTTTCTCGGCATTTCTGAGCACCTACAGCCCCCATTTATGAACTGAATATCAAAAGCAGTGGATGTTTAGAGGACTATGCTGCATTTTACGGAGCATCTGTCATCACTTGCATCTATTCTAGTCTGCAATGTAATACTTGTTTTCTTATCCCATACACCTGTGGAAGAGATGTTAATAGAGTATTTGCAATTGGTGCTTGGTTTACTTGGTAAAAAGTCAATAGCTTTATATTTATAAAAAACATCTCAATACAAAGAAATTTTCCTTTCAGAATACTGTATGGTATGTCTTATTCCCATCCTTTTGTACAGGAGTTAAAAAAGAAATGGAAGATGGAAGAAATTGCCCACACTGAATTATTAAGACTTCTCTGAAATCAAGCAAGTCAGAAATCCTTGAAAGAGCTTGTATTTGAGAGAATATCTATTATAGAAATGTTGGACACATGAGCAACAAATGGCATATTGCATTCTAAAATGGTTTTGAGTGTTGAATGTTCATATTTGCCTGAACCGTGCCAGAACAGAAATTCAAAAGCTTCATCAGAGTGTTTTGATTTGATGCCTTTGAAGAAGTTCGTTGATCCCCTGCCAGAAGAAACAGTCATGCTGTTCATGTTTGAAAACATCTTACTCAAAAAGATGAAAGTATTTCTAAACTGTTACTTTTCTATATAGGAGAATAGAGGTCCGACAATTAAAAGACATAGTATGGGCTTTGATGGATTTAATTCCCTTTGCCAAGAAACTTGGCAACACTGAGTCTGTTATTTCAGTAGAAAAAAAAAGAATTTGACAAAAATGACATCTTTATAAAAGCTTAATAGGTTTGGATGGTTTTAATTTATTTAATACATAAATGACATTCTTAGATATCCTCGGAGAAGGATCAACAAATTGTAATGTAACACTGTGGCAATCTGAAGGTGAAGCCACAAAAGAAACAGATTAGATGCCAAATCAGTTGTAACAATGGAAGAAAGCCATATCATGCTTTTGGAACATAAAAAAGCAATTGTTTGAACAGAAATAGCCACAGAAGTAAATTTCTCTTCCCTCATGGATGAATCTGTTAATTAACAAAACATGCTTTCTATTGAAAGATGTTTCTTGATTATGTCTCATATTATTTCCTCTGCTAAAATTAGCAGAAAGGGAAGCAGAATTCAGTGGGGAACCCAACCAGAGAATGTAAAAAGACACAAGAAGTAGTTTTGTAGGGTACCATTTTATTTCATTTGCTCTAAGAAAAAAAGGAGGGTTTGCAATAAAATTCTTAAGAATTTTATATTTTTTTATGTGAGAGGAGTTCCATTGCAGATAGGCCAAATATGGCCAAAAAAGACAGTGAATAAGTAATTCTTTATCTTGACATTCAAGATAGCATAGCTCCTGAAAGAGCATTTTTTACAATGCAAAGATATGGGAATTAAAGACCTAAGGTCACCATATTTTCATTTTGAGTGCCATACTAAAGACCTCTTTAGGATATTGAATGAAATTAATTCCCCGTTGGCCATTTCTACCTCACTGGCAGATTCTCTCTGTGGTACATCTCACAGAAAGCAGCATGATCCATTGATAGTCCCAAGCCAGAAAATACATTAGAATATGGGGCAGCTCCCTTCCCCTGCTGGGTGACATCGTGCCTCCATGCCAGAATGGACTGCAGAAATGGCTGATGTACCTACGTAACGAGCTCCTCGCCAAAGAAACAGTCACTAAAAGTTAATCAAAAAAATCCCACGGAAGTAAAAAGAACAGGTTTATTTCACAGGGAATCCAGCTTTCCACAGCAGGGTTACATTCTCAACAGCTGGCTTTTCTAAGAAAGACTGCAACTTCTCCTTGATAACTGATTGAATCTAGTGAGGAGGGACAGCGTAGCCATCAAGGAGCAGCAAAGCTCTGATGAGTGCAAACAGTAAGTTTACGATTAATACACTGTTCACAATCAGACAAATATTATCATTCCTTCCCACTTGAGGGAAAGGTTCATTAGTTCGAAAACTGCCTTGAATACAGGCTGTTATTTGCTAGTATTTTCGTCGTGAGCATAATGGTTTTATCGATTTCAAAAGTGCACCGATTGCTTTATGCACATACACACACATGCTCACACACACATCCCTATTACTAGCAACAGCACTCTTTACAGCTAGCCAGGTATTCTGCACATTTTTAAATTTTTTTTTTGTTCATCAGAAAATGCTAATTATTGAAATTAAATATTTTAGGTAAAGACTTTACTGTGCAATTTCTTTCAAAAGTAAATTTTGAAACCTTTTGTTTTTAAAATTTGTAAGCAAACAAAACCCCCTCTTAGTCTTTCTAAAATACATTTACAATTTTTTACATAGTAAGCTAACAGAGGAATGAAAAGAATTTCACTGAATTTGGGATACAGTTCTAAATACAGTTATTCGTAAAGGTTGAATTCATAGATATTTGCCCATAAGCTCTGATTTAGAGGTTCAAGCATGACTAACCAAGCAAAGAATTGATATGTACATCCAAGCATTTCTTCTGGTTTCTGCTAGCTATGTCAGTAAGAGTGCTGTGGAATGAATTTTTGGATGGCAATGTCTAATTGCTTCTTAGTGTGCATTTTCCAGTTGTATTGGTTATGCAATTTTAGAAAATTAATTAAAAATAAATTCTTCTTGTGACTCTGCTTAGGCTTTTACCAAGAGTTTTCAGTCTTTTTCAGGAGGTAAATATTTTTGATGAAAAAAAATGGATCAGACCATAAAATATTGATAAAATAAAAGTTATTTTCTGTCGAGAATTCATTTGGATAGAAGATTAGTGATGAAGTTCTGCTATTTGTCATGAGCCAGAAACTAATGTAATTTTTTCTTTCCATACTTCATACAGGTTTGAAGATGTACAGTAGTCAAATTGGTTTCCAAGTAAGAGTTAGCCATGGTTTGTAATCTTGAGTATACTGGGAAGAATTTCTCACTGTCTTACCTTTCCTTAAAACTCCACTGTGAGGAAGTACAGTGAATTATGAGTCTAGCATTTTTGACATCTTCCTGAGTTAAAATGAAATGCAGAACACTAATACTTCATTTTTTTTGTGTACCATGATTTCCATTCAGAACTCCCCAATGGCAATATGAAAGGAACAGTTTCTAGAGACATTCATGAAAACTCATCCCAGTCACACAAGTGAAAGACTTTACAAGACTTTTCTTAGTCTAATCTCTATTGAGTTCTTGCCACCAGCCCTGCACACTACTCATTTCAGCTAGGTGCTCTGTGCTCTAGGGGAGAGTCAACACAGGAACAAGAACGATGGTATGGAGCAGGATTTAGCAGCTAGGTGGAAATCAGTTAGGGGAAAGTCACAACATATGTCTGAATTTTTTTTAGCAATATCTACGGTCACATTTTAGTTCTGCAGAGTGATTGCCAATGTACAATGTAAAAAAAATCCACAACCAATCCCCAAATGCTGCCCATTTCCCTGATTTACCCCTTCTACCTTACTCCTAGGTCAACAAACCTCTAATTTAAGTTTTAATTTTTGTTGTAAAACTCCAGAAGAAGAAGTTTGAGGCACTTCTTCCCCATTCTATCTGTTAGAATACTGAAGTTTGCTGGGAAAATATGAGAGTTGTATTCATACCTTCTTTTTCCTTCTATTTGGGCAATGGTAACTATGACTGCCAAGCAATGAATCTGAGGAGACACAATTCTTCTAAGAGCTCAGTTTAGCAGATACATTCTTGTACCTGGAAGGCAGTGCCATGACAATGTCGTAGAGGGAGCACAGTGGATTCTTTCCTGATAACCCAGGCTGATGCTTAAACAGGAACAGACCCTACAGGGTATTTCTTTAGCAAATGAAGACCAAAAGAGGAAAGGCCAGAGCCCACACGACTGTGAGTCAAAGTCCACTTGGCTCTCATCACAAGCTCCCTGGAGACAATCTTCAAGAACAAGGGCTATTGAAGAAACTTTGTTAAGGATCTTCTTCCCTCCAACTGCTCAAAAGACTCCTTCTATAGGGCAAAGCCTGACTTTCCTCAGCAAAAGGCAACTGCAAAACTACCACCACCACCACTGTTTCCCCGTTACCTGTCCTATGACAGAGCCTTCCTCTCTTCTTTCTCTTCAAGAAATCCTGATGGTTCTCTTTTGAGCCAGACATTTAACCTGAGCAGTATTGTTTGCCCTGGGGTAATACAGTCATTACCTCCATGTTCTGATAGCCAGAGATAAGCAGATGTGACCGATCTAGTGGCATGGATGACAATTTGGACCAGTTATGGCCTTAACTAATTGCTTTTACTCCTTCTGTGTGAATGGGAAAGGCACTGAGGCAAACATAAGGGGACTTACCATACCTGCAAGCAAATTCATGAAACTTGCAGGTAGTTCATCTTATGTTTTCTAAAGTGCCTACAAAGATAAACCCTAAAATCTCTCCAAAGACATTCAAGCATCTCATGCAACCCCTCACTGAAGCCACCCTAAATGCTACAACCAATAATGCTCAGCTCACCGAAAGTGTCCTGAGCTCTTAGAGGAAAGTACTCCAGCTTACAATGGAAAGGTGGTAACCAGGATAACCAGAAATAAGAGTTACTTTTAGCAGCCAGATTCCCTAGCAGAGTTCCACTGACTGCAATAGGTACTTTGCATTTTACATACACTGAAGACCTCGTTCTCCCTCTCTCTTTGAGCTGCATTTTGAAGGGAGTTTTCTGCAAACTCTTTTCTCCTGATTAGTCCATAAAGGTAAATTGGGCTTCAGTACAAGTGTTTTGAAAACCAGCATGGGGCATGCAGGAATGATCTATTTTTCATCCAATTAGAGAAAACAAGATGTGTTTTAAACTTCCTACTGTGCTTAGAAACTACCTCCCACTCATACTTGCATTCTTTATTAATTCAGCTGTACTTCCTCCATTAACTCCATCCTCTTTGCAGTTCTATGTAATTTGGTGTCATTCACGGCACGCTGACTAAGTGACAGGTATAGAAAGTCTGTTTTCTGTTCAAAATTCTTACATTATAAAGAATTGCAAAATCCGTGGGAAGGAGCTGCGTGATAGTTCCTAGTTAGCCAAGCCCAGGCGGCCTAGCCTTTAGGTTCCCCCTAGCCATTGTTCCTAGCCTTTAGGTTCCCCCTTGATTTTTGAGACTCATGAACCTTGTTCAGTTCTTCAACTTGCTTTTCTTCTTGAGCTTCCTTTTCATATTTGAAGGGTGACAAGAGAAATGCATTACAGTATTGATGGTATAGTATCGTGATCTCAAGGAGCTCTACAGATGTGTGTATGATGAGGGGGAAATTTGCATGGGATAAATTCATAGATTTGCAGTCCCTGTTTTCCCTATCAGATACATTGGTGTGATTCTGCACTGTCCCATAGGACCAACTAAAAGAAGTTTTATTGATTTTTCCTTTGTAAAATCCTTTAAGTGGAGCTGCAGAAGCTGAGAACTTCACAGTGTTTCTTTATATTTCCTGTAATAAGTGTACCTTAACACTAAAGCCCATGTCAGCAATAGGAATTTTCCATACCACTTTCCCTCCCCTGTAACACCAAACTTGACTAGCTTTTTCTGTTTCACTGGGATGTTTTTCAGCTTTTACTTCAATCTTTTCATATCTGATCCTGAACAAAATGAACACACAGTTTGCTATCCAAGATCATTCTTGAGGCTTCAACCTAGCACATTTATTTCCAATAGATTTTACATCTTGTATTTTACAGGCAGTTCAATATAACCTACAGAGTGTAATTTATAATGGCAAATACCAAAGGTAAATACATTTCAAAATATATGTGAGACCTATGTTTAGGGAAGAGCAACTTTTTTTTTTTTTAAATACATTTTCTTCACCTTATTAATTTCATTTTAGTTCCTGTATTCTTTTCTAAAACTTAATAAACAATCTTTTATACTTTAATTTGGAAAAAAAAAATACCATCATGTTTAACATTGTTTATCTACTGTTTTGCCAAAAGTAACTTGAAGAAAATTGCACAATGACCTGTTGCATTGGCTTTGTTTGAAAATGTTTCCCTAGCTTTACCTGAACAGAATATGGTGTTTTGTGAAATTAAAAATGATACGCTTTATTTTCCCAGGTTTCACACAGTTTTTCATTCCTATTGCAATAAAAAACTGATTTGCATTAAATCCACCTGGTGTGATTCCATAAAATACTGTCAACACAGTGGGAATCAACCTGAAAGCAAGAAAATAGCAACAGAGAAAAAATTACAATTTATCAATTACCATTTTAGTTTTGAAACATTTCCTCTCTTCTCACCAGTAGTCCTGAGGTGATGATAGTATTTTTTACTAAAGAAACAGGTAAAAAACAAGTGCAATCATCTTCAGATACCATGGATGCTCACACAAAGGAAATTGCTGCTGAAAGGAATAGAGACATTCCAGAATGGTACAGTATGTTAAGAGGGATTTCTCCAATTTCTTGGGCTTCATACAACAAAACTTGCATTACTTTCATTTTCCACCCACAGAAAAAAAATTCTTCTGAGTTTAGTGGAATTTCAGATAATAGAATAAGAATATCTTTTGAGAGGAATGAAGGATTACAAATAAATCTACTTCAGGTCTAGTCATTGTTGAAAGACCCTCGGAACTGTATTTCACACTCTTTGTTTTAATACCTCTGGCTAATATGATTGGTCTTGTCTGAACCTAAGATTTGACCAAGCTGCAAGCATTATTGGTTTTATCAGAAGACCTATACCAGCCATTTGGTACTAAGTATAAATGAAAAAGGCTGCAGAATTGTTTCTAAACTACATTTTTTTTCTGAATTTAAGAAAAAAGATAAGGAGATTTTAGATGTTTAAAGTTAAAGTGCATCACAGTTTGTCAGAGCCACGTAAGTTACTGCTTCCTCCTTTGCACCTTGATCCATATTTCAGTCTTTCCACTTCTTATTTCTGGAAGTATGGAGTATTCCAGGTCTCCTTGATTTAAACACTGTGAGGCTTTTTGCAGGATCAGGCCTGCAGCCATCCTGACCCTCTCTGTGGCATGGAAGCAGCACAGGTAGGAACTTGAGTGCAAAGGGACCAGATGCCAAGTGCTCTCTAAAGATGAGAGAGCTGAAAGCTAATGGGAACACCTTGGCCTCTTATCTAGAAGCAGAGCTTTCGGAAATAGGCTGAGCTGGAAGTCAGACTGGTATTTTTCAGGCATGTAGCAGCAGGTGGAATTCTGAGGACTGTCTTAAGTTAACTCAAGCTTTCTTTGTAGACATGACTTTAAGACAGTGGTATTTGAGTGCATGAGGAGAGTACTAACTCACTCCAAGAAATAACTGTGTTGTGAGTTCTTTAAACATCTTAAATCCTTAAAGTTCAAACTTAAATTAGCTTAAATTCTTAAGCACCATGGATTTTAAATGTTGTATAGTCCAAGGAAAGTGAAGGAAAGTTTGTCACCAGAACTACTACTCCTCTGGCAACTCTGCCATTTTTAACACATCTGATATAATGGATAGGGAAGAAAAAGGGGCTTGTTTTGATGTAGAGAAACCTGAGAGACATGTTAAAAGGTGAGTTGTGTCACGTATGGAGTTCTGCATACCTGTCAGCACCACTACATGCTCTGAAACAGGGCACAGGATCTGCGCATACCTTGTGCCAGGTGAACTCTCTACATGATAACCAGCTTTGGGTTTGGTATGAAGGAACTAGAAAGCTCTAGAGAGGATTTGGGGCTCACACAGCAATTCGGTTTCCTAAGCTCCACTGAGCTAAGCAAAATTTAGTCAGATAGATCTTATCTATTCTTTGAGATACGGGTTTAGCCATTGCCATGACACTTCAGTGCTCTTGCTCATGACTTACACAGCATGAACGAAGAATCACCCATCCTTTGTGCTCAGTGACAGAAAATGCAAATACAGAGAAGTTTGCCACAGTGTGACCATTAACTTAGAATGACAGAGACAGCACTTGGAGCTATAAAATAAATAACAGAATTTTTGCCTCTTCCAAGAGAATTGTTTTTCACAATCCTATCTTTTTTTTTTTTATTTTTCAGAAGTCTCAGTCGTTGCATTTCTCCTCACCACGAAACTGTCAGTGATTTTTCTCTCCTTCAGTTCAAGTGGTTTATGACTCATTCCCTTATTGTCGTATGCTATACTGTAATTGTTATTTCCATTATCTGGTATGTGAGTCATTTTCTTTGCAGATATTTGTTACAAAGTATGATTCTCACTTCTCTTAACATCTGTTTGAGTCCCTTCTGCGCTGATGATGATCATATTTTTATCCACTGAATGCAATTTATTTCCATCTTGAGCATTTAACTGCACTGTTGTTTACTATAAAGTGAGGACTACAAGCATCACTTGTAGATCACGTCTCCCCTGTGCATTCTGTGTAGTCCTGATCTATCCACTTTTCTGAGCCATTTTGTCACGAACATTTGGCAGGAACTTTGGACTTGTTTAATTTCCTGGCATCATGTCTAACGGCCACGAAGAAAAGAGTTTTCTTTAAATTAACCCTCTCTCATTTGCATTTAGCAAATTATGTAGCAAAACAGTGAGTGAAATCCTTGCCTCTATCAAATCTAGGAGGATTTTATTGTTGAGTTAATGTGGGAAATCACCTAAAGTCCAAATGCCTTCATCTCACTGTTAACTGTGTCTAGCTGCTAACTGCAGTTAGGCACAGGATAATTATGTTTCCCAAATGTATCCATCACTTGTGAATCTCGTACCATGCTGTGCTATATTTGACATCTGAGTTGGCAGATATGATGTCTAAAAGCCAGCTTGTGGAAGAAGGCCAAGAAAAGGTCCATGTTCCATCATAATTCTATTTAACTATTCAGAATTGTAAGATGGAAGTATTGCAGCTGTTTTATCAAGGTTTTTTCCACAAGGAAAAATTTTTACATTCACTGATGGAAGTCTCAGTGTACTCCTAGGAAATAGGTATGCACACCATGACTGCAATTCGGCTCAGCAAAATAAGTAAACTTCATGTGTAGCTGAGCTTTTGTTCCTTGTTTATAGACATTTTTTTCCAATTTCAGTTGATGTATTTCTATATTGTTTTCCATCTGAACAGTACACTTCATATCCCTTTTTTCATTATTGATTCAGGTTCTCTCCTTCCATAATAAGGCAGTTCAGGCCTCAGTGCAGTCAGAATAAGACTGTTCAGGCAGTTTTGCCTGAACATAAATTTCCTCCTTCTCATGCCCTACAGGCAGTACCTTCTTCTCCTGAACACTGATTTCACTGAACACCTCCCATGGAGAGGAAAAAGGAATGCACTCAGTTCACATGTCAAGATAAGGAAAATCAATTTCTATCCCCTAAAAGGCAAAATTGTTTAGTGCAAAAGTTCACTAAATGTTACCAGTTATGTTTTACATTTCAAGAAGAGAGGAACGAGTAAAATAGACATGGATGGAAGCAGGTCTCTATAGACTTTACTTCTGTATGGCATGCAGTGGGAGCTGAAATTTCATCCCTCACATTCCCTAATAAAGAGGCCAGATACCACAATCGTGAAGGGTATATAGTATCATCTAACAACTTTAATTTTAGTGTATCAGAGAACACAGAATGCCAGAAGTTTCTTTAGATACCTTGGATAAATATTTTGTCTAATTGTAAGTACATTGTCTACATTCCTTTTAATACATATGATTTTGAAGTGTAAAAGTGTGATTGCCAAATTAGAAACATAAGTGTCATTCTTTTAAATGCTGTAATTTCAGAAATATAATACATACATTCATACCATAAGTATGGTTTCTATATATTTTCCAGATTTAGCTTTATAAGGTTATTTTGATTTTTATTTTTCACTTACTAGAAAGATGATGCCTAGGAATACCTAGATCTTACTCTTTCCAATTTTTCCAGACTTCTGTTTCACTGCTTGAAAAAAATTGGATAATGTATCTGAATTTAGCTGTTTATTGAGCTGTATTACTTCAGTCAGATGAAAATGGGAATACTTGTCATACCTAGGCAAAAGGTCTACAAAGTGAATTAAAGAACATGCTTCCTCAGTGAAAGAGAATCTACAAGCATCTGCCAAAGTGAATGTTATAAAACATGAACAAAGTAGTTAATAATAAAATTTTATAAGTCTTCTGGATCTGAAAGAAATTCTTCATGTCCTGAGGGAAAATCATATTATACATATCTAAGAGTAGCACTCCCTTACACATTCTCTCTTCTTTATGATTTTACCTTTAAAAACCGAAACAAACACAAAAGACACTGGTATCTGATTGCTAGCTTGTTCATTCATGTTACTACAGCTTTTACAGAAATACCGTGTCCAATGGCTACAGACAGAAAGCAACACATTCAGCCCAAACGCACTTTAAAGGCTCTTTT